>OY728130.1:429755100-430285017 GCA_963277665.1 Viscum album | reverse complement strand
CTTTTATGAAACTTTGTGTACTGAAATGGAAAGCAGTGTTTTCGTTCCGGGGGAAGACTGTTTTGAATTTGATCAATCTTGAACATGAATTTATTGAATCTGAATTGTACAATTCTTCTCATGAAATTGAATTGCAACACTTAAATGACATGGTTTTGGAAAGTGAGCCTTTTGAATTTGAATATGAAAAGGAGGTTGAGCACACACTTGAGTTAGGAATAACTGATTTTTTTGAATCAGTAGATGTTGAATGTTCATTCACTGATGAGGAACTTCTGGAAGAGATTTACAACATTGTTAAACCTGAATCTGCTGCTGTTCAAATAAATTCTCTTCCTATTCTATCACTTTCATCCACAACTATGAAGAGTGATGAACCTTCTTGTGTTACTGATAACAGTCTAGAGGGGGAATCACATGTGAGTTCCAATGTTCATGATTTTTTTCATCACTTTAGGGAATCCCTTTTTGAACCAACTAATCAGGATTTACCCATTTGCACCCTTGAATGTGAACCTATTAGTGTTGAAGTTGAAGAAGATAGCTATGATTACATTTTCATACCCTTTGAATCACCTAATACATTTCTTCCACTACCTAAAAATGTAAATATTATCAAATCTGAAACAATTATGGTAGTTGAGAGAACCATGTCCATAAATGCTAATGGGTGCTGTTTAGGGATTTATGCAGCTAATGAGAAATTGGTTTTAGTCTGTTTATGTTTTGTTGCCCACAAATCTCATCATTCTGTTAAAAACAAATGATCCAAACATATGTGGTAATTCTTATTATGGAAACCACATCCACCTAGTGAAAATGGTTAGTTGTTATGTGATCCGGGCTGAGGACTATAAATCTAGCGCTGCATGGGAGGAAACCCATGGTTTTTGTTATGTTAATAAATAAAAACTGTGATTAAATAATGTCTAACTGAAGGCTTTAAATTCAATGCTTCATGGGAGTCAAACCATGTTACTTCTTTTGGTTTTACTTTTATCTATGTTCTTGTTTTACTTTGAATAAATTCATGTTGTGCTGCCTCCTGTATGCACTGTATCTGTTGGATTTTTGTTCCTGGTTTACATTCTCTTTGTCTCTAAGATGATGCTGCTAAGTCATTTAAGGAGTGGAATTCCCATACTAGAGGGAAATTGAAAAATATATTCAGGGAATTACTCAATTAAAAATATCTGGATTTCATTTTTCTACTCCTTAGAGCTTTCGAAAAAAAAATTGCTCCTATTTTTGTTAAAAAATTCTTCTTGTATTGGAAAAAAAAATCTGCTACATGTGTATTGAAAATTCTACTACATTTTTACAGTATAAAATTCTGCTGCATGTCTTGCTACTGAATTTTTAAAATCCTTCATATGTTTAAAATCCTGGATGTATTGGAATGTAATTCTGTTGTTTTCACTATTTAGATATAAATTTCTGTATGTGCCTCTTGCTGAAAAAATTAGAATTTCATAATTTTTAAAATCATCCACTGCATGTAATTAAGTGTTGGGGGTACATGTTTATTGGTAGTTGTGTTCTTCATTGGAACTGATTATTCTATAGGTTGTTTAACATGTATTTTCTTTCTACTTTATTGAACTACCTTTTGAATCATATTTTGTTAGAATGATACACCCTCTCCACTCTGCATCCATAAGTTTCATGCCTTGTTTGAACTTTAATAAAAAAACATTCACTGGACATAAATTTTATTGCATGTACTTTCTAATGAACCTGCTGTTAATTTATTCTTTGTGGAAAACAAAATTTTTGAACTTTAAGAGACCCTTAAAACATGTCAAAAATCTACTTAATTGAAAATGTGTTTTGAAAATTTACTGTCTAATTGTTCATCTCCATATTAGAAGTAAACATTGGGGACAAAGTTGGGTTTTATGTGTGGGGGAGGGGGTCAATTCTTGACTGTGCTTAACTTTGATTTATTGGAATCCCATCAATTCCCACTGAAACTTAATACTTTTTGTTAAAAAATGGTTAACTTTTTTCAAAATTCCTGCACAATTTTAGGCTTTACTATATTATTAAATTTTTTTCCATAGGACAAGTACCTTGCTAGTAGTTAAGATTTGTATTGATTCTAATGTTAGTGATAATGGATGATTGTTGAGTAGACTCCCTTAGTGATTTGATGGAAATCTGGTTTAAGAATTATTTCTAAATGTGATTTGGGTAAATTGTTTATGGAATTATGATCATAACTCTTGGAACTGGATGTTTTATTTTGATTCTAGGTGCCTCATTAATTTCCTTTTAATTATTAAAAGTAATTGCTTTAATGTGCCAATTTAAATGATTTCTGATATAAATCTTTTGAAACTGGAGTAATTCGGGCATCTGGGATCCCACGGTGAGTCTCTGAGACCCTAGATGCTGGGTGTGTTTCTGTATACTATAAGCCCTATGTACACTTTGAATAAGTGCATTGCACAGTGCTCAGCACAATGATACATGGAATGGAATAAATAAATAAAGTGTCTAGGGTCAAAAACGAGCTCATTAGATTGAGGGGAAGTATGAACACCAAATGAAGAATGGGTCAATTGGTTTTTATGGGAGTCATTTAGGTTGTATCATTGAGGTGATTGACAAAAAATTATTTTTGGAACCTACGTGAAAACGTCAAAGTACAAGGTTCTTCTATTATGTTTCAGATTTCACTCATATTTTACCTCTTGACACTCTCGAACTTTGGACTTAAGCCTGGATTGAAGTTAAACACTAAGTTGTATCACATATGAGTCATGACATCTTCATTACTTGATGATTCATAGTTTTCAAGAATACCAGTGAGAGTTTGTTTTAGGCAAAGTTCATATGAACCATTTATTTTCTAAAAGCATATTGACATGTTTTTTGAAGTCCTCTGTTAAAAGTGTTGGTCATGTTACATTTAGGGAAAAATCATGAATATCATACTGTTGTTTTCAAAGATAATAAAACATAAGATTGTTTGATGACAAACAAAGCTTAAGTGTAGGGGAATTTGATGTGGCCTTAAAAACACATCACTACTGGAATTTGGTCTTTTCCCAACGGTAGTTTACCAACAGTTTATTTAAACCGTTGGTATAGTGAGCCTTTGCCAATGGTTTATTTAAACCATTGGCTAAGGGAATTTCGGTGGACCCTTTCCCAACGGTTCCAGTGAACCGTTGGGAAAGGTGTGCCTTTGCCAATGGTTTTTATAAACCGTTGGAAAAGGTTTTCCCCAAATTGCAGATCACGATCTCCTCTCCCCATTCGGACAGAGCCCTAATCTATTCGCTCCGCTGCTCTCGTGAACCCCATCCGAATCTCTTTCGCTCCACTGCTCTCGCGAACCCCCCAACCGAACACCATCACCCCCCATCCCAACAGGTACACCCCCATCCGAATAGGTAAAATTTGATCTCAACCATATTGTTGTAGTTGTTTTAATGAATATATTTTTTCCAGGTGTTGGTGGTTTACTTGATTATTGAAATTAATATCTAAATAGGATATTGTTTGTGTTTGTGAAGACTTATTTAATGTTTTTATATTCTATGTTTGGAAGGAGAGTGTTCAAAACATGTAAATCAGAGTTGGGGGAGGCTATCGTGAACATTTACATGTTTTGGATAATGGATTGTGGGAATTATGGATTGTGTTCAAACCAATTTGATATGTTTTGGATAATGGATTGTGGGGGTAGGGGGTGTCCACTGGGGTGGGTGGGTTGTCCACGGGGGTGGGCGGGGCTGTCCACGGGGGTGGGAAAGGCTGTCCACTGGGGTGAGCGGGGCTGTCTAGGGGGTGTGGGCTGTCCTGGGGGTTTGGGTGGGGTGTCCTGGTGGGGGAGGGGTGTGGGGGGTGTCCAGGGGGGGTGGTATGTCTAGGTGGTGGTGGTTGTGGGGTTGCAGGGGAGGGGGTGTGGGCTGTTTGGGAGGGTGGGCGGGGCTATCTAGGGGGGTACGGGGTGTCCAGGGTGTACGGGGGTGGGCGGGCTGTCCACAAGGGTGGACGGGCTGTCCACGGGGGTGGCCGGGCTGTCAAGGAGGGGTGGGCGGGCTGTCCAGGGGGGGTGGGTGGGCTGGCCACGGGGGGTAGGGGTGTCCAGGGGGGTGGGTGGGCTATCCAAGGGGGTGGGGGCTGTCAATAGGGAGAAGGGGTGTCGAGGGGGGTGGGTGGGCTGTCCACGGGGGTGGTTGGGCTGTCTAGGGGTAGGGGGTGTCCACGGGGGTGGGTGGGGCTGTCTAGGGGGTGTGGGCTGTCCTGGGGGTCTGGGTGGGGTGTCCAGGTGGGGGAGGGGTGTGTGGGGTGTCCAGGTGGGGTGGTATGTCTAGGTGGTGGTGGTGGGGTTGCAGGGAAGGGGGGTGTGGGCTGTTTGGGAGGGTGGGTGGGGCTATCCAGGGGGTACGGGGTGTCCAGGGGGGTACGGGGGTGGGAGGGCTGTCCACAAGGGTGGACGGGCTGTCCACGGGGGTGGCCGGGCTGTCAAGGAGGGGTGGACGGGCTGTCCAGGGGGGGTGGGTGGGCTAGCCACAGAGGGTAGGGGTGTCCAGGGGGGTGGGAGGGCTATCCAAGGGGGTGGGGGGCTGTCCATAGGGAGAAGGGGTGTCGAGGGGGTGGGTGGGCTGTCAACGGGTGTGGTTGGGCTGTCTAGGGGGTAGGGGGTTTCCACGGGGGTGGGTGGGTTGTCCACGGGGGTGGGCGGGGCTGTCCACGGGGGTGGGAAAGGCTGTCCACGGGGGTGGGCGGGGCTGTCCAGGGGGTGTGGGCTGTCCTGGGGGTCTGGGTGGGGTGTCCTGGTGGGGGAGGGGTGTGTGGGGTGTCCAGGGGGGTTGGTATGTCTAGGTGGTGGTGGTGGGGTTTCAGGGGAGGGGGGTGTGGGCTGTTTGGGAGGGTGGGCGGGGCTATCCCGGGGGGTACGGGGTGTCTAGGGGGGTACGGGGGTGGGCGGGTTGTCCACAAGGGTGGACGGGCTGTCCACGAGGGTGGTCGGGCTGTCAAGGAGGGGTGGGCGGGCTGTCCAGGGGGGTGGGTGGGCTGGCCACGGGGGGTAGGGGTGTATAGGGGGGTGGGCGGGCTATCCAAGGGGGTGGGGGCTGTCCATAGGGAGAAGGGGTGTCGAGGGGGGTGGGTGGGCTATCCAAGGGGGTGGTGCTATAGTGGTTTTGGATTGTTTGAGGTACTCTTAGTGTATTATAAACCCTCATTTGTTCCATATTCATTTAAATTGATTTAATATCATTTTTCACACACACACCATTATATCCTCTCAAACTATATTTAGATTGTATTTTCATTCGTATGGTGTTAAATATTTTAGTAAATGTTCATACTAGCTTCTTTTATGTGTTCTAGGGGTTTAGAATAATGATAGGGCTGCATGATTATTGTGGGGGTATTCTTTTCATATAAATATACCTATACACCCAAACCCCCTTGGACAACCTGACCACCCCCATGGACAGCCTGCCCACCTGGACACCCCGACCCCCCTAGACAGCCCCCCACCCCCTGGACACCTCCGACCCCCCGGACGGCCCCACCACCCCTAGACACCCCGCACCCCCCTGGACACGCCACACCCCCCCTTGGACAGTCCCGCCACTCCCATGATCCTCATCCTACTCCTCATCCAGATCTACTTGAAGAAGTTAAAGTATAAAACTCATATACTCCCAACAAGACCCTTAAGGATTATGTATTCCTTGATCCACTTCCAATATCTTACTGGTCAATCCATGAATATAGGCATTAGAAATTTTGTATCTTATTTTCTTATATACACTGTATTTTGTTGTATTTCTTAATATGATTCTCATAAAGAGTAATGTGTCAGTTATGATTTTATATAGTTTAAACAATTGTCATTTACATAAATATTTTTTTGATTAAACTTTAATATTTTTGAATTTCTTTGAAATGACTTATTGCGATTTTTTATAGAATGGATAGAAGTTGGATGTACGAAACTGATCGGATTTCAACCGATTTTCAAAATAATTTGAACAGCTTTCTAGATTTTTCATTTGACAAGACTTCAGATAGTGGTCGCATACACTGCCCATGTTTTAATTGTGTTGGAAGACCTTGGTTGATCCGTGAAGCAGTTAGCTATCATATAACCAAATATGGTTTCCAAATAAACTATTATGTGTGGTATCACAATGGAGAGAAAATGGAATCTCAAAATTTTGAATATCCAAATGATAGAACTGAATTGGAGAGTTTGATATATGATAGGTTTCCATTTATTCGACATCATGAGAAGGAAAGGATGTCCAGCCAACAAGATTTCAATACAAGCACACATGATGCATCCAATGAAAATGATGATGTTGATAGGGTGAAAAAATTGAATGATGCTGCGATGACTCCAGTATATCGGCAATGTGATAAAATGAAAAAGTTGGAATTTTTAATCCGATTGTTTCATCAGAAAACTATGTTTGGGATTTCAAATACTACAATTGATTATATTCTTACCTTCTTGAAGGACTTACTTCCAGATGATGCAGATATTCCCTCAAACCACTATATGGCATGGAAGTTGGTTGATGAACTTGGATTCTCAAAAAAAAATTCATGCTTGCCCGAATGATTGCAGCTTATTTTGGGAGGAAACTGCTGAAAGAAATGATTGTATAAAATGCGGAACCTCCCGATGGAAGCCAAAAGATGATGGAACACCATCTCGTGTGCCACAAAAAGTAATGTGGCACTTTCCATTGATCCCCATATTACAGAACCTTTTCATGTCTGATGAAATATCCGTAAAAATGCGATGGCATGACACCGAGAGAAAAAAGAATAATGAAGAGTTGGTTCACCCTGCAGATGGATTTACATGGAAGAGATTTGATGCTTGATATTCTGAATTTGCAGCTGACATGCATAATGTGAGACTGGGTTTTTCATGTGACGGTTTTAATCCATTTGGGCAGATGCTTACTTCGCACAGCACATGGCTGGTTTTCATACACATTTATAACCTTCCCCCTTGGTTATGTATGAAAAAGACTTACACTTTCTTGAGTATACTGATATCTGGCCCTTCTGATCCCGGCAATGATATAGATGTATACATGAAACCTTTAATAAAAGAGTTGAAACTTCTTTGGGATGTGGGTGTACCCACATACGATGCATGTTCGAAAGACATATTTCAGATGCATACTGCACTTATGTGGACTATCAATGATTTTCCTGCTTATGCAATGATGTCTGGATGGAGCACAAAAGGAAAATTGTCATGTCCTGTTTTTATGAAGAATACTCGATCGAGAAGACTAAAATATCTTCGTAGTTTTAGTTTTATGGGACATCGACGATTCTTTCCAATGAACCATCCATATAGAAATAATCGTCGAAGATTTGACAATACCATGGAGAATGACGATCCACCTCAGCGTATGTCTGGAACTGATGTGCTTAATGAATTGAAAGATTTTAGTTATTCATTTGGGAAGAGTGTAATGAAATCTAGAAAGAGGAAAAATGTTTCCAATGATACCTGTTACAATTGGAAGAAGAAGAATATATTATTTGAGTTGTTATATTGGTCAACCAACTTGTTACGTCATTGCTTAGACGTAATGCACATGAAAATAATATATGTGAAATGTTGCTTTCGATTCTTCTAAATGTCAAGAGGAAGACAAAAGATGATTTCCGATCTCGGCGCGACTTGGTAGATTGGGGGATCAGACCAGAATTGCATCTTGTTTGTATCAGTGAAAATAAATGGCAAGTTCCATGTGCTTCTTATGTGATGAATCCTGCTAAAAAAATCAATTTCTGGAAGTGCTAGAGACTATTAAAGTTCCTGATGGCTATTCAAGCAATATATCAAAATGGGTCAACAGAAAAGATTTGAAGTTGAAATCTTTGAAGACTCATGATTATCACGTCCTTTTGCATGAGTTGATTCCAATAGCAATCCGTCATCTCTTGTCCAATAATGTTAGAGTCTCAGTTATTCGGTTGTGCTATTTGTTTAGAGATATTTGTGCTAAGAGGTTGTCCAAATCCCTCATGCAAAAACTGTTGGCAGAGACACCATTAATTTTGTGTGAGTTAGAGAAAATATTCCCTCCATCATTTTTTACATGCATGTTGCATCTGACTGTCCATCTTCCGACCAAAATACTTCATGGAGGACCCGTTGATTTCCGTTGGATGTATCCAACTGAAAGAAACATGTGCACATTGAAATCATATGTTCGGAATAGGAATTATCCCGAAGGTTCTATTGTGAATGGTTACTTGGCTCAAGAATGTATGGATTTCTGATCAATGCATTTGTCTGATCATACTACGAGAATAAACAAACCAATGATAAATGAAGAAGAACAGTATGGGAAAATTGAACCCAGTTTTCCATCACTTCCTCAAACAGGAGGAATTCCAGGATCATATACATTGACAACATTAAGCCTTGAAGAGCGAGAGATGGCACATCACACAGTGTTGTTCAATTGTGATTTGTTCGATAAGTATATAAAGTAAGTTAATTGTACATGTATCTCTTATCTTATCTCTTGTAATTTTAAATATTTGTTAAACTATTATTATTTTTATCTACAAGGAATATAAAGAATTGATATATAGAAAGCATCGTTCTTTATCTTTGAGAAAGAAGAAGACTTTGCATAGCAAAGGGTTTTCTGCTTGGTTGAAATTGAAGGTAAAAATATTTCTGTAATAACTAAATAAAAATAATATTTAATTAAGTTTACTATTTGTTTATATTTCAGGTATAGAGTTTGCCTACAGACTCTGTTTCTGAGGAAATAAGAGCTTTGACTTTTGGTCCTAATACCATGGTTCGTGCTTGTAAATCACTTGTGATCAATGGATACAAATTTGTTATCACTGCACGAGCAAGAAACATGAGAACACAACATAATGGTGTTATGCTAACTACCACAACAGACTGTTATGCCAGTTCATCGGACACTAGACCTCGTTCTGAAAATGTTGCTTATTATGGTGTCGTGGAGAAAATAATAATTTTGGATTATTACTTGCATGGTCGAGTCACGATGATGAAATGTCAATGGATTGATTCAATGACGAGGCAAGGCACCTTTATTGATGATTATGGATTTCAAGTTATTGACATGACTCACACTCTTGCCACCGATGAACCATATGTATTGGCATCAATGGTGAAACAAGTTTTTTATGTCAAAGATCATCGTCATCCTAAATTTGGTGTAATTATTGAAGTAAATCCCAGACATGTTTTTGATGATGGTGATGATGAAGTTGACACTATCCCTACTGCAATTGGAAGAAATTCGTTTATTACTTACGATGACCCCAACAGCTCAATTGTCAGAGTTGATTGTGAACCCGAAGTTGTGGTGGGAAATATATAGAATCATATAGTCGTGTTCTCACATACATGTTTCACCTACATCATTCAGAGTGTGTATCCTATTACTTACCTTCATAACACTATAAATCTTCTGTTTCATTATGTTCTTTTTATCATAATGTTTTTTCTATATTTTTTTTGGGTTAAACATTAGTTATCTATTTCTAATTACTTCCATATTTGTTTTCATTGCAGGAAATGACACCCATTGAAGAGAGGCGGCAGAAAAAGATGACCGATAATAATCATCGCATGGAACAGATGGGTGTTCCTCCACTCATCCCTGTTGTGAGAATTTTATTTCAAATATAAATATTTCAATAACTTATAATATCATGTGTTTACTTTTCTGTCAAACTTTTTTTCAGGATCCACCCCCTAGACGACAGATATCTGACGAGGAGCCTGATATTGCTCCCAGTAGAGAGGTTGGTGGTACGAGGGCTCGTGGGGTGAGAGTTAGATGATCCACTACCACAGACGTATCTTCTAAGCCCTATTTTGATCTTGGCGTGTCTTCAGGGACATATGAGATATTTAGACCTCCGATGTTTTCACTACCAGTTGGCCAGACGTCTATGCCATCATCTTTTTCTTCTGGTTCATTATCTCCAGGTTATTATATTCCACCTTCTTCGACTCCTGTTGTGACACAGTATGTGGCTGAGGAGAATACAATAAGGGAAACTCCACCTGTAAAGGATATTACTTCACCTTCTGCACCCATTGATCCGACTACCACAGGTATATTTATATAACTCTATCAAATTTTTATACCAAAATTTATTTTTATTATAACTTGTATTGATATTATTTTTCATTAATAACAGATTCATCTACAGATAGGAGGCAGGGGAGGGGGTGTACTCGCTTGCGTGCGGTATGGAACTGCCAGACATAGTTGATGGTAGAATACAATGTTGATGGAAAAATGATTGAGAAATCTGGGCAGCAATGTCGGGGTTTTTTGGCGACGCTAGCCAAATACTCCGATATCATTCCGGTCAGCCCTCTCTCCTGGAGACATCTGCCACCCAAAGTCAAGGATAACGCGTGGGCACAAATATGGGTAAAAAATCTATTGGATTTAATGTAGTATATTTTTGTATTTAAATGAACTAATCAATTTGGTTTCAGCTTCGGTTTAACTTCCCTGATGGCGAAGGTGCACGACCAGTGTGTTTAAAAGAGCTAGGAGATCTTTGGAGAGCTTATAAGCATGAGCTGTATGTTGGCTGGTGTGATAGAGTGGGAACGGAGTTAGATACATTACCTATTGTGGATGACTGCCCGATAGAGCAATATCACCAAATGATTACCCATTGGGCGACTGCCAAATTTAAGGTATTAATCTCATTTGAGTTATTTAAATGAGAGTTTTCATATTTTGCATTAATATAATCTTATTAATTATTAATCATTGTTTAGGAATCTTATGAAAAAAACAAAAAAAAACATTGATTCAAAGAAAATCCTCCACACTTTGGGGCGCACAACAATGTCAGATCATGAGAGGCAACAGGTACGATATAGTTGTTTATAATTTTTCTTTAGGACTTTCCCTTTTTATTGGATCCTACTTAAATTATGTGATTTATTGAATAATTAATATATGATAATACTGTCACTTTATATTGTTTCAATGTCATTATAGAAGCACAAAATGAATATTGAAGGACGTATCCCTCGAGCAATTTTTTTTTGCTCGAGTAGAAGAAAAAAAGATGGAACTGCGGTAAATGAACCGAACCAAGAGAAGATTGTAAGTTTTAATTTGTTTATTTCAAAGTTTAATATCTAATTTGAAATTTAATAATCTATTAATATTTTTTACAGGATGCTTTAGAGGCTCTTGATGCCCAGGAGCCTGACAATTTTGGGCCACACGATCATTTATATCAGGTTTTGGGAGATGAGCACTCTGGTCGAGTACGCTGCCGACCTGGTAAGAATATAGTCCCGACGAGGTATTGGTCGTCTCCAGGTATCCATTCTAGTACCACCGAGTTGGAACAGGTCAAGGAGCATGCAAGAAAGTCCGATAAAAGGGTCATAGAGTTGGAAGTACAAGTTCAAACAAGAGATAGAGAATTTATGAAACTGATGAGAGATTTATCTTCATCACTTCCACCAGAGGCTAGTGCGGCTTGTCAAACATTTATGTCGTATATGGGTGCATCATCCAATGCACCAGGCGGAAGCTCTAGTGGTGATCGAGATGATGACGTTCCTGGTGATGACGAGGATGCTGAAGAGGAAGAGGGAGAGGATGAGGATGTGGATGAGGGCAAGGATGGGGCCGAGGGCGAGGATGGGGCCGAGGGCGAGGATGATGCCGAGGACGAGGACGACGACGAGGATAGAGATGGCGGCGAGGATGAGGCTGATGATGATAGTAGTGATGGTGATGGTGATCAGAGGCAGATTGATCCATTACATTTTTGAATTCTGTATAACTCTTTATTTTTGAACATGGTTTTCCACTTTGGGGTTTTCCTCTGCTTTATAGGGACGTTGCATTCAGATTCTGTTTTTTGCACTTGATTCTTATTGTATGATTAGTCTAGTACAGAGACCTTTAGTATTCCTTGGTACTGTGATGCTCATTTTTCTATTTTTTTTACTTAGATTTCTTAGTTAGCCATGTATTTCATGTTTATGCATGTGGAAGATGATATGGAAAATGTGCTTTGAAGTAGTGGCCGACACCACTCAAAGTGCCTAACAATTATTTGAAATGGACAGGATTTTAAGTGAAAACAACAACTGGCATATAGAAAATAGACCAAACACATTCGGATTATGTTTAAACTATAGGACAATGATCCATGGGTCATATGTGACGTGTAAAAGTCAACCCCGCCTCAATCCGAGGTCTGGTGTGGCCGGTACCACTCAAAGAGTCTTTCTTTTGTTTAAAATGGATGCGATTTTAAGTAAAAAAACCACATATGGAAAACAGACCAAACACATTCAGATACTATTGATACTTTAGGACATGTATCCATGGGTTACTTTTGGCGTGTAGGAGTCAACCCCACCTCAATCCGAGGAGCGGTGTGGCCGGCAACACTCAAAGTGTCTAACTTTTATTTGAAATGGACATGATTTTAAGTGAAAACAACAACTGGCATACGGAAAACTGACCAAAGACATTCGGATACTATTTATACTTTAGGAAATATATCCATGAGTCATATGTGACATTTACGAATCAACCCCGCCTCAATCTGAGGGCCGATGTGGCTGGGACAACTCAAAGTGTCTTTCTTTTGTTTAAAATGGATGTGCTTTTAAGTAAAAAAACCACATACGAAAAACTGACCAAACGCACTCGGATATTGTTGATACTTTAGGAAATGTATCCATAGGTCATTTGTGACGTGTACGAGTCAACCCCGCCTCAATAAGAGGCACGGTGTGGCTGACACCACTCAAAGTGTCTAACTTTTCTTTAACATGGACAACAGTTTAAGTTAAAACATCAACTGACATACGGAAAACCAACCAAACACATTCGGATTCTGTTGAAACTGTAGGAAAACGATCCATGGGTCATTTGTGACGTGTACGAGTCAACCCCACCTCAATACGAGGGCCGGTGTGTCCAGTACCACTCAAATTTTTTCACATTTCTTTGAAATGGACAACGGTTTAAGTTAAAACAACAACTGACATACGGAAAACCAACCAAACGCATTCGGATTCTATTGAAACTTTAGTAAAATGATCCATGGGTCATATGTGATGTGTAAAAGTCAACCCCGCCTCAATCCGAGGGTCGGTGTGACTAGGACCACTCAAAGTGTGTCACTTTTCTTTGAAATGGACAACAATTTAAGTTAAAACAACAACTGACATACGGAAAATGGATCAAAGGCATTCGGATACTATTGATACTTTAGGACATGTATCCATGGGTCATTTTTGACGTTTAGGAGTCAACCCTGCCTCAATCCGAGGGCCGGTGTGGCCGGTACCACTCAAAGTGTCTTTCTTTTGTTTAAAATGGATGCGCTTTTAAGTAAAAAAACCACATATGGAAAACTGACCAAACGCACTCGGATACTGTTGATACTTTAGAAAATGTATCCATGGGTCATTTTTGATGTGTACGAGTCAACCCCGCCTCAATCCGAGGGCCGGTGTGGCCGGTACCACTCAAAGTGTCTTTGTTTTGTTTAAAATGGATGGGCTTTTAAGTAAACAAAACGACATATGGAAAACCGACCAAACACTTTAGGATTCTATTGAAACATTAATAAAATGATTTATGGGTCATTTTTTAAGTTTACGAGTCAACCCCGCCTCAATCCGAGGCGCGGTGTGGCTGACACCACTCAAAGTGTCTAACTTTTATTTGAAATCGACAAGATTTTAAGTGAAAACAACAACTTGCATACGAAAAACCGACGAAACGCATTCGGATTATATTGAAACTTTAGGAAAATGATCCATGGGTCATATGTGACGTGTACGAGTTAACCGCGCCTCAATCTGAGGGCCGGTGTGGCCGGAACCACTCAATGTTTGTCACTTTTCTTTGAAATGGACAACGATTTAAGTTAAAACAACAACTGACATACGGAAAACCAAACAAACGCATGCGGATTCTGTTGAAACTTTAGGAAAACGATCCATGGGTCATATGTGATGTGTACGAGTCAACCCCACCTCAATCCGAGGGCCGGTGTGGCCGGGACCACTCAAAGTGTGTCACTTTTCTTTGAAATGGACAACAGTTTAAGTTAAAACAACAACTGACATACGGAAAACGGACCAAAGGCATTCGGATACTATTTATACTTTAGGAAATGTATCCATGGGTCATATGTGACGTGTACGAGTCAACCCCTCCTCAATCCGAGGGCCGATGTGGCCGGTACCACTCAAAGTGTGTCACTTTTCTTTGAAATGGACAACTGTTTAAGTTAAAACAACAACTGAAATACGGTAAATGGACCAAAGGCATTCGGATACTGTTGATACTTTAGTACATGTATCCATGGGTCATTTGTGACATGTAAGAGTAAACCCCTCCTCAATCCTAGGGCCGGTGTGGCCGGTACCACTCAAAGTGTCTTTCTTTTGTTTAAAATGGATGCGCTTTTAAGTAAAAAAAACCACATATGGAAAACAGACCAAACGCACTCGGATACTGTTGATACTTTAGAACATGTATCCATGGGTCATTTGTGACGTGCACGAGTCAACCCCGCCTCAATCCGAGGTGCGGTGTGGCTGGCACCACTCAAAGTGTCTAACTTTTCTTTGAAATGGACAACAATTTAAGTTAAAATAACAACTGACATACGGATAACCGACCAAACGCATTCGGATTCTGTTGAAACTTTAGGACAACGATCCATTGGTAATATGTGACGTGTAAGAGTCAACCCCGCCTCAATCCGAGGCGCAGTGTGACCGATACCACTCAAAGTGTCTAACTTTTCTTTGAAATGAACACCTGTTTAAGTTAAAACAACAACTGACATACCGAAAACCAACCAAACGCATTCATATTCTGTTGAAACTGTAGGAAAACGATCCATGGGTCATATGTGACATGTAAGAGTCAACCCCGCCTCAATCCGATGGCCTGTGTGGCCGGTACCACTGAAAGTGTCTTTCTTTTGTTTAAAATGGATGCGCTTTTAAGTAAAATGAACGACATACGGAAAACCGACCAAACACTTTCTGATTCTGTTGAAACTTTTAGAAAATGATTTATGGGTCATTTTTGACGTGTAAGAGTCAACCCCACCTCAATCCAAGGCACGGTGTGGCCGACACCACTCAAAGTATCTAACTTTTATTTGAAATGGACAGGATTTTAAGTGAAAACAACAACTTGCATACGGAAAACCGACCAAACGCATTCGGATTCTGTTGAAACTTTAGGACAATGATCCATGGGTCATATGTGATGTGTACGAGTCAACCCCGCCTCAATCCGAGGGCCGGTGTGGCCGGGACCACTCAAAGTTTGTCACTTTTCTTTGAAATGGACAACGGTTTAAGTTAAAACAACAACTGACATACGGAAAATGGACCAAAGTCATTAGGATACTATTGATACTTTAGGACATGTATCCATGGGTCATATGTGACGTTTACGAGTCAACCCCGCCTCAATCCGAGGGCCGGTGTGGCTGGGACCACTCAAAGTGTCTTTCTTTTGTTTAAAATGGATGCACTTTTAAGTAAAAAAAACCACATACGGAAAACTGACCAAACACATTCGGATATTGTTGATACTTTAGGACATGTATCCATTGGTCATTTGTGACGTGTACGAGTCAACCCCGCCTCAATCCGAGGCGTGGTGTGGCCGACACCACTCAAAGTGTATTTCTTTTGTTTAAAATGGATGCGCTTTTAAGTAAAAAAACGACATACGGAAAACTGACCAAACGCTTTTAGATTCTATTGAAACTTTAGGACAATGATCCATGGGTCATTTGTGACGTGTACAAGTCAACCCCACCTCAATCCGAGGCGCGGTGTGGCCGGAACCCCTCAAAGTGTTTCAATTTTCATTGAAATGGAAAATAGTTTAAGTTAAAACAACAACTGACATACGAAAAATAGACCAAAGGCATTCGGATACTGTTGATACTTTAGGACATGTATCCATGGATCATTTGTGATGTGTACGAGTCAACTCCGCCTCAATCCGAGGCGCGGTGTGGATGACACCACTCAATGTCTCTCTTTTATTCCAATAGGAAATCATTTTAAGTGAATACAACTGAAATTTACACTCATCAATGACTCTTTTTCATGAGTTTGGTAGTTTCACTCATGGGGTCATAAGTGACGAGACTCCTAAGAAAATATCTTTTCACCATATATTATAAACAATACAAGTTAAATGAAAAATTCATCACAAATCATTACATACCCAAACCTAGTATGACAAAAAAATGGGATTTGAGTCAATTTGAATGTCTTATTCAACTCTAATAGATATTTATCAAACTATTCTGCCTATTAGAATTTGATGGGTGAGGTGAATTACCACAGGATGATTGTTGTCATATGTGTTTTTTTGGGCTATTTTAGGTGTTTTTTATACTGTTTGAAGTCTGTATGTGGCTTTTGTGATATTTTTTATGCAGGTGTATAGTGGAGGGTATACTGAGGGCTGTTGTGCACTATTTTTTTTATGCAGGTGTAGCTTCTGGGGGGGATTCTGGGCGCTGCTGTGCAGCAGTTTTGGGAAACTCTTTACCAACAGTTGTGAACCGTTGGTAAATTGTTTTCTAGAATTCTCGAGCACCTATACCAATGGTTTAAATGAAACCGTTGGTAAAGGGATTTCCCCACGCCTTACTTGCCAATGGTTTGGAAAACCGTTGGTATACCCTATACCAACGGTTTTCCAGCCTATAGCAACGGTTATAAACCGTTGGTATAGCCTACTTTTCCAGTAGTGCATGTTTTGCCACATCTTTTTAATTAATTTTTATCAATTTAATTATTTATTTTAACACTTTTTAATAAATAATGACACATGTAATTATATCACAAAATTTATTAATTTATCAATTTTTACAAATAATTGTGTATTATAAGATTTAAAATAGTAAATTATTCCTTACTTTAATTTAATAGCATTATTACTATTTATTTAGTATGGTATCTTTGTCTTCATATCTAATGATTTGCCATTTATTATTCAAATTTGTTAGTTTGTCTTTGCACTTTAATTATGTGGTCTTAATTTAATATTGCATATATTAAAAATTAATTATCATATGACTTTTGATATTTCATTAATTACTAATTAATGTTTTGAAACAAACTAAAAGTATTCAAGATTTATAATTTTATGTCTTAACATAATTCAATTGTCCAATAAAATGATAATTATTAGTCTATTTTAATTAATTTAGTTTCTTAAAGCAACATTAACTTAACTTTGTAATTTAAATGGTTAAATTATATATTTACTTTTAATAATTTAATTCCTTTTTTAATTTTTAGTTTTTAATTCTGTAGCAATTTAAATTTTACTAATTGAAGTTATTAATAATTTTACTTATGTTTAATTGGTTTTATTAATGAATTTATGTTTATGTTGTAATTAATTTTTCAGTTGTTTTAATTAATATTTAGTTGTTATTAATTATTTTGTTCGTATATTCTGTAGCAATTTAAACTGTTCTCTGATCCTTGCATGCCACCCGCTGTTGTTCTGCCATCGTGAGTCATCGTGCCATCAAAGTTAGGCCGACGTCGAAGAGACTCATCCCTCACGAGTTGTTATTGGAACCCGCCACATGAGGTGAAGTCACTCACTACTTGGGCAAGTATTTTTTCCGACCGCTGGTGTTCCCTTCAGCAAACGAGATGGAACATCCCTTCTTCCCTCGCTGTGGAGACCTTCTGTTACCGCACCAGCTAGCCGAGGTGAACCCTGGGTTGTTCCTGCTTCGCTGAGTATAGCATCCTTGCCACCGCGATTTGGGGCTGAGTCACACCATCGACGAAATTCGGGTTGTGTCTCCATCGAGTCACTGCGCCACTGCATCTGCTGAAGAAGGAGGATACATGTGCCACGCCGCTGAATCTATTGTGAGAGACCTTGCTGGAAGTCATGTTCGCATGAGATGGAACCTCTGCCGATGCCTATCTTCGAGATCAGGAGTCGTGGTAGTCACGTGAGAAGACGAGTGGGTGGAAGCAGCTTCATGCGGATAAATTTCTATCCCCCCACAGCGCGTTGGAGAAGAAGAATACAGGGGGAATATAAAAAAATAAATAAATAAAAGATAAAAAAATATATTAATATTATAAATTAATAATAAAAGAATAAATTTAAAACTAATCAATTAAATAACATCAAATGTTAAGTTCAGTGATAAGGATAAAATAAAAAATAAATAATTTAATGAGTTTTACAATTATAAATTAACTTCTTTTTGAATAAAATAATTATAAAATATAATAACAATATACAAATTATAAAATATGTAATTTTTGTTATAAAACTATTTATTATGATAAAATTAATGTAATAATATGAAGAACTTAATTCTTCAAAAAAAACTAAATACTAATATTATTAATTTAATAAATACTTAACTTTTAATTTAATCTTATTATTAATTAATCTCTTTAATAATTAAATAAATTAATAAATAATAACATATAACTCTGAAGATTAATTAACAATAATAATTAAAATATTCAATTTTATCATTTGTTTATAAAAGTTAAATTTGTAATGTTGAATTATATAGTTATTTTTCTGTTCTAACATTGCAGGTTCATTCAAGAGTCAAAAACACATCCATGTGCACTTATCTAACTCAACGAGAGTTAGTTACAAGGGAATTTATAGTGCGATGTGCATGTCGCGAAAGAACGCACGTTTGCGGTGTAACACCCTGAGATTTTATGAGAAATATTTTTTTATGACTTATGTTATACACAACACCAAAAGAATCTTTCACTACACACAACACTGATTTGACTTGCATTACACGCAATCACGGCCTTCCTCGATAGTGTGTGTAGTACGCAATACCGAGTTTCACTAAACAACGATACATCGTTATAATATTATTATGGACTAGCCGTTATGAATATTATTAACTAAAATTTTAATTATATAACATTTTTATTCATCTTATATATTTTCTAGAACATGGTATGAGTACAAAATAAATTTTTCAGGTAAAATAAGTATTTTTTAAAAAAAATGCAATTTTGCCGCCTTTTGATGGCGCATATAATGACCCATACTTTACATACATTTTTAGTACTTCAAAATTGATGTACACTTATTACAACATATAACAAAACCATGAAAGGACTGTATAGGTATAGTGTCTTTAGAAACTGGGAAACATAAACAACTGGTTCATAAAGCGTCTATACTATCTCCCATTTATTTCATCATATCTATAGTCCCTTTTGGCATATCTTACTTAATAACCTTCTTCCTGACCTGGGGAAAGAAAAAATACAAAAGAGTGAGCTCAAATGCTCAGTAAGGGTAAACAAAAGAAATATCAATCACATCATATTCATAAGAACATAACATTTTGGAAATCTTACCCAGCAAAAGAGATCAAAATTTCATAACATGGGATAAATCATGGCAGTGAAATGTAATCACAATAATCATAACTTAAAACATGAAGCTTTGTGGAATACACACATAATCATAGAGAATCATTTCTTATTAGTCGAGACTCATTTCCAAGACTATCTTAGTGGACAAAGTCCATTTTTGAACCGAGTTCATTCCTCGTTTCAGTCCTGTTTCACTGAACCGGTTTAACCTGCCGTTCCAGGAATGTCTATCTCATGAGATATAATATCTTTACCCAAGGCATTGGAGGGAGATATAGGTCCCACCCATCTCATAATGCTACCATTCTTATTTGTGCCACAAAATTATAAACCATACATCATAGCATAACCCATGTAATAAAAATGGGATTCATAAACATCACGACATCATAAAACAATTCATATAAGATAAAGGAATTCATAAAAATAATTCCATCACAACATAATCAAATCAATTTAATAATAGGGATAGAAACAGAACCCTTTATTATCTTAGATGGAAAATAATTTTGATAAAACACTTGAACTCCATTCTTGAAGAAAATATCCTTTCTACTTTAAAAACACTTTTCCTTTCTTAACATGTCATACAATTCTAAACTAAAAGAAGTTGATTAAAAATAAACTTGAGAACTTGTAAATTAAGCTTCTTGAAAATAATATTTTAAAAATCCATTCATGCCGTATAAGTTAAAAAAAATATTATTCTCGTACTTTTGTCAGAAAAGTCAAAACGTACCTCGTACGAAAAACAACAAAAGATTCCTTTCATATCTTTTACTAAAAACTCACCGAAGGGTAAAATTGGATTTAAACAATTGTAGGTGGATGGAAATAACATTACATATTGAGGAAACATGGATGTGGATGATAAAATAAACCCCAGTAAATTCCAAAGTATAAACAATCTCGGATAAAAATAAGATTGTGATATTTCCCTTACCTTAGGTCTGATTTGCTTCGTAAGTGTCCGAACCTTCTGTATAATGATTTAAATAATGTCATTGACTTATTCCAGAATCATAATCATTGTTATGATATCATATATGGTCATATTCTTAGCTTATTATTAGTAATATTTCATTGCTACTTGTTATTCAGGTGTTTATTACTTTTTGTTCTTATGCGTGTTTTGTCGAATAAATTCTTATTCTTCTCTTTAGGTTATAGATACCTCATTTCCAGAATGGTATTAGTGTAATATATATAATATTCATTCATTCAATTCATTTATATAATCATTATTCAATGAAGATCATGTATAATGAGTTGCATCACATTGTGGAGACGGTATTCCGTACGTACGCATGAGCGATGATATCATTCCCATGATCGTGGAATTGTATTGGAGTGTATGTATACTATTTAAGAATCAATATCACTTTAAAATAATCATATATATTAATTCATTACACCATTATACCCATCCAAGTAAGGTGGTGGTGGAAAATAGATTACACCACGACGTGGAGACAGTATTCCGTACGTACGCACGCGCGGTGATTTCGTTTTCCGTAGGATGGATAGATGGTGAAATAGGGTTGTTTCATACTTATAATAACATATCAGTATATTAGTGATACTAATGTTATTAATTAATAATGAAATAAACTACATGTAAATTTATTACAAGACATGTAATTGTGGTTCATATATTGTGTGAGGTCTGTTCATGGTGTGTATATTTATTGGATTATATAACAAATGCGATGAATATTTCAGAAAAACTGAACACTGAGGACTAAATAATGGGAAAGGGGTTAATATGACATGTAAATCCCAAATTTAGGGGTGTTTTAAAAAACTTTTCATACATATTTCTAGTAATTCATATATGATTTATTCTTCTTCTAATTGGGGAATCTGAGGTTCCCCAAGGTGTTCTTCAATCCCTCTTCCTCCATCTTTGAACTATTGGTACCAGTGGTTGTTGGTTTCCAATCCATGGAAAGACCATCCTTCTTTTTTAGGTTTTCTTCTGTTCTTCTCCTGGGGATTCATTGTAATGATATTGTTATGGTATTGGGTTTCTGCTGGGGTTTTTTTACTATCCTTATTTTCGGTTTATGTTGAAATCTGTTTTATCGTATTGTGGTAGTGGTTTTCAGGAATTATTTCTTCCCTTTTAGTGAACAACGAGTTGGAAAAATGTTTTGAGGTAGGTTATCCCTCTTTATTCTGTATCATTTAGGTGGGGTTTGATTTTTTTTTCATATGTGTTATGGTTATTGATGTATTCATTAATAATCAATAATTTTTAAATTTGAATTTTATTTGTAAAAGGGATATTATTTACTTATATTTATAGCTCTATTGTTTTTGTGATAATATGAATTTTATGAGATTGATGCCCCCTGATGTGGCCTTAAAAACACATGTTTCACCACATTTTTTAATTAATTTTTATCAATTTAATTACTTATTTTAACACTTTTTAATAAATAATTACAATTATGTAGTTATATCACTAAATTTATTAATTTATCAATTTTTACAAATGATTGTGTATTATAAGCTTTAAAATAGTAAATTATTCCTTACTTTAATTTAATAGCATTATTACATTTTATTTAGAATGGTATCTTTGTCTGCATATCTAATGATTTACCATTTATTATTCAAATTTATTAGTTTGTCTTTTCACTTTAATTATGTTGTCTTAATTTATTATTTCATGTATTAAAAATTAATTATCTTACGTCTTTTGATAATTCATTAATTACTAATTAAAGTTTTGAAACAAACTAAATATATTCACGCTTTATAATTTTATGTATTAACTTAATTCAATTGTCCAATAAAATGATAATTTTTAGTCTATTTTAATTAATTTAGTTTTTTAAATCAGTAATTAACTTAACTTTGTAATTTAAATGGTTAAAGTTTATATTTACTTTTAATAATTTAATTGCTTTTTAATTTTTAGTTTTTAATTATGTAGAAATTTAAATTTTACAAATTGAAGTTATTACTAATTTAACATAAGTTTAATTAGTTTTATTAATTTATTTAAGTTTATGTTGTAATTAAGTTTTCATTTGTTGCAACCATTCTCTAATCCTTACATGCCACCCGCTGTTGTTCTTCCATCGTGAGCCGTCATGCCATCACAGCTAGGCCGACGTCGAAGAGAGGCTATTTTAGGCTTAGGGGGGTTTTTTTTAGTTTTATGGGGTAGGTTATAAAATAATTGGGGAAATGGGGTTGTCCAGCGCCAAATGAAGTGGCGCTCGACAAAAAACAGGAAAAAGCGCCACATGAAGTGGCGCTTTGACCCCACTCCCCCCAAACGCGATATATATATATATATAATAAATTTATTTATTATAATAAATATAAAAAAATACAAAAAATACAAAATTATATTTTTTATAATAAATACAAAAATTATAATAAATTTACTTATTTATAATAAATATCTAACAAATATTATAATATTATTATAATAAATATACATTTTTTATACATTTATTATACATTTATTACAAATATTATAATGTTATAATATTATAATATTCATTATAATAAATATCTAATAAATGTTTTAATAAATACTATTATAATAAATACACAATAAATGTATAATAAATGTATAATAAATATTTATAATACATTTATATTTATAATAAATAATTATTATAATTAAATATAATAATATTTATAATAATAAATATCTAATAAATGTATAATGAATATTATTATAATAAATATACATTTATAATATCTATTATAATAAATATTATTATAATATTTATTATAATAAATTTATAATAAATATTTATGATAAATTTATTATAAATGTATATTTATTATAATAAATATTATAATATTTAATTATAATAAATATACATTTATATTAATATTTATAATAAATATACATTTATTTATTATAATAAATCTACATTTATTTTATACATTTATTATAATAAATACTTATAATAAATGTATAATAAATATTACAATAAATTTATTTTTTAATTATAATATAATAAATGTAATATGTAATTATGTATCTTTATTGTATAATTATCATATCTATGGATAATTATATACTATAATTATATAATTATAAATATAAATTTATTTATTATAATAAATAGGTAATTATTTATAAATGTAATATACATTTATTTATTATAATAAATATACATTTATATTAATATGTATAATAAATATATATTTATTTATTATAATAAATCTACATTTATTTTATACATTTATTATAATAAATAAATATTATTAATAAATGTATATTTATAATTATAATATTTATAATTAATGAATATATTTATTAAAATATGTTTATTTATATTTATATTTATAATTAAATTTATAAATATATATTTCGAATTTATTATACCTTTAAAAATATAATATTTATAAATATATTCATATAATTATATTTATTTATAAATATATTCATTATTTATATATTTATATTTATATAAATTTATAAATATATATTTTGAATTTATTATACATTTAAAAATATAATATTTATAAATATATTCATTATATATATATATATATATTTATATAAATAAATATATTTATTTAAATATATTTATAAATATAATCATATAATTATATTTATTTATAAATATATTCATTATTTATATATATATATATATATTAATAAATATATTTATAATTATAATTATAAATAAATATAATTATATGAATATAATTAAAATTTATTTATAAATAAATATTCATGAATATAATACATTTATTATAAATATAAATCAATAAATATATATTTATAAAATGTATTGTATTTATAAATATATTTAATAAATTTATATTTATAATAATTGTATTACATTTATAAATATAATAATAAATGTATTGAAATACATTTAATAAATATACATTTATTATAAAAAATAAATTTATTAAATAAATTTATTATAATGCATTTATAAAATACACTTACTAAATACATTTATTTAATAAATGAACTATATTTATAAATATATTTAATAAATATACATTTATTATAAATACAATACATTTAATAATTGTATTTAATAAATATACATTTATTATAAACACAATATAATACATTTAATAAATATACTTTTGTTATAAATACAATACATATAATAAATATACATTTATTATAATACATTTATTATAATAAGTGTATTTAATAAATACAATACATTTATTAAATATACATTTATTACAAATACAATATATTTAAATAAATGTATTTGATAAATATAATATAAATTTCTTATAAATACAATACATTTATTAAATATAAATATACATTTATTAAATATACATTTATTAAATATACATTTATTACAAATACAATATATTTAAATAAATGTATTTGATAAATATAATATAAATTTATTATAAATATAATACATTTATTAAATATAATGTATACATTTAATAAATATACATTTATTTAATAAATACAATACATTTAATAATGTATACATTTATTAAATAAATGTATAATTAATATTAAATATTATTATATATTTATTGTATTTATTTTATTATACATTTATTATAATTAAATATTTATTATAATTAATATTTACTATAATTATATAAATATTATATTTTTTGTATTTATTATATTTATATTTCTCTAATTATTATAATTGTATATTTATTATATTTATTTATTTAGTACTATTATATATTTATCATAATTATATATTTATTATAGTTATTATTTTTATCATTATAAATTTATTATAATTCCATAATTTTAATGATAATAATTACATAATTATAAATATAATAAATATAGAATTATAATAAATGTATAGTTATAAATAGAATAAATATATAATTATAATTAATATATTATAATTAATGTATGTGTTATATTTATAATAAATATAAATAAATAAATTTATTATAAAAAATATAATTTATTATAATTTATTTATTCATGTATTTATTATAAATAAATAAATTTCTTATATTTATAAATATATAATTATATATATATATATATAAATGGGGGTTGGGGGTGGTGTGGGGTCAAAGCGCCACTTGAAGTGGCGCTTTGACCCAATTTTGTTCAGCGCCACTTAAAGTGGCGCTGAACAAACCCATTTCCCAAATTAAAAAAAACCCTAACCCATTAAACTAAAAAAACCCTACACGCTAAATTACCCTCGAAGAGACTCATCCCTCACGAGTTGTTATTGGAACCCGCCACATGAGGTGAAGTCACTCACTGCCTGGGCAAGGATTTTTTCCCACCGCTGGTCTTCCCTTCAGAAAACGAGACTGAATAACCCTTCTTCCCTCACCATGGAGACCTTCTGTTACCGCACCAGCTAGCCGAGGCGAAACCTGGGTTGTTCCTGCTTCGCTGAGTATAGCGTCCTTGCCACCGCGATTTGGTGTTGAGTCGCACCATCGATGAAATCCGGGTTGTGTCTCCATGGAATCGCTGCGCCACTGCATCTACTGAAGGAGGAGACCTGTGCCACGCCGCTGAAGCAGTTGTGAGAGACCTTGCTGGAAGTCATGTTCGCATGAGATGGAACCTCTGCCGATGCCTATCACCGAGATTAGGAGTCGCGGTATTCGCGTGAGAGGATGAGGAGTGGGTGGCAGCGGCTTCATGAGGATAAATTTATGTCCCCCCACGGTGCGTTGGAGAAGAAGAAGATAGGGGGAATACAAAAAGTAAAATAATTAAAAGATAAAATAAAAATATAATAATATTATAAATTAATAATAAAAGAATAAATTTAAAACTAATCAATAAAATAACTTCAAATGTTATGTTCAGTGATAAGGTTAAAATAAAAAATAAATACTTTAATGAGTTCTACAATTATAAATTAACTTCTTTTTGAAAAAAATAATTATAAAAAACAATAACAATATACAAATTATAATTTTTTTAATTTTTGTTATAAAACAATTTATTATGATAAACTTAAAGTAATAATATTAAGAACTTAATTCTTCAAAAAAACTAAATACTAATATTATTAATTTAATAAATACTTAACTTTTAATTTAATCTTATTATTAATTTTTTTAAGTCCAGCCAGAAGCAAAGCTTCTGACCATTTATTAAAATAAAAGAAAAAGTACAGAGGAGGCGAGCGGGGCAAACAAAGGAAATTTCCCTCACTCATCAAGAAAAATGGTACATATCATAATAGGACATATCATTACCATAATCAGAGTCATTAGAAGTTTTCCACTCAGACTCGGACTTACCCCGGTTCAAGATCTTAAGAATATTAGAATTGTCCTTACTCGACAACTTGGAAGAGGATCGAGTAGACACGGTCCAAGGTGTACTAGTATAGTCCTTCCTTGACCTTCTCTTCAGAGGATAAAGAGTGAGTCTCTCAATGTCAGCCACCTTCTCTTTTCCAGTTAAAAGTGAATCCTTAAAAGATGTGTGGCCACCGCTTGTCATTGCCTTCAGGGGCGTACAATCCATCCCTTCTGAATCAGAAATGTTACCCCACTTCTCAGATGTTTTAGAAGAAAACAACATTTTCTGAATCTCCTGATGACCATCATCCTGTTGAGATTATTCAGTCTTAGGGAGGTCATCACCCTCCAACGACTCATGGTTGGTTGGAGCATGTTGTAAGACATCACCCGCCAAATTAGAAGCAGATGTACCCACCTGCACATTCACATCCAGAAGGGAGTTAGACCACCAGTTCCACCTCGTTGCGAGCCCCCACTAGGAAAATCACTCATATGAGGAACATGTGACCAAGGACCCTGTCTCTCCAATGAGGAAGAGGTTTTTTCTTTCCAATCATCTACCACAACATCATCCACATCAGTATTATTCAAATCTGCACATCCATCACCATTCTGAAAGTTCCGCACCGACTGTCTCGTCAATTTCTTCCTTCAATGTGTCTCGGAATGACCTTTTAGAGAGCAGAGGGAACAAATCACATTTTTACGACATGTGTCTGTAGAGTGACATAGTGTCTGACTGGTAGAACAAAAACAAGGAAGTCTCTCGTACTCCACCTTTAAAGGGATGTCATCGTCTAAATCGGATAGAATGATATTATGAATTAATCCCATGCTTAAGTCCAATTCCACCAGCACTTTAGCAAAATGTCCAAACCTGGCTGTCTCAGTGGCATGATCCATCTTAATTGGAATACTAACAGAGGAGGCAAGATCAAAGAGAATTTTTGGATTCTAGAGTATCCAGTTGAGTCCAACAATTTTAATCCACACCTGAGCCGCAGTATTCTTTAAAGGAAATGGGTTGAAACGGAAGTCCCACTCATAGAAGCAAATCATACCTAGTTTTAACGATATTGAACCAATCCCCCAAGACTTACACTTCATATCCTCAGATGAAAAAATGATGTGAAAGAAACCTCTGCCCATAGGTAAGCACCTCCAGTCAGAAAAATTCCAGAAAGCAGATAACTTTTGAATCAAATCATCAAACTTCCAAAGCTTACTGACAGTGGGAAGAACCAACCTGGCAATAATAGAAAATTTGTAGATCTTGAATCTATCATAGATAACTTCTTTATTTGCAATCACACAGGTAGTGTCCCCCTTTCGGAAAATACGCTCAGGAATCACACCCTTCAACTGAATAAAATGCCTGCTTCTTGAGTTCCTCACATGAGAAGGATTCATCACAGTATTCAGAAAAACCGAATTTTCAGCATTAATTGGAACTGCACCGGTAGCACTGGAACAACAGATCTTCTCAGAATCATCAGTCGGAGACAACCCTGTAACATGAGCCACCACACCCACCAGGCCGAAATCCTTCATCTTATTCAAATCGGAAGAAACATCCTTCTGTCTCACCAGATCACCATGCTCGTTCAGAGGTTTAACCTGCTTCAAGGAATGAAACCCGACAGTAGCCCTATCAAGAGTATTACCACCTGATATTATCGCCAGAGGACAACACTCATCCACCCTCCCCGTGCAGCGCCGATCGATACCTGAAACAACCAGAGGCCCAGAGATCTCAGATCTAACCGTGTCCAAGTGCACTTAACTAACTCAATGGGAGTCAGTTACAAGGCAATTTATAGTGCGACATGCCTGTCACGAACGAACGCACGTGTGTGGGGCACAACTGAGGGACTTTTGAGGATGGTTGAATTGGTCGGTGACAAGAAGCAGATGACGGAGGACATAAAAATAGAGTAGCAGCAGAATTATTAAGGGGGATGCTCATTCATTCCATGAACACACCATTCTCGAGAGCAGATACATGGGAGAAACAATAGAGACGAGCTGGAGACTAAGGAGCCCGAAGGTAGAGTGTCACTTGGGGAGTTCTTCTTCCCTTTGTACTTTATGTTTGTACTCTGTTATTGGATGTTTTTCACTACTACAATCAAGATGATCATAGGTTAATATTTTCTTATCTTTGCAGTTCAATTCTGCTTGTTTATCATTAAAACTTCTTCAATTACTTTACATTCTTCAGAATCATAATCAATCGGCAAGATTGAATTATGATTCTCTGTTTAGTTGATTCACTTCTCAATTGATTTCAAAATTTAATAATTCAATTTCTGCTAGAGAAGTTGTTTTTGAATTCATCTATCAGAACTTTAATGTCATTAAACATGGAAATTTATGGCGAGTTTATTTCCAAATTGAATCTTCTTTTCAAACTTCTTAGCAGTTTGGTTAAGTTTTGGTGTGGCAAACTCTAAATCAAAATCTTCTTCCTGTTGAATTTCTTGGCGTGGGGGATTCTTCAGCATGTTTTGAGGAGTGATTCAACAAAAGTTATGAAGAAGTAAATTATTTTAACCAGTAGATTAGATTTCTAGAGTTATTTTTGTTGATTTGATCTCCTTTGTCTTTATGTTAAATGTTAGTTTGCTTTAATTCTTACGTTTGACAGTACTTAGTATAAATTTTACTTTCTTTGTAAAGAATCGTTTTTTCCTCCTACTGTTTCTAGTTCATATTCTAAAAATAAAAAAAAATTAAGAAGTAAAAAATTGTTTACTTCTTCCACTACTAACAACAGTGGAGTTACTTTTGAATAAAACCTTACAGTTCTCATCTTCCTTCTCTGTGGATCGACACTGCACCATTGTTCTAGTGTAGGAGTAATAAATGTAATTTTGAGGGCTGTGAAGACCTCCGGCCTGTTCAAAATTTGGCTCCATTACAGGGGAAGTCATGCACTGAGAGTCTATGGTTTGAAAAAAAAACAATAAAAAACATAACAAAACTTTAAAAAAAATCCGATTAAAAAAAACTATTTTGAATAGTATCTACTGATTTTGTTGTTTTATAAAAAAATCTGCTCAATTGTACAACCTTTTGTGATCAAACTCATTTGTTTTTAGTTTAAATGAAATGGTACAACATCAGAACTAGAATCAACTGGGACCATACTGTTTTTGTTGTAGAGATTATGGACATACTGCCTGGCAGTGTGTCTATAACCAGCCACAATAGGATTTTTACATTGAAGAAAATGAAAACATTGAGTCTAGTTTTAACACCCTAGCTAAAATTGACCTAATTGATTCTAATTTGGATGCTAGGGTGGAACTAATTAATAATTAGTTAACTAAAACACATGAAATTCAACTTAATGATTCTCAAGAGCGAGATCAAAGACTGAAAATATTGGAAAATATGCTCTTGGAATTAGAACAAAGGGTTACAAAACAAGAAGAATATGAATAAAAAGAAATAGAGAATTTCTTTAAAAGATTTTAAAATCAAGTTGAAGAAGAGAGTGACAGTGAGACTAGACAACAACACTTTATTTCTGAAGAATCTAATACTGTTGAACCAAATTTGGAAATAACTGACTAAAAAATTCAAGAAAACAACATTGAAAATCACAAAAAGAGATTTAATGGTGTTGAGATGGAAAATTTTGAAACTGAATTAAAGATTGAAAAAGATAGCCCAGTTATTTTCATAATTCTTATATTGGGAAAAATAATTGTTTTAGGAGTTTTGAAAAAGAAGTCACTCGGGTTGAAGAAAAAACTGAAACTGAAAACATAAATGTTAAATAATCTTCACCCAATTTTTCTGACTTTGTGGACATTGAGGCAGAAAATGATACTAGGAACACTTTGGAAGAGAAACCTTAAGCTGGAAAATATAGAATCTAAAATTTTTGAACATAAACTGAATACTTCTCTTCCATGTTTTGAAACTGTAATCCCATATATTTCTAAAATGATGTTGTATGATAATGAGGATGAAGGAATAATATTTTAAGAAAGACTAACTAATGAGTTCTCATTTCCCTTTTCTCATAGTGATCACTTTTATGAAACTTTGTGTACTGAAATGGAAAGCAGTGTTTTCGTTCCGGGGAAGACTGTTTTGAATTTGATCAATCTTTAACATGACTTTATTGAATTTGAATTGTACAATTATTCTCCTGAAATTGAATTACAACACTTAAATGACATGGTTTTGGAAAGTGAGACTTTTGAATTTGAATATGAAAAAGAGGTTGAGAACACACTTGAGTTAGGAATAACTGATTTGTTTGAAGAAGTAGATGTTGAATGTTCATTCACTGATGAGGAACTTCTGGAAGAGATTTACAACATTATTAAACATGAATCTGCTGTTGTTCAAATAAATTCTCTTCCTTGTCTATCACTTTCATCCTCAAATGTGAAGAGTGATGAGCCTTCTTGTGTTACAGATAACGATCTAGAGGGGGAATCACATGTGAGTTCCAATGTTCATGATTTTTTTCATCACTTTAATGAATAACTTTTTGAACCAAATAATCAGGATTTACCCATTTTCACCCTTGAATGTGAAACTATTAGTGTTGAAGTTGAAGAAGATAGCTATGAGGACATTTTCATACCCTTTGAATCACCTAATACATTTCTTCCACTACCTAAAAATGTAAATATTATCAAATCTGAAACAATTATGGTAGTTGAGAGAACCATGTCCATAAATGCTAATGGGTGCTGTTTAGGGATTTATATAGCTAATGAGAAATTGGTTTTAGTCTATTTATGTTTTGTTGCCCACAAATCTCATCTTTCTATTAAAAACAAAGGGTCCAAAAATATGTGGTGGTTCCTATTAAGGAAACCACATCCACCAAGTGAATATGGTTAGTTTCTATGTGAGCCCGACTGGGGACTATAAAACTAGTGTTGCATGGGAGGCAACCCATGGTTTTTGTTATGTTAATAAATAAAAACTGTGATTAAATAAAGTCTAACTGAAGACTTTAAATTCAGTGCTTCATGGGAGTCCAGAAATGTTATTTCTTTTGTTTTTACTTTTATCTATGTTCTTGTTTTACTTTGAATAAAGTCATGTTGTGCTGCCTCCTGTATGCACTGTATATGCTGGATTTTTGTTCCTGGTTTACATTCTCTTTGTCTCTAGGATGATGCTGCTAAGTCATTTAAGGAGTGGAATTCCCATACTGGAGGGAAATTGAAAAATATATTCAGGGAATTACTCAATTAAAAATATCTGGATTTCATTTTTCTACTCCTTAGAGCTTTCGAAAAAAAAATTGCTCCTACTTTTTCTAAAAAATTCTGCTTGTATTGGAAAAAAAATCTGTTACATGTGTACTGAAAATTCTACCACATTTTTACTGTATAAAATTATGCTGCATGTCTTGCTACTGAATTTTTAAAATCCTTCATATGTTTAAAATCCTGGACGTATGGAATGTAATTCTGTTGTTTTTCACTGTTTAGATATAAATTTCTGCATGTGCCTCTTGCGGAAAAAATTTGAATTTCATAATTTTTAAAATCATCCACTGCATGAAATTAAGTGTGGGGTACATGTTTATTAGTAGTTGTGTTATTCATTGGAACTGATTATTCTATAGGTTGTTTAACATGTATTTTCTTTCTACTTTATTGAACAACCTTTTGAATCATATTTTGTTAAAATGCTACACCCTCTCCACTCTGCAACCATAAGTTGCATGCCTTGTTTGAACTTTTATAAAAAAATATTCACTGAACATAAATTTTATTGCATGTACTTTCTAATGAACCTGCTGTTAATTTATTCTTTGTGGCAAACAAATTTTTTGAACTTTAAGAGACCCTTAAAACATGTCAAAAATCTACTTAATTGAAAATGTGTTTTGAACATTTACTGTCTAATTGTTCATCTCCACATTAGAAGTCAACATTGGGGACAAAGTTGGGTTTTAAGTGTGGGGGAGGGGGTCAATTCTTGACTGTGCTTAACTGTGTTTTATCGGAATCCCATCAATTCCCATTGAAACTTAAAACATTTTGTTAAAAAATGGTTAAATGTTTTCAAAATTCCGGCACAATTTTAGGCTTTCCTGTGTTATTAAATTTGTTTTTCCTTAGGAAAATTACCTTTCTAGTAGTTAAGAATTGTATAGAGTCTAATGTTAGTGATAATGGATGATTGCTGAGTAGACTCTCTTAGTGATTTGATGGAAATCTGGTTTAAGTATTTTTTCTAAATGTGATTTGGGTAAATTGTTTATAGAATTATGATCATAACTCTTGGAACTGGAAGTTTTATTTTGATTCTAGGTGCCTCATTAATTTCCTTTTAATTATTAAAATTAATTTCTTTAATGTGACAATGTAAATGTTTTCTGATATAAATCTTTTGAAACTGGAGTAATTTGGTCATCTGGGATCCCACGATGAGTCTCTGAGACCCTAGATGCTGGGTGTGTTTATGTTTACTATAAGCCCTATGTACACTTTGAATAAGTGCATTACACAATGCTCAATACAATGATACATGGAATGGAATAAATAAATAATGTATCTAGGGTAAAAAACGAGCTCATTAGATTGAGGGGAAGGATGAACACCAAATGAAGAATGGGTCAATTGGTTTTTATGGGAGTCATTTAGGTTGTATCATTGAGGTGATTTACAAAAAAAATTATTTTTGGAACCTACGTGAAAAAGTCAAAGTACAAGGTTCTTTTGTTATGTTTCGGATTCCACTCATATTTTACCTCTTGACACTCTCAAACTTTGGACTTAAGCCTGGATTGAAGCTAAACACTAAGTTGTATCACATATGAGTCATGACATCTTCATTACTTGATGATTAATAGTTTTCAAGAATACCAGTGAGAGTTTGTTCTAGGCAAAGTTCATATGAACAATTTATTTTCTAAAAGCCTATTGACATGTTTTTTGAAGTCCTCTGTTAAAAGTGTTGGGCATGTTACATTTAGGGAAAAATCATGAATATCATACTTCTGTTTTCAAAGATAATAAAACATAGGATTTTTGAGGACAAACAAAGCTTATGTGTAGGGGAATTTGATGTGGCCTTAAAAACAAAAGTTTCGCCACATATTTTTAATTAATTTTTATCAATTTAATTATTTATTTTAACGCTTTTTAATAAATAATGACACTTATGTAATTATATCACAAAATTTATTAATTTATCAATTTTTACAAATAATTGTATATTACAAGCATTAAAATAGTAAATTATTCCTTACTTTAATTTAATAGCATTATTACTTTTTATTTAGTATGGTATCTTTGTATACATATCTAATGATTTACCATTTATTATTCAAATTTATTAGTTTGTCTTTGCACTTTAATTATGTGGTCTTAATTTAATATTTCATGTATTAAAAATTAATTATCATATGACTTTTGATAATTCATTAATTACTAATTAATGTTTTGAAACAAACTAAATATATTCAAGCATTATAATTTTATGTCTTAACTTAATTCAATTGTCTAATAAAATGATAATTATTAGTATATTTTAATTAATTTAGTATTTTAAAGCAGCATTAACTTAACTTTGTAATTTAAATGGTTAAATTATATATTTACTTTTAATAATTTAATTCCTTTTTAATTTTTAGTTTTTAATTATGTAGCAATTTAAATTTTACTAATTGAAGTTATTAATAATTTTATGTATGTTTAATTGGTTTTATTAATTAATTTAAGTTTATGTTGTAATTAATTTTTTAGTTGTTTTAATTAAAATTTAGTTGTTATTAATTATTTTGTTCATCTTTAATTTAATTTTTAACTTATTTTATTTACTATGTCTATTTTGTAGGTTCACTGTTTTATTCCAGTCATGGTCACAGTGTCTCCACGCATTGTGTCCCTTACTGTCTCACCATTTCCAAGAGAAACGGTGGCACCAGTTTGAGTCACGGTCTCACCGGTTTTTTTCACTGTCTCACCATGACACTACTTTCACGGACTCACCATGAACGCTTAATACGGTCACACCATGACCACTTTTACTGTCGCACCATAATTCTTTTACGGTGACACAGCCACCATGAAATTTCTCTTACTTTCCCACCGGTTCTCACTCCCTCCTGTTGCACATTAATCCCCTACCACCGTGATCTCCTTTCCTTACGGTCCCACAGCTTTACCTCCTTGTCATGGAAAATTTAGGGTAGGGTTTTTTTTTGTTTTGTAAAATGGGTCAGCCAATTTTTTTTAAGGATATGGGTCAGTGTAGCGCCACTTGAAGTGGTGCTAATAGAAAAAAACGCCATAGCGCCACTTGAAGTGGGGCGCTGATCCCTTATCATTATGCCGATCAGTGCCACTTGAAGTGGCGCTGATCTCAACCCCCAACTATAAAACCCCCCTCCCCCTCCTCCTCTCATCATTCCTTCCACTCCACTCCTCTCCTCATTCTCCCTCTTCCCTCTCTTCATTCTCCTTCCTCCCTCTCCCTCATCCTCATCCAACCGAGACATAGTGTGCACAGCTTTCGACAGATATTCGATGCATTAGTGCCAGCTGATGTAAGTCAAACATTAATTTTTTATATTTCGTTATCACTATTTTAAGTTATTACAATGTAATCTTACCAACATTATCTTGCTAATATGTCACTTACTTTTTGAGTTTACATTTCAGGTTTCGTGGACTCCATATACAGGTTATGTCTATGCATCACTTCCACCATACTACACAGCTATGATTGGAGATCGTGCTGCAGTGGTGCCACTCATCCACTTCCATATCGTTGAGTGGCACCAGCCCGATCGGGTCATGCACCAATTCGGTTACAAACAACATATCCCAATGGCACTAGGACAGCCAGAGGGGTTGCATTCGATTGTACTTACAGGTAGACAGTCGACGAACTGGCGGCAGTTTCATGCATCTCATATTGAGCTGTGGGACGCGCGTGCCCGATATGGTATTTCTCGATATGGATATCCCACAGCACAGTATCAGTTATCTGCCCAGGGGGATTATGCAGATTGGTATCGACGTCATACCATCATGCATCTTACACGTCAGGGGATTGGCATTCAGCAGATGGTAAACTTATTAAGATATATTATATTTGTTTAACTATTTTATGGTATTAATTTGAATGTCATTTCATTTTCAGACAGACAACATTGATCATCTTGCACATATCACACATCCTCAGGAGGAGGCATATATTAGACGTGATGTAGTTCATCGAGATGTGTTGGCTCTCTACGACCATCTCCGGATGATACGAGACAGTTTTTATGACGAGGAGCCACATATATATCCTGATCCATATCCTCCAGCTGGAGCTTCTGAGGGTGGGGGTGATGATGTGCCTGCTATGCCTGCTGATGATGATGTACCTCCACCACCGCCGCCAGAAGAGAGACGGAGACGAGGACCTCAGGAGGGGCAGAGGTGGCGAGATAGACATCCGAGAGCACCTCCTGCAGATGTGGCAGCACCACATAGAGATGATCATGCCCAACTTATTGATGAGGTTGCACAGCAGAGAGACGTTTATAGACCACATCTATCATCTCCGATGACTACTATGGACTACGAGCTGGATCAGGTGACACAGCTTGTGGCAGCCCCCTCTCCTCCCGGCGAGGACTTCTTCAGTATGCCATTTCTACCATTTTTAGGAGCCTCAGGACCATATGGCTCGACGCATGATTATGGGCATTCATCCACGTATGATTTTGGGCAGTCATCCATGCATGATTTTGGTCAGCCCTCTACACAACATCATGAGGAGGCACCGGATGCACCAGTAGCAGAGGATCCCGTTGATAGGACACCGGAGCGACACGTACGTCGAACACAAGGAGGACGTGAGATTCAGATGCCACGTTGTGGTACCGGTGGACATCGACATTGATTTATTCAGATTCCATGATATATATGTTAAAAACCCTCTTTATTTAGAGAAATGAATGTTATTTAGACATATAATTAGAAAATAAAATATATAGTATATACAAAATAATATAAATGAAACTTTTAACATTGATTAAACGTATAAGAAATACTCGAAAACAACATAAAACATGGATTAAACATATAATAAATTTATTATTTTTATATATTTTTCATAATTATTATATTTATAATTATAAATTTATTATAATTCTTTAATTAATATTATATTGAATATATATATATTTATATTATGTAATTATATATTTATATATACATTATATATAATTAAAATTGCATATTTACAATGCAAAAATATAAATGTAATGTATACATAAATATATAATTACATTTACTACATTTATTATATTTATTACATTTATAACTTTTATTATATTTATATAGTTGTTATATTTTTGTATTTACTGTATTTATAATTATATAATTATTACATTTTTGTTTTTACTATATTTATATATTTATTATTTTTATATATTTATCATAATTATTATATTTATATTTATAAATTTATTATAATTCTCTAATTAATATTATATTGAATATATATATACATTATATATAATTAAAATTGCATATTTACAATGCGAAAATATATATGTAATGTATACATAAATATATAATTACATTTACTACATTTATTATATTTATTACATGTATAACTTCTATTATATTTATATAGTTGTTATATTTTTGTATTTACTGTATTTATAATTATATAATTATTATATTTTTGTTTTTACTATATTTATATATTTATTATTTTTATATATTTATCATAACTATTATATTTATAATTATAAATTTATTATAATTCTATAATTAATATTATATTGAATATATAATAATTATAAATATAATAATTATAATAAATATAAAAATTATCTAATTATAGTAAATATAACATAATAAATATAAAAAAAAGAAAAAAAAGTTTAGCGCCACTTGAAGTGGTGTTAAAGGCACCCATTTCCCTAAATATTTTCTACCCTGCCCCTTTAAAAAAAAATTGACCCTCTCCGCTAAAATCCCCCCTTGTCACTCTTTCTTGCCTCAAACCATAGTAACTCTTCCACTGTTTTCCATGGTTTCCTTCTTTTGTTGCGCCTATACTTTGCCTTCATTGCGTTCACCTTACCATCTCCTTCTCTATGAAACCGTTCTCTGATCCTTGCATGCCACCCGCTGTTGTTCTGCCCTTGTGAGCCGTCATGTCATCAAAGTTAGGCCGACGTCGAAGAGAATCATCCCTCACGAGTTGTTATTGGAACCCGCCACATGAGGTGAAGCCACTCACTACCTGGGCAAGTATTTTTGCCGACCGCCGGTGTTCCCTTCAGCAAACGAGACGGAACATCCCTTCTTCCCTCGCTGTGGAGACCTTCTGTTACCGCACCAGCTAGCCGAGGCGAACCCTCGGTTGTTCCTGCTTCGCTGAGTATAGCATCCTTTCCACCGTGATTTGGGACTGAATCACACCATTGATGAAATTTGGGTTGTGTCTCCATCGAATCACTGCGCCACTACATCTGCTGAAGAAGGAGGATACATGTGCCACGCCGCTGAATCTGTTGTGAGAGACCTTGCTGGAAGTCATGTTCGCATGATATGGAACCTCTGTCGTTGCCTATCATCGAGATCAGGAGTTGTGGTAGTCACGTGAGAAGACGAGGAGTGGGTGGAAGCAGCTTCATGCGGATAAATTTCTGTCCCCCCACAGCGCGTTGGAGAAGAAGAATACAGTGGGAATACAAAAAATAAATAAATAAAAGATAAAATAAAAATATATTAATATTATAAATTAATAATAAAAGAATAAATTTAAAAAGTAATCAATTAAATAACATCAAATGTTAAGTTCATTGATAAGGATAAAATAAAAAATAAATAATTTAATGAGTTTTACAATTATAAATTAACTTCTTTTTGAATAAAATAATTATAAAATATAATAACAATATACAAATTATAAAATACGTAATTTTTGTTATAAAACTATTTATTATGATAAAATTAATGTAATAATATTAAGAACTTAATTCTTCAAAAAAACTAAATACTAATATTATTAATTTAATAAATACTTAACTTTTAATTTAATCTTATTATTAATTAATCTCTTTAATAATTAAATAAATTAATAAATAATAACATATAACTCTGAAGATTAATTAACAATAATAATTAAAATATTCAATTTTAACATTTTTTTATAAAAGTTAAATTTGTAATGTTGAATTATATAGTTATTTTTCTATTCTAACATTGCAGGTTCATTCAAGAGTCAAAAATGCATCCAAGTGAACTTATCTAACTCAATGGGAGTTAGTTACAAGGGAATTTATAGTGCGACGTGCATGTCACGAAAGAACACACGTTTGCGGTGTAACACCCTGAGATTTTATGAGAAATATTTTTTTTATGTCTTATGTTATACGCAACACCAAAGGAATTTTTCACTACACACAACACTGACTTGGCTTGCATTACATGCAACCACGACCTTCCTCGATAGTGTGTATAGTACACAATACCGAGTTTCACTAAACAACGATATATTGTTATAATATCATTATATACTAGCCGTTATGAATATTATTTACTAAATTTTTAATTATATAACATTTTTATTCATCTTATACATTTTATATAACATGGTATGAGTACAAAATAAAATTTTCAGGTAAAATAATTATTTAAAAAAATGCAGTTTTGCCGCCTTTTGATGGCGCATATAACGACCCATACTTTACATACATTTTTAGTACTTCAAAATTGAAGTACACTTATTACAACATATAACAAAACCATGAAAGGACCGTATAGGTATAGTGTCTTTAGAAACTGGGAAACATAAACAACAGGTTCATAAAACGTCTATACTGTCTGCCATTTATTTCATCATATCTATAGTCCCTTTTGGCATATCTTACTTAATAACCTTCTTCCCGACCTAGGGAAAGAAAACATATAAAAGGGTGAGCTCAAATGCTCAGTAAGGGTAAAAAAAATATCAATCACATAATATTCATAAGAACATAACATTTTGGAAATCATACCCTGCAAAAGAGATCAAAATTTTATAACATGGGATAAATCATGGCAGTGAAATGCAATCACAATAATCATAACCTAAAACATGAAGCTTTGTGGCATACACACATAATCCTAGAGAATCATTTCTTATTAGTCAAGACTCATTTCCAAGACTATCTTAGTGGAAAAATTCCATTTTTGAACCGAGTTCATTCCTTGTTTCAGTCCTGTTTCACTAAACCGGTTTAACCTGCCTTTCCAGCCATGTCTATCTCATGAGATATAAAATCTTTACCGAATACATCGGAGGGAGATATAGGTCTCACCCATCTCATAATGATACCATTCTTATGTGTGCCACAAAATCATAAACCATACATCATAGCATAACCCATATAATAAAAATGGGATTCTTAAACATCGTGACATCATAAAATAATTCGTACAGGATAAAGGAATTCATAAAAATAATTCCATCACAACATAATCAAATCAATGTAATAATAGGGATATAAACAGAACCCTTTATTATCTTAGATGGAAAATAATTTTGATAAAACACTTGAACTCCATTCTTGAGGAAAATATCCTTTCTACTTCAAAAACACTTTTCCTTTCTTAACATGTCATACAATTATAAACTAAAAGAAGTTGATTAAAAATAAACTTGAAAACTTGTAGAGGAAGCTTCTTGGAAACAATGTTTTAAAAATCCATTCATACCGTATAAGTTAAAAAAACATTTTTCTCATACTTTTGTCAGAAAAGTCAAAACGTACCTCGTACGAAAAAATGACAAAAGATTCCTTTCATATCTTTTACTAAAAACTCACCGAAGGGTAAAATTGGATTTAAACAATTTTAGGTGGATGGAAATAACATTACATATTGAGGAAACATGTATGTGGATGATAAAATACACCCCACTAAATTCCAAAGTATAAACAATATTGGATAAAAATGAGATTGTGATATTTCCCTTACATTAGGTCCGATTTGCTTCGTAAGTGTCCGAACCTCCTGTATAATGATTTAAATAATTTCATTGACTTATTCCAAAATCATAATCATTGTTTTTATATCATATATGGTCCTATCCTTATCTTATTATTAGTAATATTTCATTGCTACTTGTTATTCGAGTGTTTATTACTTTTTGTTCTTATGCGTGTTTTGTCGAATAAATTCTTATTCTTCTCTTTAGGTTATAGATACCTCATTTCCAGAATGGTATTAGTGTAATATATATCATATTCATTCATTAAATTCATTTATATAATCATTATGCAATGAAGATCATGTATAACGAGTCGCATCACATCGTGGAGACGGTATTCCGTACGTACACACGAGCGATGATATCATTCCCATGATCGTGGAATTGTATTGGAGTGTATGTATACTATTTCAGAATCAATATCACTTTAAAATAGTCATATATATTCATTCTTTTCACCATTATACCCATCCAAGTAAGGTGGTGGTGGAAAATAGATTACACCACAGCGTGGAGACGGTATTCCGTACGTACGCACGCACGGTGATTTTATTTTCTGTAGAATGGATAAATGGTGAAATAGGGTTGTTTCATACTTATAATGACATATCAGTATATGAGTGATACGGATGTTATTAATTCATAATGAAACAACTTAAGAAGAAGAAGTGGAAGAAGAAATAAAGTTGAAAGAATCAGTAACAGACATTACTTCTTCTTTGAAGCACCTCTTTGAGACCTCCTTTTAGGGCACTAAAATTGGTCTTTGAAGAAGACCAGGACCTCTAGGATGTTTCTAGGGAAGTGGAGAGGAGATATTGGCAGGGTTTGGCCGAGCATTAAGGCTCAACGTGGTGTGAGGAAGAGAGGTAGGAGGTTCCCTTTTATAAGGGAGGAGAGGGGCACCTTCAGAAAAACTAAAAATATTATTTTATTATAAAGCCATATTCGGTTTTAAATAGCTCCAAATTGATTTATTTCGAAGCTAAGGTGGGGATGGGTAGAAATACTCTCATCCAATAGAATTTAGACATGTTTAGGTCATTATATTAACCTTATCATTTAGATTTAACTTTAAGTTAGATAATTTTACTTTTACCATGTTTTTTGTGTTCTTACACTATAAGGTTAATAAACTTACCATAACAAGCCAAAAAAACCCCAAGTTATTTATTATTAATATATATAACCTTATCTAAGTCATTTGGCTGAACCTTAGATTTTTAGGAATAAAATATCAATTAATAATATAATATTTGTTTTAAAAACTATTTTATGTCAATTTTGACACTATTTGGTAATTGATTTTTGTGAAAATCATAACAGAATGATTAGTTCGAAAAAAGTTAATTAAATCAATACTAACATGTCATATTAACATATAAAATTATTGTAATTCATAAAAAGTCTCAAATTACATTTATTTGGGTATTTATAACATCAATTTTGTCAATATTTCATTAATAAGATAATTAATGCGTCATCATTGTGTCATAAATAAATTAAATTATTTAAAGTCTAAAAATAATAAATAAAATATAATTATTTATGAAAGCTTTTTATCTTTCTACTTAGTATTTATAGTCGAATTTATCTTATGTATAACCCTATATTAAAAATTATTTACTTATTAAACTTTGATTTTAACTATTTTAACCCTTCTTTAAATAAATTAATAATAAATGTCCTAATCTAATCCATGTGGGCCTAAATGGTCATATATTATTCCTAAGCTTGTTTTTGGACGAATTATACTTATCCAATAGAATTAGGACATGTGTTAGGGTATGAATAATATCATTTTTACCCTTAGTTACCCTATTTACTTTTAACCGTGGTAAAAAAAAGTAAAAAGTTACTATTCACCAAAAAATATTTTCATCCAATTGAACCACATTTTAGTCCTTGATATTAACCATGTCTCTCGGATTTTCAAAATTCCACTCATAGAAGCGGTAAAATTAAGTTGTATGTAAATTTGCAGATTCTCCTAGGAGGTGGGTAAAAGACGGTCAAAAGTTCAATAAAATTTTTATATATCTAAAATTATTATAAAATGACTCCAATGAATAACTTTGAACTTAAAAAGGTATTATGTATCAATTTTGACCTAAGAAAAATTTAAATAAAATAAATAATTATTTAAATAAAAAGTCGGTTTTTAAATAGTAACCCAGTGTTTTCACTATTCATTAAAAATTGAATGTTTTCAGAAAAATACGAAAATTTCACCCTAGGATAATTTCGATATTCCGAATCCAAAAATGAAGTCCATTTTGAAAAATAAAATTTACAAAATTTCAAAAAGTGGGTATTACTATTCATAATGGCTAGTTTTAATAATATTTTAATAGCATATCGTTGCTTAGTGAAACTCGGTATTGTGTACGACGCAAGCTATCGAGGAAGGTCACAATTGCGTGTAAAGAAATCCAAGCTAGTTTTGTGTGTATTGAAAGATTCCTTTAATGATTTATATAACATAAAAACAAAATATTTCCCATAAAAGTCTCGGGTGTTACATTCTACCCCCCTTAAAATGAATTTCGCCCCTGAAATTCGTCATTTGTAACAAACAGATGAGGATACCTCTCCCTCATCATATCCTCAAGCTCCCATGTAGCTTCTTCTAATTGGTGGTTCCTCTATAAAACTTTCACCAAGCTAGTGGTCTTGTTCCATAGGACTTTTTCACTACGATCGAGAATCTCTATTGGCTGTTCTTCATAATAAAGATCTTGTTCCAGCGGTACAACTTCTGAGCTGAGTACATGTGAAGGATCAGGTATGTACTTTCTCAGAAGAGATACATGAAACACATTGTGAACTTGAGAGAGCTTCGGTGGAAGCGCCAATCGGTAAGCAACCTTCCCAACACGATCCAGTATTTCGAAAGGACCGTTATATCTAGGGCTCAACTTTCCCTTCTTTCCAAATCTCATGACCCTCTTCCAGGGAGATATTTGTAAGAACACTTTATCACCCACTTAAAACTCTAGGTCTTTTATTCGGTTGTCGGAATAACTTTTTTGTCGACTCTGAGCTTCTCTTATGTGTTGTTGAATAGATCTAACCTTTTCTTCCATCTCATCAACAAGATCAGGTCCTAATAGCTTTCTTTCCCCAACTTTATCCCAACAAGTTGGAGTCCTACATTTCTTTCCATAGAGAGCTTCATAAGGAGACATCTGAATACCGGAGTGAAATCTATTATTATAAGAAAATTACACCAAAGGTAGGTGTTGATCCCAACCACCTTTGAAATCCATAGAGCAAGCTATCAATATATCTTCTAGAGTTTGAATTGTCTTCTCAGACTGACCATCTATCTGAGGATGATAAGCAGTGATGAAACTCAACTATGTATTTAGAGTATGCTGAAGACTTCACCAGAACATCGAGGTAAATCTCAGATCCCGATCAGATATAATGGAAAGTGGTACTCCATGCAATCTTACAACTTCCTTTACATATATCCTGGCAAGATGATCTAGAGAGAAATCCTCTCTAATAGCAATGAAGTGTGCAGACATTGTAAGACGATCAACTATGACCCAGATAGCATTATTGCCTTTGGATGTTTTAGGAAGTCCATTGACAAAGTCCATAGTTATGTTTTCCCATTTCCATTCGGGTACGGGTAATGGTTGTAACATCCCCTTAGACTTCTGTCTCTCTGCTTTAACTTGCTGACAAACCAAGCATCGAGAGACATATTCAGCAACATCTCTTTTCATGCCATCCCACCAGAAGTACTCTTTCAGGTCCCTATACATCTTCATGCTTACAGGATGAATAGAGAATGAAGAACTATGAGACTCATCCAGCAGCTCCTTCTTTAATTCTGGGATGGGAGGAACACAAACCCGATTCCTGAACTTTATTATCCCATCACAATCAAGGTTGAATTTAGGAATATTTCTAACCTTCTTTTGTAACTCTACATCTTCTTTATGTGCCTCTTTAGTCTCCACATGTATAGATGGTTGAACATTAATTTGATAAAGATATGATTTTTCCCCTTCCATTATAATTCCATGATCCATCCTTTTTAAATCCATAAATATTGGATCTTTTGTGATTCTCATCATGGATAAGGTAACATGGTCTTGTCGACTTAATGCATCTGCCACCTTGTTTGCTTTCCCAGGGTTGTAATGAATTGAGCAGTCGCAATCCTTAATCAGCTCCAACCATCTTCTTTGGCACATATTCAGCTCCTTTTGTGTGAAAATATACTTTAAACATTTATGATCAGTATAAATATCACACCTTTCTCCATAAAGATAATGCCTCCAAATCATTAATGCAAAGATTACTGCAGATAACTCCAAATCATGAGTTGGGTAATTTTTCTCATCGATTTTCAACTGTCGTGAGGCATAAGATATCACCATATCATTCTGCATAAGAACACACCCCAGCCCCTTCATGGATGCATCACTGTAGATCACAAACATTTCTCCACTACAAGGATGTGTGAGTACAGGTGCGCTGGATAACCTTCTTTTCAACTCCTTGAAATTCTCTTCACATTCCTCTGTCCAAACAAACTTAACTCCTTTCCGAGTCAACCTGGTGAGTGGATTAGATAATCATGAAAAATATTTCACAAAACGTCGATAATATCCAGCCAAACCAAGAAAACATCGGATCTCAGTTACTGTTGTTGGTCTTGACCATTTTTCGATAACCTCTGTTTTTGCTGGATCCACAGATATCCCCTCTTTTGAGATTATGTGACCCAAAAATGCAACTTTTTGAAGCCAAAATTCACACTTGGTAAATTTGGCATGAATCTTATCCTTTCTTAGGGTATTCAATATAATTCTCAATTGATCTTTATGTTATTACTTGCTCTTTGAATATACAAGAATATTGTCTATAAATACTACCACAAACTGATCAAGATAGTCTCTAAAGACTCTATTCATCAGATCCATGAAGATAGCAGGGGCATTAGTAAGACCAAATGGCATCACTATAAATTCATATTGTCCATACCTTGTACGGAAAGTCGTCTTTGGTATATCCTCCCTTTTGAACCTTAATTGATGATACCCTGAACGAAGATCAATCTGGAAAAGTGTTGAGCTCCGCATAGTTGGTCAAATAAGTCATCAATGCATGAGAGAGGATATTTTTTCTTTATAGTGATCTTTTTATGTTCTCGATAATCAATGCAGAGTCTCATTGATCAATCTTTTTTCTTAACAAACAGAACAGGTGCTCCCCATGGTGATGCACTAGGGCGTATGAATCCTTTATCAAGATTATCTTGGAGTTGCTTCTTTAATTACTGCAACTCAATTGGGGCCATTCTATAATGTGTCTTTGGAATAGGCAATGCACCTGGTACGAGTTCTATTGAAAACTCAACTTCACAATTTGGTGGAAGACCCGACAATTCCTCTGGAAAGACATCATAAAACTCCCGTACAATGGTCATATTCTTAATCGTGAGTTTCTCACCAACCATTTGAGATAAATAACCTTCATTTAGTGGAATCAAGACCCATAAGATTGAAGAAATTTCCACTGGAAGGTTATGTTCATCCTTGCATCGATAGACGATCAATGATTGATCTGGAATATGAAATGTGACTTCCATTCTTTGACAATTGATATGAGCTCCATATAGAGAAAGCCAATCCATGCCAAGGATCACATCAAATTCCACAATAGGGAGGATCACAAGATTTTCAGTAATCACTTTCCCACAAACTTCAATCGGAGAATAATTGTAAACTTTTGATGTGACTGTTGTTCCATTAGGGGTTGTCACAGCTAACTCAACATCTAATTGTTGAGGTAATACAATGATACCCTTAGAAACTTCTTCAGAAATAAAAGAGTGGGTGGATCCAGAATCAAATAAAACATTTGCTACTTTAGATTTGCTGGTAAGTTTACCTTTCACCACTTCGTTATCATACTCCACATCGCTGATAGAAATTTCATGTGACTTTCCTTTGTCTTTAGCCTTAAGATTTTGTTGATGTCGATCATCATCAACAACCCTTGGATTAGGGCATTTATTGGAATAATGCCCCATCTCCTTTCACTTGAAACATTGAAGTGTAGTAGGTTCATTCTGTGTGTCCCTTCCTTTGTTTGCATAATTAGACATCTTCTTCCCATCATTGCGGCATTCAAATTCCCGATGACCTTCCTTTCCACATTTGAAACATTTACTTGTCCCTTTAAGACAACTCCCTCCATGTTTCTTCCCACAATTTGAGCATAAAGGAAAGGTCATCTTCTTTTAAGTGTGCTCTTTAGATTTTCCTTTGATTTCCATTTTCCTCTTCTTATCAAACCCATATGAGTGATGGATTACTCCAATCTCCATCTCAAATTTGCGAGCACATCGAACGATTTCCTCATAGCTATTGAAGTCCCTTATGGCTAACACCGATTGAAGACTTGGTTTTAAGCCACTAAAGAATCGATCGAACTTACTCACAGGTTGGATAATAATACCATAAGATTACCTTGGAATCCTTGTAAATTTCACTTCGTATACACCAACAAGATCATCATCCTTTTGCTTTAGTTCAAGAAACTCCTTCTCCATATTTGTTCGAAGAATACGAGGGAAGTAATTATTGAAAAATAAGTTATTGAACTCGTCCCATTCCATAGACTCAATTTCATCTATTGGCCTCGTATTCTTAATAAGATTCCACCATTGATCAGCTTCACCTTCCAAACGATATACTGCTAAGATGAATTTATCATGTTCAGAACATTGAAGAACTGAAAATATCTTTTCAGTAGTACTGATCCATTGTTCAGCAAGTAATGGATCAGTAGACCCGCTGAATGAAGGTGGATGCTATCTCATGAAGGATTCAACAGAATGTTGCTCCTTCCTTTGCTTGTTTGGAAGTCCTACATGATTCATAGCTTGAGAAAGTTGTGTGAGCATGGCTACAAGATTTTGCATTCAGCTCCCATAACTTTTGGTTGCTGAGGGGGACAATCATTGCATTGCCCTTCGCATTCCGCATTAACATGGTTCCTTCGGGTTCCAACCATTGACTAAAACCAAGAAGAATAGTGTGAGCAACACTAATTATAATAGAAAAAACACATAATCTAGAATAAAATTTCACACTTAAGGTCTTATCATAGTTTGTTCATGGCCATTTTAAAAAAACTAAGATCGTGTTCTATGATTAGACTTATCCTTAGGGTTCTTACTAAGGCTTTCACATCCTAGTTTCCGAAGGTTGACTATAACCTCCCTCTGATACCAACTATAATGACCCATACTTTACATACATTTTTAGTACTTCAAAATTGAAGTACACTTATTACAACATATAACAAAACCATGAAAGGACCATATAGGTATAATGTCTTTAGAAACTGGGAAACATAAACAACTGGTTCATAAAGCGTCTATACTGTCTCCCATTTATTTCATCATATCTATAGTCCCTTTTGGAATATCTTACTTAATAACCTTCTTCCTGACTTGGGGAAAGAAAATATACAAAACGGTGATCTCAAATGCTCATTAAGGGTAAACAAAAGAAATATCAATCACATCATATTCATAAGAACATAACATTTTGTAAATCATACCCTGCAAAAGAGATCAAAATTTCATAACATGGGATAAATCAAGGCAGTGAAATGTAATCACAATAATCATAACTTAAAACATGAAGCTTTGTGGTATACACACATATTCCTAGAGAATCATTTCTTATTAGTCAAGACTCATTTCCAAGACTATCTTAGTGGACAAAGTCCATTTCTAAACTGAGTTTATTCCTCGTTTCAGTCCTGTTTCCCTGAACCACTTTAACCTGCTATTCCATCCATGTCTATCTCATGAGATATAAAATCTTTACCCAATGCATTGGAGGGAGATATAGGTCCCACCCATCTCATAATGATACCATTCTTATTTGTGCCACAAAATCATAAACCATACATCATAGCATAACCTATGTAATAAAAATGTGAATCTTAAACATCGTGACATCATAAAACAATTCATACAAGATAATGGAATTCATAAAAATAATTCCATCACAACATAATCAAATCAATGTAATAATAGGAATAGAAACATAACCCTTTATTATCTTTGATAGAAAATAATTTTGATAAAACACTTGAACTCCATTCTTGAGGAAAATATCCTTTCTACTTCAAAAACACTTTTCCTTTCTTAACATGTCATACAATTATAAACTAAAAGAAGTTGATTAAAAATAAACTTGAAAACTTGTAAAGGAAGCTTCTTGGAAATAATGTTTTAAAAATCCATTCATTCTGTATAAGTTAAAAAAAACATTCTTCTCGTACTTTTGTCAGAAAAGTCAAAATGTACCTCATATGAAAAACGACAAAAGATTCCTTTCATATCTTTTACTAAAAACTCACCGAAGGGTAAAATTGGATTTAAACAATTGTAGGTGGATGGAAATAACATTACATATTTAGGAAACATGGATGTGGATGATAAAATACACCCCAGTAAATTCCAAAGTATAAACAATCTCGGATAAAAACGAGATTGTGATATTTCCCTAACCTTATGTCTGATTTGCTTCGTAAGTGTCCGAACCTCCTGTATAATGATTTAAATAATGTCATTGACTTATTCCAGAATAATAATCATTGTTATGATATCATATATGGTCATATTCTTAGCTTATTATTAGTAATATTTCATTGCTACTTGTTATTCGGGTGTTTATTACTTTTTGTTCTTATGCGTGTTTTGTCGAATAAATTATTATTATTCTCTTTAGGTTATAGATACCTCATTTACATAATGGTATTAGTGTAATATATATCATATTAATTCATTCAATTCATTTATATAATCAGTATTCAATGAATATCATGTATAACGAGTCCCATCACATCGTGGAGATGGTATTCCGTACGCACGCACGAGCGATGATATCGTTCCCATGATCGTGGAATTGTATTAGAGTGTATGTATACTATTTCAGAATCAATATCAGCTTACAATAATAATATATATTCATTATTTACACCATTATACCCATCCAAGTAAGACGGTGGTGTAAAATAGATTACACCACGGCGTGGAGACGGTATTCCGTACGTACACACGCATAGTGATTTTGTTTTCCGTAGGATGGATAGATGGTGAAATAGGGTTGTTTCATACTTATAATAACATATCAGTATATGAGTGATACTGATGTTATTAATTCATAATGAAACAACTAAATAAGAATAAGTGGAAGAAGAAATAAAGTTGAAAGAATTGGTAACGGACATTACCTCTTCTTTGAAGCGCCTCTTTGAGACCTCCTTTTAGGGAACTAAAATTGGTCTTTGAAGAAGACCAAGACCTCTAGGATGTTTCTGGGGAAGTGGAGAGGAGATATTGGCAGGGGTTGGTCGAGCTTTAAGGCTCAAAGTGGTGTGAGGAAGAGAGGGAGGATGTTCCCTTTTATAAGGGAGGAGAGGGGCACCTTTGGAAAAACTAAACATATTATTTTATTATAAAGCCATATTCAGTTTTATATAGCTCAAAATTGATTTATTTAGAAGATAAGGTGGGTATGGGTAGAAAAACGCTCATACAATAGAATTTATACATGTTTAGGTCATTATATTAACCTTATCATTTAGATTTAACTTTAAGTTAGATAATTTTACTTTTACCGTGTCTTTTTGTGTTCTTACACTATAAGGTTAATAAACTTACTATAACAAGACAAAAGAACCCCCAAGTTGTTTATTATTAATATATATAACCTTATCTAAGTCATTTGTACGAACCTTAGATTTTTAAGAATAACATATCAATTAATAATATAATATTTGTTCTAAAAACTATTTTATGTCAATTTTGGCACTATTTGGTAATTGATTTTTGTGAAACTCATAACAGAATGATTAATTCTAAATTAGTTAATTAAATCAATACTAACATGTCATGTTAACATAGAAAATTATTTTAATTCATAAAAAGTCTCAAATTACATTTAATTGGGTATTTATAACATCAATTATGTCAACATTTCATTAATAAGATAATTACTGCATCCTCATTGTGTCATAAATAAATTAAATTATTTAAAGTCTAAAAATTATAAATAAAATATCATTCTGTAGGAAATATTTTTAGATTTCTACTGAATATTTATAGTCGAATTTATCTTATGTATAACCCTATATTAAAAATTATTTACTTATTAAACTTTGATTCTAACTATTTTAACCCTTCTTTAAATAAATTAATAATAAATGTCCTAATCTAATCCATGTGGGCCTAAATGGTCCTATATTATTCCTAAGGTTGTTTTTGGTCGCATTATACTTATCCAATAGAATTAGGACATGTGTTAGGGTAATAATAATATTATTTTTACCCTTAGTTACCCTATTTACTTTTAACCGTGGTAAAAAAAAGTAAAAAGTTACGATTCACCCAAAATTATTTTCATCTCATTGAACCACATTTTAGTCCTTGATATTAACCACGTCTCTCTGATTTTTTAAATTCCACTCATAGAATCGGTAAAATTAAGTTTTATGTAAATTTGCAAATTCTCCTAGGAGGTGGGTAAAAGACGGTCAAAAGTTCAATAAATTTTTTATATATCTAAAATTATTATAAAATGACTCCAATGAATTACTTTGAACTTAAAAAGGTATTATGTATCAATATTGACCTAAGATAAATTTAAATAAAATAAATATTTATTTAAATAAAAAGTTGGTTTTTAAATAGTAACCTAGTGTTTTGACTATTCATCAAAAATTGAATGTTTTCAGAAAAATACCAAAATTTCACCCTATGCTAATTTCGATATTCTAAATCCAAAAATGAAGTCCATTTTGAAAAATAAAATTTACAAAATTTGAACAAGTGGGTATTACTATTTATAATGGCTCGTTTAAATAATATTTTAATAGCATATCGTTGCTTAGTGAAACTCGGTATTGTGTAAGACGCAAGCTATCGAGGAAGGTCGCAATTGCGTGTAAATAAAGCCAAGCTAGTGTTGTGTGTAGTGAAATATTCTTTTGATGATTTATATAACATAAAAACAAAATATTTCTCATAAAAGTCTCGGGTGTTACAACACACCCACTTTAAATATAGTTTTTGACATGTTTATAAGTTCAACTTGACAAAATAAAATTATTTTTTGGAATCAGGATATAAAAATTTACATTGGATAAAATTTTCATATTATTCTTATAACTTTTATATTTTAATGAATATTAAAAACTCGCTATATTTTAATTTAAAACAACTTTTTTTCATCACAATAAATTATATGTTAAAATTATAATATTGAATGATTTTAATGAATAAATACAATATATTTTTACCATTTAATATAATGTATGTCATTACAATTAATTTTACATTGAATTCTTAGGTAAAAACATTTCAATCTTTGGCAATGTTTTAACTTTTAAAACTCGTTTTCTTAATAACGGGATCAATTTTAAATTAATTACTGCAACTTATGTGTTTTGAATTTTTAAAAATGAATTCCATATTTTAATTTATTGGGTCCAAATTATGTTAATAGGTTACTCTTATTATATTGATATTATGAATAGTAACTACGGTAAATTTTATTTACTGTAGTTAAAGGTAAATCGGGTAATTAAGGGTAAAAATAAGATTATAAAATTACTCTAACACCTGCCAAAATTCTATTGGATGACTAAAAGGTGACCCATGTCAGATAAGAGTCGAATTAGATTCATTTTATGGACTTTTGACCCTAAAAATAATATAAATATTATTAAAACCAAAGAAAGTGACAACATGTCACTCTCTTAAATCATATAAGTATAATAATTTTAATTTAGTGATAAATATAATGAAACATCGAACATGAATAGTCTACAGAAATCTAATAAAATTATCTACATCATGTGAATTTATTTATAATTTTTTAGGATTAAATAATTATCATTAAATGTGGCACAATAGTGATGTTGAAATTATTTAATGGAATAAAATAACAAATAAATGGTTTTAAAAATATTAAAATAAATATTATATGAACTATTTAATGTTCTCCACGAATTTTATATATATATATGACATTTTATGAATCTATTAAATTATTTATTTCTAACATATCTTCTCTGTGGATTTTATTTCAATTCAAATAAATGAATAGTATCAAAATTGACACTATTGTTATTTCATAAAAATAACATAATATAAAATTGTTTAAAAATCAAAAAAATATTAAAAAATAATAAATTTATATTTATATGGTAGAAAATTTCATAAATTATCCAATTATGGACAATTAACAACACATACATAATTATTTATAACTACTTAAAATTTAGAATCTTATTACCACAAATAAAATTAAATAGATTAAATAAGAATAAATCAAGTTGATAAGGTTTAAAATAACTTTTCGACATGTCTAAATTTTATTGTTTGATAATATTACAACCCTATATAATATAATCTTAGAATATGAGTCATTTTTTGTGGCTTTTTAAAGGTGTTTGATTTATTATAAATTAATATTTTTGAGGTTTACAAAGGTGTCCCTCTCCTCCCTTATAAAAGGGAACCTCCTCCCTCTCCTATTTACACAACTTTGAGCCTTCAAGATTGGAAAACCCCTGACCATTACTCTTCTCAACTTCCCTATTAACATTATGGAGGTTCTGGTCTTCACAAAAGACCAACTCCATTCCCTTAAGAGGACGTTTAAAGGAGGCACGTCGAGGAAGAGGTAATATCTTCTACTGATTCCTTCAAGTTCCTTCCTTCTTCTACTTCCTCTTATTTAGTTGTTTAATTATAAAATAATAACATAAGTATCAATAATATACTGATATGTTATTATAAATATGAAAAACCCTATTTCACCTTCTATCAATCCTACAGAAAATGAAATCACCATGCATGCGTACGTACAGAATACCGTCTCCACGCCGTGGTGTAATCTGTTTTCCACCAATACCTTACATAGATGGGTATAATGGTGCAATTAATAACTATGTATATGATTATTATACCATGATACTAATTCTGAGATAATCTACCATCCACTCTAAGACCATTAAATAATTATGGGAACTATATCGTCGTTTGTACGTACGTACGGCTTACCATCTCCACGATGCGATGTGATTTATTCTACATGATCTTAACTAAACCATGATTATTTAACCAAATTGAATGAATAAATATGATATATATTATACTATTACAATTCTTTTATTGATTTACCTATAACCTAAAATGAGGAATAAGAAATTATTCGACAAAACAAGCATAAAGCAATGAACACCCGAATAACAAGTAGCAATGAAATATTACTAATAAGAAGCTAAGAATATGGCCATATATAATATCATAACAATGATTTTGATTCTGGAATATTTCAAAAACATTATTTAAATCATTATATAAGAGGTTAAAACACGTACAAAGCATATTGGACCTAAGGTAAGGGAAAATCTCGCAATCTCATTTTTATCCAAGATTGTTTATACTTCAGAATTTACTGGGGAATATTTATCATCCACATCCATGTTTCCTCAATATGTAATAATATTAATATCCTCCTACAATTTTTTAAATCCAATTTTACCTATTGGTTATTTTTTTAGTAAACGATATGAAAGGAATCTTTTTTCGTTTTTAGTACGAGGTACTTTTTGACTTTTTCTGGCCAAAATATGAGAAGAATGTTTTTTTAACTTACACGACATGAATGTATTTTTATGATTTCATAGAACATTATTTCCATGAAGCTTCCTTTATAGGTTTTCAAGTTTATTTTTAATCAACTTCTTTTAGTTTACAGTTGTATGACATGTTAAGAATGGAAAAATGTTTTTGAAGTAGAAATGATATTTTACTCAAGAATGGAGTTCAAGTGTTTTATCAAAATTATTTTCCATATAAGATAATATAGGGTTCTATTTATATCCCTATTTTTAAATTGATTTGATTTTTTTATGATGGAATTATTTTTATGATGTCCTTTTATAGACTATGTTGTGATGGCATGATGTTTAAGAATCCCATTTTTATTACATGGGTAATGTTATGATTTATGATTTTGTGGCACACATAATAATAGTTTCATTATGAGATGGGTGGGACCTATATATCCATCCAATTCATTGGGTTTAAGTTTATATCTCATGATATAGACATGGTTGGAATGGCAGGTTAATCCGGTTCGGTGATACGGGACTGAAATGAGGAGTGAACTCAGTTCAGAAATGGGATTTATCTGCTAGGATAGTCTTGGAAATGATTCTTGACTACATAGAAATGATTCTCTATGATTATGTGTGTATACCACAAAGTTTCATGTTTTATGTTATGATTATTGGGATTACATTTCACTGTCATGGTTTATTCCATGTTATGATATTATGATCTCTTTTGCAGGTTTTGATTTTCAAAATGTTATGTTCTTATGAATATGGTATGATTAATATTTCCTTTGTTTAACCTTACTGAGAATTTGAGCTCACCCTTTTGTATGTTTTCTTTTCCCCAGGCCAGGAAGAAGGGTATTATGTAAGATATGCCAAAAGGGACTCTAGATATGATAAAATAAAAGGGAGATAGTGTAGATTATTTATGAACCAATTGTTTATGTTTCCAAGTTTCTAAAGACACTATACATATACGGTCCTTTCATGGTTTTGATATATGTTGTAATAAGTGTGCTTCAATTTTAAAGTAATAACAACGTATTTAATGTATAGGTCATTATAGTTGGTATTAGAGGAAAGGTATCGTCAGCCTTTGGAAACTAGGATGTGAAAGCCTTAGTAATAACCCTAAGAATATGTGTAAGCATAGAACACAATCTTAGTGTTGTATAAATGGACATGAGTAACCTATGATAAGACTAAAAGAGTGAAATTTTATTAGTGATTATGTTGTTTTCCTGTTATAATTAGTGTTTCTCACACTGTTATTCTTGGTTTTAGTCATTGGATAGAACCCGAAGGAACCGTGTTAATGCAGAATGTGATGGGAAGTGAAATGATTATCCCCCTGAGAAACCAAACGTTATGGGAGCTAGAATGAAAAATATTGTATCCATGATCACACAACTTTCTCAATCTATGAATCATATAAGAATTCCAAACGAGCAAAGGAAGGATCAATGTTCAGTTGAATCCTTCATGAGGCAGCGTCCACCCTCATTCAGTGGATCTACTGATCTATTAGTGGCTGAAAAATGGATTAGTACCACTAAAAAGATATTTTCAGTTCTACAATGTTCTAAACATGATAAAGTCATCTTAGCAGTATATCGTTTGGAAGGTGAAGCGGATCAATGGTGGAATCTTATCAAGAATACAATGCCCCAATATGAAATTGAATCCACGGAATGGGACGAGTTCAAGAACTTATTTTTCAATAAGTACTTCCCTCGTATTCTATGAACAATGATGGATAAGGAGTTTCTTGAACTGAAGAAAAAGGATGATGAATTTGTTGGTACCTACGAAGCAAATTTTAGAAGACTTGCAAGGTACGCTTCTGGGATTATTATCCAACATGGGAGTAAGATTGATCAATTTTTTAGTGGCTTAAAACCCAGTCTCCGAAGGACATTATCCATAACTAACATCAATAGCTATGAGGAAATTTTTTTTGTGCTGTCAAGGTTGAGATGGAAATTGGAGTAATCCATCAGTCATATGGGATTGATAAGAAGAGGAAAATGGAATTCAAAGGAAAATCTAAAGAACACACTGAAAAGAAGATGAGTTTTACCTTATGCTCAAAGTGTGAAAAGAAACATGTATGGAGTTGTCTTAAAGGGAAAAGTATATGTTTCAAATGTGGAAAAGAAGCTCATCATGATTTTGAATGCCGCAATGATGGGAAGAAGATGTCTAGTGATGCGATCAAGGAAAAGGCTACACATATTGAACCTCCTACACTTCAATGTTACATGTGCAAGGAAATGGGGAATTATGGTAATCAATGCCCTAATCCAAGGTTTGTTGATGATGATCAACGTCAACAAACTCTTAAGGACAAAGATAAAGGAAAGTCAAACGCAATTTCTATCGGCAATGTGGAGTACGATAAAGAAGTGGTGAAAGGTACACTTACCATCCACTCTAAAGTAGCAAATGGTTTATTTGATTCTGGATCCACCCACTCTTTTATTTATAAATAATTTTATAAGGGTATCGCCATATTACCTCATCAATTAGATGTTGAGTAAGTTGTGACAACCCCTAATGGCACAACGATCACATCAAAAGTTAACAATTCTTCTCTGATTGAAGTTTGTGGGAATGTGATTCCTACAAATCCAGTGATCCTTCTTATAGTAGAATTCGATGTGATTCTTGGCATGGATTTGATTTCTTTATATGGAGCTCATATCAATTTTCAAATAAGGGAAGTCTCATTTCATATTCCAGATCAATCTATGATCATCTATAGATGCAATGATGAACATAACCTTCCAGTGTAAATTTCTTCCATCTTATGGGTCTTGATTCCACTAAATGAAGGTTATTTATCTCAAATGGTTGGAGAGAAACTCATGATTAAGAATATTCTAATTTTACGGGAGTTTGATGATGTATTTCCAGAGGAATTTCCAGGTCTTCCACCAAATCGTGATGTTGAGTTTTGAATAGAACTCGTACTGGGTGCTTTACCCATTTCAAAGACACCTTATAGAATGGACCCAATTGAGTTGTAGGAATTGATAATGAAACTCCATGATAATCTTGAAAATGGATTCATACGCCCTAGTGCATCACCTTGGGGATCAACAGTTCTATTTGTTAAGAAGAAAGATGGATCAATGAGACAATGCATTGATTACCGAGAACTTAACAAGATCACTTTCAAGAAAAAATATCCTCTCCCATGCATTGATCACTTATTTGACCAACTACACGGACCTCAAATCTTTTCCAAGATTTATCTTTGTTTAGGTTATCATCAATTAAGGGTCAAAAGAGAGGATATACCAAAAATGGGATTCCGTAAAAGGTATGGACACTATGAATTTATAGTGATACCATTTGGTTTTACCAATGCACCTTCTATCTTCATGGATCTATCGAATAGAGTCATTAGAGACTATCTTGTCTATTCAAAGAGAAAGGAAGAACATGAAGATCACTTGAGAATTGTATTGAAGACTCTAAGAAAGGATAATCTTTATGACAAATTTACCAAGTGTGAATTTTGTCTTAAAAAAGTTACATTTTTGGGTTACATAATCTCAAAAGAGGGGATATCTGTGGATCTAGAAAAAACAGAGGTTATTGAAAGATGGTCAAGACCAACAACAGTATCTGAGATCCGAAGTATTATTAGTTTAGCTGGGTACTATCGACATTTTGTGAAATATTTTCAAGATTATTGAATCCACTCACCAGGTTGACTCAAAAAAGAGTTAAGTTCGTTTGGATAGAGGAGTATGAAGAGAATTTCAAGGAGTTAAAAAGAAGGTTATCCGGTGCACCAGTGCTCACACTGCCTTGTAGTGGAGAAAGGTTTGTGATATATAGGGATGCATCCAAGAAGTGTATGGGGTGTGTTCTCATGAAAAATTATATGGTGATAGCTTTTGCCTCACGACAGTTGAAAATCCATTAGAAAAATTACGCAACACATGATTTGGAGTTAGCTGCGGTAATCTTTTCATTAAATATTTAGTGGCATTATATTTATGGTGAAAGGTGTGATATTTATACTGATCATAAATATTTAAAGTATATTTTCACACAAAAGGATCTGAATATGAACTGAAGAAGACGGTTGGAGCTGATTAGGGATTACGACTTCTCAATTTATTACCACCCTCGAAAAGCAAACTAGGTGGCAGACACATTAATTCGAAAAGACCATTGCTAGCTTATCCATGATAAGGATAAAAAAATATCCAATATTTATGGATTTAAAAAGGATGGATCTTGGAATTATAATGGAAGGGGGAAAATATTATCTTTCTCAAATGAATGTTGAACCATCTATACATGTGAAGAATAAAGAGGCATAGAAAGAAGATGTAGAGTTACAAAAGAAGGTGAGAAATGTTCCTGAATTCCACATTGACTGTGATGAAATAATAAGGTTCAAGAATTGAGTTTGTGTTCCTCCCATACCATAATTAAAGAAGGAAATATTGTATGAATCACATAGTTCTTCATTCTCTATTCACCCTGGAAGCACAGAGATGTATAGGGATCTGAAAGAGTACTTCTGGTGGGATGGAATGAAAAGAGATGTTGCTGAATATGTCTCTCGAGGATTGGTTTGTCAGCAAGTTAAAGCCTAGAGACCAAAGTCTAAGGGGATGTTACAAACATTACCCAAACCTAAATGGAAATGGGAAAACATCACTATGGACTTTGTCACTGGACTTCCTAAAACATCCAAAGGCAATAATGCTATCTGGGTTATAGTTGATCATCTTACAATGTCGACACACTTCATTGCTATTAGAGAGGATTTCTATCCTGATCATCCTTCGAGGATATATGTAATGTAAGTGGTAAGATTGTATGGTGTACCACTTTCCATTATATCTGATCGGTATCGGAGGTTTACCTCGATGGTTTGGCGAAGTCTTCAGCATACTCTAAATACGGAGTTGAGTTTCAGCACTGCTTATCATCCTCAGAAAGATGGTCAGTCTGATAGGACAATTCAAACTCTAGAAGACATGTTGAGATCTTTCTCTATGGATTTGAAAGGTGGTTGGGAACAACACCTACCTTTGTTGGAATTTTCTTTTAATAATAGATTTCACTTTAGTATTCAGATGGATCCTTATAAAGCGCTCTATGGAAAGAAATGCTGAACTCCAACTTGATGGGATGAAGTTGGGGAAATAAAGATATTAGGACCTGATCTTGTTGATGAGATGGAAGAAAAGGTCCAATCTATTTAACAACACATAAGAGCAGCTCAGAGTCGATAAAAAAGTTATGCCGACAATCGAAGAAAATACCTAGAGTTTGAAGTGGGTGATAAAGTGTTCTTATGAATATCTCCTTGGAATAGAGTAATGAGATTTGGAACGATGAGAAAGTTGAGGCCCAGGTATATTGATCCTTTTGAAATTATGGACCGTGTTGGGAAGGTAGCTTACTGATTGGTGCATCAAACAAATCTCTCTCAAGTTCATGATGTTTTCCATGTATCTCTCATGAGAAAGTACATGCCTGGTCCATCACATGTACTAAGCTCAGAAGTTGTACCACTGGAGGAAGATCTTTCTTATGAAGAACAACCGATAGAGATTCTGGATCATAGAGAAAAAGATCTATGAAACAAGACCACTCTCTTGGATAAATTTTTATTTAGGAACCACCAATTTGAAGAAGCTACATGGGAACTTGAGGATATGATGAGGGAGGGGTTTCCTCATCTATTTCATACTAAATGATGAATTTCGAGGGTGAAATCCATTTTAAGGGGGTAGAATGTAACACCCTGAGATTTTATGAGAAATATTTTTTTTACGTATTATGTTATATGAAACACCAAAGGAATCTTTCACTACACACAACAATAGCTCGGCTTGCGTTACACGCAATCGTGACCTTCCTTGATAGCGTGTGTAGTACGCAATACCAGGTTTCACTAAACAACGATATATTGTTATAATATTATTATGGACTAGCCGTTATGAATATTATTGACTAAATTTCAAATTTTATAACATTATTATTCATCTTACACATTTTCTAGAACATGTTATGAGAACAAAATAAATTTTTCGGGTAAAATGAGTATTTTTCAAAAAAATACTTTTTTCCACCTTGTGATGGCGCACCCACTTTATATCTAGTTTTTACATGTTTATAAGTTCAATTTGACAAAATAAAATTCTTTTTTGGAATCAGGATATAAAAAATTTACTTAGGATAAATTTTTCATATTATTCTGATAACTTTCGTATTTTAATGAATAGTAAAAACATGATATATTTTAATTAAAAACAACTTTTTTTTCATCGCAATAATTTATATGGTTAAATTATAATATTGAATGATTTTAATGTATAAATAGAATATATTTTTACCATTTAATATAATTTTTTGTCATTACCATTAATTTTACATTAAATTATTAGGTAAAAACATTTCAATTTTTGGCAATGTTTTAACTTTTAAAACCTGTTTTTTTAATAACACGATTAATTTTAAACTAATTACTGAAACTTCTGTCTTTTGAATTTTGAAAAATGGATTCAATATTTGTATTTATTGGTTCCAAATTATTTTAATAGGTTACTCTTATTTTTTTGATATTATGAATAGTAACTATGGTAATTTGTAATTACTGTAGTTAAAGGTAAATCAGGTAATTAAGGGAAAACATAAGATTATAAAATTACCCTAACACCTGCCAAAATTCTATTGGATGACTCAAAGTAGACCCATGTCACCTAAGTGTAGGATTATATTTAGTTTATGGACTCTTTACCATGAAAATAATTTAAATATTATTAAAACCAAAGAAAGTGAAAACATGTCACTCTCTTAAATCTTATAAGTTTAGTAATTATAATTTAGTGATAAACTTCATGAAACATAGAAAATGAATAGTCTCCAAAAATATAATAAAATTATATAAATCATGTGAATTTATTTAGAATTTTTAGGGATTAAGTAATTATCATTAAAGGTGACACAATAGTGATGTTGAAATTATTTTATGGATTGAAATATCAAAAAAACCGTTTTAAAAATATTAAAATAAATATTATATGAACTATTTAATATTCTCCACGAATTTTCTAGATATATATGACTTGGTATGAATCTATTAAATCTTTTATTTCGAACATATCTTCTCTGTGGATTTTATTTAAATTCAAATAAATGAATAGTGTCAAAATGGACACTATTGTTATTTTATAAAAACAACATAATATAAAATTGATTAAAAATCATAAAAATATTTAAAAATTATAAATTAAAATTTATATGGTCTAAAATATCATAAATTATCCGATTATGGACAATTCACTACACATATGTAATTATTTATAACAATTTAAAATTTAAAATCTTATTACCACAAATAAAATTAAAAAGATTAAATAGGGATAAATCAAGTTGATAAGGTTTAAAATAAATTTTCAACAAGTCTAAATTTTATTGGTTGAGGAGATTACAAACCTATATTATATAATATTAGAATATGAGTCATTTTTGGAGGTTATTAAGTGTGGTTTGATTTATTATAAATTTATATGTTTGTGGTTTCTAAAAGTTCCCCTCTCCTCCCTTATAAAAGGTCACCTCCTCCCTCTCCTATTTACACATCTTTGAGCCTTCATGATCGGCCCACCCCTAACCATTACACTTCTAAACTTTCCTAGTAATATTATGGAGGTTCTGGTCTTCTCAAAAGACCAACTCCATTCCATTAAGAGGAATTTTAAAGGAGCCACGTCGAGGAAGAGGTAATCTCTTCTACCGATTCATTCAAATTTATTCCTTCTTATACTTCCTATTATTTTGTTGTTTCATTATAAAATAATAACATCAGAATCACTAATATACTGATATGTTATGATAACTGTGAAAAACCGTATTTCACATTCTATCCATCCTACGGAAAATGAAATCACCGCGCGTGCATACGTACGGAATACCGTCTCCACGCCGTGGTGTAATCTGTTTTCCACCACCACCTTAGTTGGATGTGTATAATGGTGAAAATAATAACTATGTATTTGATTATTATAACATGATACTAATTATGATATATTCTACCATCCACTCCAATACCATTCAAAAATTATAGGAATGATATCGTCGCTCGTGCGTACGTATAGCTTACCGTCCCCACGATGCGATGTGATTCGTTCTACATGATCTTCCCTAAACCATGATTATATAAACACATTTATGGTATAAATATTATATATATCATACTATTACCATTCTATAAATGATTTATCTATAACCTAAAAAGAGGAATAAGAATTTATTCGACAAAACAAGCATAAAGAAATGAACACCCGAATAATAAGTAGCAATGAAATATTACTAATAAGAAGCTAATAATATGACCATATATGATATTATAACAATTATTATGATTTTGGAATAAGTCAATGACATTATTTAAATCAATATACAGGAGGTTTGGACACATACAAATCATATCGGACTTAAGGTAAGGGAAAATATCGCAATCTCATTTTTATCTGAGATTGTCAATAGTTCAGAATTTATTGGGGAATAATTATCATCCACATCCATGTTTCCTCAATATGTAATATTATTTCTACCCTACTAAAATTGTTTAAATACAGTTTTACCTATTGGTGATTTTTTTAGTAAATGATAAGAAAGGAATCTTTTGTCTTTTTTAGTTCGAGGTACTTTTTGACTTTTCTGGCCAAAATACGAGAAGAATGTTTTTTAACTTATACGGCATGAATGGATTTTTATGATTTCATAGAACATTATTTAAATGAAGCGTAATTTACATGTTTTCAAGTTTATTTTTAATGAACTTATTTTAGTTTACAATTGTATGACATGTTAAGAAAGGAATTTTTTTTTTGAAGTAGAAATGATATTTTCCTCAAGAATGGAGTTCAAGTGTTTTATCAAAATTATTTTTCATATATGATAATATAGGGTTATATTTATATCCCTATTTTTACATTGATTTGATTATTATTTGATGGAATTATTTTTATGATTTCCTTTCATGGATTTTGTTATGATGGCACGATGTTTAAGAATACCATTTTTATTACATGGGTTATGCTATGATTTATGATTTTGTGGCACACATAAGAATGGTTTCATTATGAGATGGGTGGGACCTATATCTCCCTCCAATGCATTAGGTAAAGATTTATATCTCATGAGATAGACATGGCTGGAATGGCAGGTTAATCTAGTTCAGTGATACAGGACTGAAACAAGGAGTGAACTCGGTTCAAGAAATGGACTTTGTTCACTAGGATAGTCTTGGGAACGAGACTTGACTACTATTAAATGATTCTATATGATTATGTGTGTATGAAACAAAATTTCATGTTTTGTGTTATGATTATTGGGATTACATTTCACTACCATGGTTTATTCCATGTTATGATATTATGATCTCATTTGCAAGTTATGATTTTCAAAATGTTATGTTCTTATGAATATGATATGATTGATATTTCCTTTGTTTACCCTTACTGGTCATTTGAGCTCACCCTTTTATATGTTTTCTTTTCCCCAGGTCAGGAAGAAGGGTATTAAGTAAGATATGCCAAAAGGGACTCTAGATATGATAAAATAAAAGGGATACATTGTAGATGATTTATGAACCAATTGTTTATGTTTCTTAGTTTCTAATGACACTATACCTATACGATCCTTTCATGGTTTTGTTATATGTTGTAATAAGTGTGCTTCAATTTTAATGTAATAATAATGTATGTAATGTATGGGTCATTATATGCGGGGCATAATTGAGGTATGTTTGAAGTTGGTTGAATTGGTTAGTGACAAGCAACAGATGATGGAGGAACTAAAAACAGAGTAGCTATAGAATTATTGAGGGGGACACTAATTCATTCTACAAACACACCAGCCTTGAGAGAGGATACTTGGGAGAAACACTTGAGATGAGCTGGAGACTAAGGAGCCCAAATTCAGAGTGTCACTTGGGGAGTTATTCTTCCATTTTTCTTTTATATTTGTACTCTGTTTTTGGATTTTTTTTCACTGCTATAATCAAGATGATCATAGGATAATATTTTCTTAGCTTTGGAATTCAATTCTCCTAGTTTATCTTTAAAAATTGTTTAATTACTTTACATTTTTCATAATCATAATCAATCGGTGAGATTGAATTATGATTATCTGTTTAGTTGACTCACTTCTCAATTGATTTCAAAATTTAATAATTCAATTTATACTGGAAAATTTGTTTTTTAATTCATCTATCAGAACCTTAATGTCAATAGACATGGAAATTTATAGCGAGTTTATTTCCAAATTTAATCTTCTTTTTAAACTTCTTAGAAGTTTGGTTAATTTTTGGTGTGGAAAAATCCGAATCTTAATGTTATTCCTGTTGAATTTCATGGTCAGGGGGATTATTCAACATGTTTTGAGGAGTGATTAAATAAAAATTGTGATAAAGTCAATTATTTTAACCAGTAGATTATATTTCCATAGTTATTTTTGTTGATTTTAGCTCCTTTTTCTTGATGTTAATTGTTATTTTTCTTTAATTCGTATGTTTGACAGTACATAGTATAAATTTTAGTTTTTTTGGAAATAATATTTTTTCCTCCTACTCTTTCTAGTTCATATTTTAAAATTTTTAATAAAATTGAAACATAATAAAATTTTTACTTCCTCCACTACTGACAACAGTGGAGTTACTTTTGAATAAAACCTTAGAGTTCTCATCTGCCTTCCTTGTAGATCTCCCTTACACCACTGTGCTAGTGTAGGAGTAATAAATATAATTTTGAGGGCCATGATGACCTCCGGCCTCTTCACCCCCACTAAAAATTTTGGTAATTGTGGGGTTTTATGCGAGATATATGATTTGAGATTGGAGTGGTGTTTTTTTATTGTTTTTATATAACTCTATAATTGATATTGGCCAACCACATTTATTATCTAATAAAAATGTTTCCCCAGGATAATGATTTTTGTGATATCATCCATAAAATAAAGTGGACAGTCATAAATATCCCCATTTTAAATCTATGAAATGATCTTGGTGTTTTGTGACTAGTGGACTTGATTGTGGTATGATGATGTTTGGTTGGGGCATGTGGGTCTGATGGCTCATCTCTCATGATTTTAGTGAGTCATGTTTCTTTTTTTGACCATGCTTTTGGGTAAGCTAGGTGGTTTTTTTGTGGGGATTTTAGGGTGGTGGTTTCTTTATTCTAGATTCCAGAGTAGTGGTGTAATAAATAATTTTTTTTAATAATGTCTAAAATGGATTGGGTTATTCTGATTAATGTAGTGATGATTACAAATGAATAGTAAATTTATATTTTGTGTGATTAATCATGGTTGAAGGTAAATAATGAGAAAAATAAAATGATTAAATGTAATTTTTTGGAAATGTGTAATAGAGTTGTGTTTGGCTGTGTGGTGTTATGAATTTAGAGGTTGAAGCAAGGGTTTTGGTGTTTTAAGATGGTCAGTTAGTTTGTGATCCCATAAGAAGTGTTTGATTGAATGACTGAATATCCTAAAGGCTGAATTTTTTTATTGATTTTGGATAATCCCCATTTTAAGGGTAAAGGAAAAAACCAAGACTTCAAGGACATAGGGACATTGAAAAAAATCCAAAAATCAAAAGGGTTTCAACCTAACATAAGAATACATAAAATTAATTCTTCCCAGCATCAATGTCAATAAGGAACGCCTCCACCAGAGCATGTCTGCCCAGCTAGCTGTCCCATGCAAAAATGCACGGGCCCGATATCGATGGTAGTGTCGTACCCTCTAAAACATCCTATGGGTGTTTTTTAAACATCCAATGAGGAGTATAGATAGTTGGGTAATTATTCATTCTTTATCTATCTTCTATAATAGGCTGGTATTGCACAAGCTATGATGGACAAGGTTCTATTATTTCATTAGATAGTGGTTGAGAAATCCCAGGTGTTTTTGGGTGATGTGTGATGACACATGTTTTTTATGTGTGGTGGGATATGATCATGATTGTGGGGTATATTATGGTGGGGTTGTTCATGGTTTTAGAATGGAAAAATTTTGGTGTCATATATGTTCTTCATACAATAATACTCTATTTTTGGATGTGGTTGTGTTGTGTCATAGGTGTTTTCAAACAAGATGTTTTGTGGCCATGGCTGTGGGATGGTGAGCTCATGTGTTTTTGGGTGAGGGGTGATGTGAACGTGATTATGGGGTAGTGTGGTATGCAGAAGTGATAGGAGTTCTAGGACATACTCCATTGGTTGTGACTGTAGTATACTAATGGGAAATGGTGCAGGGTAGCTTTGTAGATATGATGATAATTATTTTATATTTCTTGGTTTGTGTTATTTTGAAGAGAATGTATTGGGAATCTTGGGATGGTTAGTTTTCCTTTACAGGTTCTTTTTGGTTATGTTGTTTTCTAACATGTGCATTAGTATGATTCTTTTACATGTACATGTGGTACTTTTATTTTCATATTAAGTATACATGTATTCTCACCCCAATTATAAAAACAGTTTTTAGGTTTCTAGGGGGATTTTGTGGAACATTCTAGATAGTACATGCTCAGATCCTTGACAGTTTTTTGTGTCGCAGCTTTATCTTAACTTTTGGGTATTTAATTAAGATTAATTTATCTATATTAGTTATTTTTATGCATCATGTGGGATATATTTATATATATTTTATATTATTTCTTGTATTTGTTTTTAAATGATCCATATTAACTCTCGATACCATATTATTATAGAGGGTAATGCCTCCTATATCACAAGATTTTTATACCCCTGTTTTTGGTTATCAACCTGAGTCATACTAGAGGTGGGACATGGTGGTCATTATATCTCTCCCCAATTTATGATATATTTGGAGGGTGAGGGTCATGGTATAATTGTTTTAGATTAGTTGTTGAGAAATAGGATTGAGTTCATAGTTTGACAATATAAGGATTGCATGTACTGTTATGGAAATACTTCTCATTTACCATGGTGTGTGATATTGTCCAAGGAGACTATCTTGGACATGATAATTTAGGGATGCCATGATATAGTGAATGAACTTGGATAATATTGAATGTAAAAGTGAGGTGGAACTATTTGTAGGGTAGAGACCTAGGATAGGTACATGAATAATGATGAATTGTGTTCCTTTCTAAATTGGGTTGTTTTTGGATGATCACAATGAATAAAAAATGAATGAAATGATTTAAAATGAATCTTAATAAAATTATATACTACTAGAATTAGGACATTCATTTTTTCCCATTTATTTATGGTTCCTTCTTATCTTTTGTTTGTGGTTCATGCAGTTGAGGCTTTTCAAGATAATCCAGTTGATCGCCTTAGGGTTTATCCTACTGAGGAGGATGATTAGTGGCCAAGGACATTGTGTGATTTAAAATGGAAATATTTATGAGGCAAGTGCCTCAATTGTGGGCACAGAGCGCTAGATAGAGGAGCTCAAGATTATTTTCATTTTCATATAGGCACTGTCATTGTACTAGGTCCCTTTTAAAACTATTTAGATATAGTGAGTTGCTTATTAGTGGTGGACATAATATCATGGAGAGAAGGAAGAGGAAAATTATTTGTGGGTTGAATTGTAATATAATTTCTTAGGATAGTTACTTTCATCAACCATGATGTTTTTAACATTATTAGAGAATATTTATCTTCAGTAGGTGAGAATGTATGTGCAATATCTAGGAATTTGTTCTAATAAACATATTTATTTTTCACCAGATCTTTTTTCAAATGAGGATTACCATGATAGATATCTCTAGGAGGCACTCCATCCTTACACAATGTATATAGTTACTTATTTTATTTGTTGATGTATTTGTCTGTTTAGAAGAAGGTTTATGTGATCGAGTGGATAAAATCATGAAGGGATTTTTTTGTGGGTGGTGAACCATCAGAGTTCCTCGAGGATAAAAGTTGTGAGTGGAAGGTATTAGGTACTATGAACATTGAGGTTTTGAATAGATTGGGGTGGACCTTAGCAGGTTCCTTTCCAATATTATAGGGATAGTGGTTTCTGAAACTTTCTTGGAAAATTTATCATAGTGTGATTTGGAATTGGGGTTTATGCCTATTGCCAGAACCAATGCCCATTGGTTCCCTAAGAGCAGTTTGGTGAAGATGGACATGTTTAGTGATAGCCCATGGATTAGTTTCAAATGACACCATTTTAGCAGTAGGGGAGTTAGGTTATTGCTCCAACAAGGGAAGATTGATAGGGCATAGTCTAACCCTAGGAAGTTCCCCGCATTTATGGACTTTGAACCGGTTGTGGTAGTTGTGGTGGTATTCAATAGAGAGGTATAGGATCAAGGAATGGTATGTTGAAAAAATTAGAGGCAGTAGTTCAAGATGGGCTAGAAATTATCGGTGGTACAATCAATATTTTTTTACCCTTATTTGTGCCTTGATTGGTTAAGTTTCTTCTCACTCATTTGATTCACCTTCTCTAGCCCATGCTCACGAAACTATACAGTGAAAGGCATCTCATTCCCCTGGTGTGGGAAAATCTAGTCGGAGTATATACCAGATTCCCAGTGAATTCTAGGGGTATATATTTATAATATCTCGCATCATTACCATATGGATATTTATTTATGATAGATGCATCCATACGTTGTCAAACATGAAATTGACTAGTTTTATTCTGTATGTTCTATTATCGAATTCCTTCCTGTTTCAATCCTATTTTCATTTGTGAATATCCAACTTGTAGTTTCATTGGTTAGTGGGGTTGTTAGGTGGGAAATTGGAATGTGAATCTCCTTCATTCCTTATTGGCTGACTTTCGATGAAATCAATGGACACCGACAAGGTGGAGGTCTCCACGGTTAGTTCCTGGATGTATTTCTTGAGGATGATCTCACAAAACCCCCTCAACATGTTACTAAATTTATTATATATTTTTTATGGTTCTTCACTAATTTCTATGGTTCTTTATCTAATGGTACCTTATGAGTTGTGGGATTTCTTGATTCAGAAAAATTATCTACTAAAGAAGGATTTCATCTGGTTTAGTATGTTATCGTGGGGGTGTTTTAGTGTTGTTTGCAAAGAGGGTAGATGGGTCTCTAGGGTTTTTATAGACTAAAATAGGTTGAAATAGGTAATGGTAAAAACCTATTACCAATTTCCTTGAATAGATGATCTTTTTGAAAATATAGTTGAGGAAGGTGGGTTTTCTATGTTTGATCTATAGTATGGATACCTCAAGTTGAGGGTGATGGAGGGTGATATCCCAAAGACTACCTCCATATGATGGTATGGGAACATCATGTTTATAGTCATTTAATTAAGTGTAATGAATGCACTAGACATGTTCATGGTGATTCTAAACTCCCTATTTTGTGAATTCATGGATCGGTTCTTCATCATATTAATCGATTATATATTAATATACTTGAATTCAGTTGATTAGAATGTTGAGAATTTCGTAACTATCTTTCATGATCTTTGATGGAAACAAATCTATGTAAGGTTGTCCCAATATATTTTCTAGACATAATAGGTTCATTTACATAGGTGTGTGGTGTTTGAACATGCTGTGGAAGTATAATTGTCAGAGGATAATGAATTTATTTCTTTGGTAGCACCCAATAATCTAGAAGAGATTCATAGTTTTCATATTATTTTAGGAAATTATCTGAAGTTTGTACCGAATTTCACTAAGGTTGTAGAAACATTGAAAAATTTGACATAGAATGACGAAGATTTTTTATGGTGTGAATTGTGGTAGAAAGTGTTTGGATACATAAATTAGAAGTTGGTTTTTGATCTAGTGGTCTAGTTTTCTGAGGTATATGTGATGTTTGTTGTGTTTTGTGATACATTCCATCTAGTCTTAGGATTCATGATAATTTAATAGTAGGCGGTGATATTTTTATGGTTCTAGGAAGTTATGTCCCCATGATCATAATTCTTCCACCCATGATCTGAACCATGAAGAAGTTATGTTTGTGTGAAAATTTATTCTTAATTACCTCATTGGGTAGGGATTTGTGGTATTCATAGAATAAAAGAGTTTTACACTGTAACATACTCGAACTGAGATCCACTAAATAGGTTCCCCAATCCGCGTAGTTACATGTCCTCCAATGCACCTCCCCGTCCGCTTGAGGTTGTCGACTAGCATTGAGGGTCCAATAGGTCATGTGGGGATAATATGACCTCAATTACATAGAAAGACATAACAGATGAAACATAAATAACATAAACAAAAGATACAAACATATAACATGACTAATTAACCAATTCCCCAAAATAGTTGAAATCATAAACAACATTAATTGTGCCATGCCATGCTACAGTGTCAAGAGAACAAAACCCCAAAAGAAAGGAACATCAGAATCCCCACAATGGTTTGGACTCCATGTATTGAACCTCACACAACATGTCCCATGTCCAACTCAAATCACTAGAATAGGGACATTTCCATTTTCCTAACTTGCATGCATGAAATCTACTCAGGTACCCAACGACAGCTAGAGCAGGGTGTGAGTATAACTCAGTAGGCCTCCACCAACTATGTCTAAACGATATCCAGCAACGAAAGATAGTTAATGCAAGTTATAAATGGTGGAAAGTAAATATAAATAGTTCATTGGGCTATTGTACACTATGTTCATTTATTTTATAATAACATTGAGTTTGGGTTCACTACTTAGGCATTTCATGATTTAATCTACATTTTTCAGGTGTTTCATGGATTAGGCATATTCAATATTCTCAAACATATGGAAATAAAATCAAGATCTATCTCACTAGTAATCACATTATAACAAACCAAAAATCCTCACCTTTAAGCCTTAGTCTAGGTGAAATGTAACCATTATAGGAAGATAACTCTATCCCCTTCCCTAACCCATGCATTTAGGGGTGGAGCTAGAACCTCAGTCCATCTCAAAACATTGGCGTAGAACCTCAAATCAATACCCCAGTCTTCTAAGCCATGTGCATAGGCTTATTTATCATTCAATATAATTAAACATATCACAAATAAATATACAATATCATTTACAATCATCTCAACAATATAAGTAAATGGGAAAATAACATTATTTCTTCTATCCATCAACACATTCATCATTTATATTACATAACCCATTATACTCATTTCCAATTTCCCATTCCCATCACACTAAGCATATTCAAGTAATAATCTAATCCCGTAGAATTTTCCCATTAATCCATTTAACCATTATTCATGTCGACCAAATAACCCCTTAGGAAATTAACCAACCTAAGTGTATTAATAAACACTAATTACACATCCTTCAAGCATATTATCATAGTCATCTTGACCTCTATGTTCACTCCCAACAAACTACCCTTACTTACCAAACTATAGGACTGGTTAATATAGGAACGCCCCTCAGGTAGACCTAACATGGTTGAGTCCTCCTTCTTATATCCCATGGGGATCAAGAGGGGGTTCAATTAATCATTTAGACAAAACTACATCACATAATGTCAAAGACATCAAGAAATCTTCAAAATGGGGAAAGAAGAAAAACCCTACATGCATAAATCTACACAAAACCCAAGGGATATAACTTTTAGACCACATACCTTGAATCCTTTAGAGAAAGAACTCCCAAATGATGACTTGGATCTCAATCCAACCAACCCTTGAAGATTTACCCTAAAATGCACCAAAAAATGTATGGTTTGGGATCATCGGATGTATAAGTGAAAGAAATAGAATCCCTAAACCAAAATAAAAATCAAGAGGGAGATTATCCTTACTCATATCTTAAATCCACATCTGAAACTGCTCTAAACAGATTAGGAATGAAGGATATCAATCCCTGGGAGATCATTGTATGCATGGTTTGTTACTAGTGTTGCAAGGGTGGAGGTGGAGGGAAATCTCGAGTGGGATATAAAATCCAAAAGTTAATATTTTGTAATTTTGTTTAATTTTTTCTGGGCCGCACAGTTTACCCACATGGTTTTCTAAACCGTGTAGAAAATATGCGGGTACCAATGTTGAAAAATAAACCACCTACATGGTTTACCTGGGCTGCCCGCATGGTTAGCACTAACCATGCGTAGACCATGCAACTAGCCTAGATAACTCCTTTTCTCCCTCTTATGTATCTCGAACACCCTGAACACCCCTGATCCTCCTTAAGGACTTTGGAAAGAACTTAATTAACCAAAATAAATGGATTAAACTGAAATTTAGGTAATACATACATTATAGAGAAATCCAAATTCATACAACCTCCACACCTTATAACGGCTCGTCCTCGAGCTGCTCTTCCGAGCATCATTGATTTTCTATAGAAAAGTGATCGGGCCACTGGACCCGCATATCAGATTCCTTCTCCCAAGTTACCTCTTGAACGTTTCCATGTTTCCATAGGACATGAACCAAAGCCACATCCTTTCCCCGAAAAACATTCTCGTTTTGATCTACAATATAAACCAGGTACTTCTCAAAGGACGCATCATCCTCAATCTTGACATCCTCGGCATTTATCACATGGGACGAGTTAGGGTGATAATTTCAGATTTTTGAAAAATGGAAAACATCATGTATCCCACTATGTAACGCCTCAACCCTATATTCCTAGAGTCTATGCATTATTTTAATACATTGGAATGATTATAAAGAATCATGTCCCTAAAGAACAATCAGTTTAGCAGTCTTGGAAAATAGATTACATACATGAATGTTAAATTACACTTTATAACATACAACATAAAAAAATACTTTGAGAATGCCACTGTTCCCTTAGCGTAACCCTGGATCTCAAACATAAAACACTTATTCATATCATAGGAAATTAAGACATAAGAAATGGGTGAGCTCAGATGCTAAGTAAGGGTAAATAATTTAGCGGAAGCTATAAACATTTAATGAAAGATGTGTAATAAAAACAACAATCTTTTAATCATAAACTTGAACATAATATGGCAAAAATAAATCAAACATTACCGTATAAACATGTACATGGATATTATATTAGTCGAATAATAAAATGTAATAAATAATTTCATAATGAGTGAAAGTATAGTACCAGAATATTATTTCTGTGTCAAGGCCTCATTACAGGACCTAGGGGATAACTGTAACTGGACCCCAACTCGGAGAGCCTCCGTAACCGAACTCCAACCTAGAGAGCCTCTCTAACCGGACTCCAACCCAGAGAGCCTCTATAACCGGAATCCAACCTAGAGAGCCTATGTAACCAGTCTCCAACCCGAACAACCTCTATAAATATAACCCAACCCAGAGGGCTTACTTTTACCAGTCCTCAACACAGAACATACTAGTCCAATACATTCATGTTAATAAAAGGTTGAAATATAACATAAACATTCGTATTAAAACTAGCATATGAATTGTCAATACTTTAACTATAAACCATGAATGGAATTAAAATAACTCATCCATAGTCAAACATATCACAAAGCCATAAATACAATATAGAATGTTTGTATCATAATAAATCAACCTGAATCAAGATTAATATCCCATAAAGGATGTTGACATAGAAGAAAATGATCAGTAAAAAACATTGAGAGATATATCCCTTTTTCATAAAATCATTTAAAAGTAATATAATTTATAAAGGAATTCATTTAAAAGATAGCTTTGAATCAAAGTTTCCCATACCACTTTGACACTTTTGAAAGGAATTAACATTTGAAAACATTTATGCCCATATAAATAAATCCTTAAAACCATTTTAAAAACAAGGACATTAATGAGAATGGTTTAGAAGAATAAATCATTAAAACATAAAATGATGTTTTATTAAAAGATTCCCTTAAAAATAATCCCTTTTAAAATTATTTTATGAATCATGGACATGGATAATATATTTGTCCCAGTAAAAACATACACATACATAATCTCGAATAATAATGAGATTGAGGAATTAACCCTTACCTTGCACTTTCCTTTGGTCAAGGGTAAATTTAACCTCCTGTATAATGACCATAGTATGTTATTAAATTATACCAGAACCATATTCATATTTATTATATCATACATGATTCATTAATGACTTTATACTACACATTTAATAATTATTGTCATGTTAAATTAACATTTCGGGTAATAGTCACTTTTTTATCATACTTATTTTAACTTGTTATTCTTGATTGTATAATTTAGATAATGATTCAAGTACATCCAGAATATAATCCTTGATTTATATATCATACATATATAGAATATAAATATTTATAATAGATAGATATATGAAATGGAAAACACCGTTTATGGAGACAGTAGGCCATACATACTAATAAACGATGTTTCTGTTTTCGTATCGTATTGAACCGAAGTTAGTGGATAAGATATATGTAAGTACATAAATATATATCTCTCCAGTATAATTATTTTTTCATACATTACATACTTATTAGTAATAAATATTTTTATAATCGCCGATAAATAGTGAACATGGAAATGATTCTCATCACGTCGTGGAGATGGTAATCCGTATGTACGCACGAGCAACAATATGATTTCCTTAAAGGTGTGGAATTGGATGGTAAATTAATTTTATATAGATATTAGAATTGTATTTTAATTATTTATACACATATTAATCATCATTATATTAATCCAAATAATATATTGTTGAATAAAAAATTACACCACAGCGTGGAGATGGTAAGCCACACCTACACACGCATGGTGACATTATCATTCATAGGATGGATAGAATAATGAATATGGTTGTTACATATTTATAATAACATCACATTATATACATGTTATTGGATTTATTATTTTGGTATGGTAATAGCAAAGAAAGAGTAAGTGTAAGAAGAAATGAACTTGAAAGAGGGTGGTGAAATCATTACATCTTCTACAGGTTCTTCCTTTTGATTTGATAAAAAGGGCTATTATGATGGCTTTATGACAAAAGGAAGGCCTATAGGATGAAGTTATAATAGTTGGGAGGATATTTTGGCAGGGTTGGGCTGATCCAAATGGCTTTGGATGTGTGAATTTGGGGGAAGGGGAAGTACCCTTTTATAAGATAGCTGAGGGTCATTTTAGGAAAAGCCTGAAATATTATGATATCATAAACTAATTTTCGGTTTCTAATGGATCAAAAATGATTTATATCAAGGATAAGTTGTTTATGGGTCAAAATAATCTTAACCAAAAGGTTTTAGACAAGTTTAGTTTACCATTTTAACCTTATCATTTAGATTTAACTCATAGTTAAATAGTTTAACTTTTACCGTGTCTTCTTGTATTCTTACACTATATAGTTAATAAACTTACTCTATGCTTCCAAGAGAACCTCAATAAGTTAATTAATGGCTTATATATTATTATTTAAGCCTTTTTCCCTAACCTATTATTTTTAGAAATATTATGTCAACCAATAATAAAGTATTTTTAAAAAAAAATAAATTTCTGTCATTTATGACACTACTTTGTATTTGGTTTTTGTGAAAGTCATCACAACTATATTTCTTAAAACAAGATAAATTGAATCAATCCTAACATGTCATATTAACCTATAAAATTCGTGGATGTCATGAAAACTTGGAAATTATATTTATTTTAAAAATTTTAATACTATTTATTTGATTCTTTCATTAATAAAGTAATTACTGAATCATCATTGTGTCATAAATAAATTTTTTAATTTGATGTCTAAAAATTATAAATAAAATACCATGATTTAGTAAATATTTTTATCTTTTTAATTAATATTTATAGTCAAATTTATATTGTGTTTATCCCTTTATTAAAAATGGTTTATTTATTAAACATTGATTTTAACTCTTTTAACTCTTCATTAAATAAAATAATAATAAATGTACTAATCTAATCCAAATATACCTAAAGGATAATATTTTATTCATAATGTGTTTTCTGGTCTAATAACACTTATCTAATATAATTAGGACTTGTGTTAGGGTAAAAATAATATCATTTTACCCTTAATTACCCTATTTACTTTTCACTGTGGTAAATAAAATTAAAAAGGTACTATTCACCAAAAAATATTTTCATCTTATTGAAAGACATTTTTTGTACTGATATAAATAGTGTATCTCGGATTTTTGAAATTCCACTCACAAAAGTTGTAAAATTATGTTTTATGTGAATTTGTAAATTCTCTTAGGACGTGGGTAAAAGACGGCGAAGAGTTCAATAAAATTTAATATATCTAATATTATTACATATGACTCCAATGAATTAAATTGAACAAATATAGGTATTGTGTATCTATTTTTACCAAATATAAATTTAAATGAAATAAATAATTATTTCAATGAAAAGTATGTTTTAACCAATAACACAGTGTTTGTCACTATATATCAAAAATTTAATGTTTTCAGAAACATATAAAAAATTCACCCTAAGCTAAATTTGTTATTAGAATTTAGAAATGAAGTCTATTTTACCAAATTAAGAACATAGAAATTTCATTTATTAATTTAAAATTAATTCCCTTTGCCAAAACAGAAAAGTGTGTTTTAGAAAAATAATAACTACCAAAAGATTGACACATGTTCACGACCAAATTCAAAGTGAAATTACATCCAATGAGCAAAATTGGATTAAATGGTAAAAATATAATCCAATTATACTTTAAAACCATTAATATGTATAGTTTAACACAATAAATTAATTTTATTAAAAAAGTTGTTTTCAGTTAGAATTTACTATTTTTCACTATTCACCCGAATATGAATGTTATCAGAAAAACACCAAAAAAATTTCAAAACTAAATTTTTACGTCCCGATTATAAATAAGAAGTTTATTTTGTCACATTTAATATATAAAAGTTTCAAATATTGGATTTAAAAAGGGTGCTCCATTAAAAGGTGTTAAAATTGTATTTTAAAAAAAATACTACTTTTATCTAAAAGAATAAATTTGATCTTATATTATGTCTAATAAACTCATAATATGGATTTTAAAATTATGAGGATTATATAAAATTCAAAAGGCAGTTAATACAATTCATAACCGCTTTTGAACAGCTAGTTTGGCATGTCGTGGTGCACTTAAACTCAGTGTTGTGTGTAGGGAAAGTTATTGAATTACATTGAAGAAATAACATAATCTGAAATCTTAGGGTGTTACATTATCCCTCCTTTAATAAATTAAATCCTCACAATTTGAAATTGTTCTTTGAAAATAAAATGTTAAAAATAGAAAAATACCTTTCTGGAGAACCCACATCAAAAATTAGGTTAATAAAATTTAGTCTTAATAAGAGGGAAAGAGAAATGAAAATGTAACAAACCGAGATTTTATGAGAATTATTCTTTTTAATTTCATTGATGCCTTGTGTTGTACGCGACACCAAAATTAGATTGTTCTAAATGCAACACCGTATATGCAACACTATTCTTGGCTCGTGTTACACACAATTTCAAGTTAGTTTTGTGGAAATTATTCTACATAACATTAAGTATATATATTGTTTAATGTATAAATGAAATGAGTTTTGATTATGTTATACGCAACACAAAACAGAGCTTTGACTACCCGCAGCCCGGACTTGGCTTGCATTACACGCAATCAAGACCTTCTTCGATAGCGTGTGTAGTACGCAATACCGAGTTTCACTAAACTAGATTTGATTATAATATTATTATGAACTAGCCGTTATGAATAGTAATACCCACTTATTGGAATTTTATAAATTTTACCTTTCAAAATGGACTTCATTTTCGAATTCGGAATATCGAAATTAGCTTAGGGTGAAATTTTTGTATTTTTCTGAAAACATTCAATTTTTTATGAATATTGAAAACACTGGGTTACTATTTAAAAACCGACTTTTGATTATATAATTATTTATTTTATTTAAAATTATTTTAGGTCAAAATTGATACATAAAACCTATATAAGTTCAATGTAATTCATTGGATTCATTTTTTAATAATTTTAGATATATAAAAATTTTATTGAACTTTTCACCGTCTTTCACCCACCTCCTAGGAGAATTTGAAAGTTTACATAAAACATAATTTTACCACTTCTCTGGGTGGAATTTCGAAAATCCGAGAGCCACGGTTGATATCAATGAGTAAAATGTGGTTCAATAAGATAAAAATAATTTTTGGTGAATAGTATCTTTTTACTTTTATTTACCACAGTTAAAAGCAAATATGGTAATTAAGGGTAAAACTGATATTATTATTACCCTAACACATGTCCTAATTCTATTCGATAAGTGTAATTCGACCAAAAACAACTTTAGGAATAAAATATTACCCTTTGGGTCCACTTGGATTTGATTAGGACACTTATTATTATTTTATTTAAAGAAGAGTTAAATTAGTTAAAATTAAAGCTTAATAACTAAATCATTTTTAATATAGGGTTATAAATAAGATATATTCAAGTATAAATATTCATTAGAAAGATAACAAGATTTAATACATAATTGTATTTTATTTATAATTTTTATACGTTAACTAATTTAATTTAATTATGACACAATGATGATGCAGTAATTACCTTTTTAATGAAATATTAACATAATTGATGATATAAATACCCAAATAAATGTAATTTGAGACTTTTTATGAATTCCAATAATTTTATAGGTTAATATGACATGTTAGTATTGATTAAATGAACTTTTTTCTAACTAATCATGCTGTTATGAGTTTTTCAAAAATCTATTACCAAATAGTGTCAAAATTTACATAAAATGTTTTTTAAAACAAATATTATATTATTAATTGATATTCTATTACTAAAAATATAATGTTCGTCAAAATGACTTATAAAAAGTTATATTTATTAATAATGAACCACTTGGGGTTCGTTTGGATTGTGAAAGTAAGTTTATTAACCATATATTGTAAGAAAACAAGAAGACACGGTAAAAGTTAAATTATTTAACTTAGAGTTAAATATAAATGATAGGGTTATAATAGTAACCTAAACTTGTCTAAAACCTATTGGGTGAGATTATTTAGACCCATCCCAGATTTAGCTTTGAAATTAATCAATTTGGAGCTATTATAAACCGAATATGACTTTATTATAAAATAATATTTTTGGTTTTTCCTAAAGTGCCCCTCTCCTAACTTATTAAAAGAGCACCCCATCCCTCTTCTCTTCACACCCTTTTGAGGCTTGAAGAATGGAAAACCCTTCCCATTTCCCTTCTCATCGTCCCTATAAACATTATAGAGGTTCTGGTCTCCTCAAAAGACCAACCCTAGTGCCTTAAGAGGAGGTTAAGAAGAGGCGCGTCAAAGAGGAGGTAATTTCCTTTACCGATTCTTCCCAATTTATTTCTTTTTCTACGTATTCTTATTTATTTTTTTCATCATAAATTAATAAAATAATTATAAATCATATACTGATATGTTATTATAAATATTAAACAACCCAATTTCATATTCTATTCATCCCACGAAAACGAAATCACCGCGCGTGCGTATGTCCGGAATACTGTCTCCATGCCGTGGTGTAATTTGTTTTCCACCACCACCTTACTTGGATGGGTATAATAGTGTAAATAAAAAACTATATATGATTATTTTAAAGTTATATTGATTCTGAAATATTATACATATACTTCAATAAAATTCCACGATCATGGGAATGATATCATCGCTCGTGCGTACGTACGGACTACCGTCTCCACGAACGCGATGAGATTTATTTTCCATGATTAACTATTCAAGTATGATTATAATGTATATATTATAAATAGTCATGAAAGATATTACATAATAATGATACTTTATTTATGTACATATATGTTTCATTTATTTAATTCTATTTAATTAAATAACGAAACGAAAACAGCGTTGATGCGTACGCACGACCTACCGTCTCCATGAAAGGTGTATTTCATTCTATTTATCGATCTATCATATATATTTATATATTGAATTTATATTATATATAACTCATGTTTTACATTCTGTAATTAATTAAAGTACGATATAAGTAATAATATCAAGAACAACATGTCGAAACACCTACGATAAATGAAACGATTTTACCCAAAACGATACTTTAACATGGAATTTACAAAAGAATGGGTAATATAAAGTCATAAGTGAACCATATATGATATTATAACAGTTAATATGATTATGTAATAAGTCAATGACAATATTTAAATCATTATACAGGAATTTCAGATACGTACGAAGCAAATCAGACCTAAGGTAAGAGATAACTATTCCAATCTCCTTCTTATCTAAGATTGTTATTAGTAAGTATTTACTGGGGTTATTGTTATCATCCATGCCCATGTTTTCTAAAAATGTTTTCATGTATTTTTAAAGTCCATTTTACCCATTTTTGTAATTTACCACATGTTATGAAAGGAATTTTACTTTTTTTTACCACACGAGGAACTTTATTGACTTTTTCGACAAAAGTTCGAGAAAAATGTTATTTTTAACTTATACGACATTTACGGATTTTTATGGTTTCATATCACCTAATTTTCAAGAATATTCCTCTATATGTTTTCATGGTTATTTAAAATAAAATCCGTTTCATTTAAAATTGTGTGGTATTTTGTGAAAAGAAAATTATTTTGAAGAAGAAAAGATATTTTCCTCAAGAATTCATTTCATGTGTTTTATCTAAACCATTTTCCATCTAAGATGACATTATTTCATATGTGTGTGTTTCATGTATAATTTATCTATGATTTTCATGGATTCACTTTTATTATGATGAAATGATATCCATTTGTTTTATATGGATTATGTTATGATGTGATGATGTTTATGAAACCCATTTTATTCTTTGGGTTATGATGAATGATTTATGTTTATGTTGTGTCACACGTATGAATGATTTCAATATGAGATGGGTGGGAACTATATCTACATATAATGCTTTGTTTAATGATTTATATCTCATGAGATAGACATGGCTGGACTGGAATGTTAATCTGGTTTAGTGTTACAGGACTGGAATGAGGAGTGAACTCGATTCAGAAAGGGACTTTGTCCACTAAGATGATCTTGACAGCAATGCCTTGGCTACTATAGAAATCATATCATGTTCTTAATGGTTTCCACAATTAAATGTTTTAATCCGATTCTAAGTTATCATGATTGATGTTCCTTTATGATCTATTCCTTACGTACTGCCATGATTTATTTCACAACTCAAGATTTTGACTTTAAGACTTTATGTTCATGTTTTGAAGTTCAATTATATATGGTTTGTTTTATTTTCTCAATTCATTCTCTTAATGAGCATTTTATCTCACCCTTTATATGTTTTCTTTTCCCCAGGATATAAATAAAGGTTTTAGGTATGAAAAAAAGGGAGGATCATTATGGGAGATGTTGAAGATCTTTCACAATGATTATAAGATTTTGTTCTGAGTTTCCAAAGACACTAAAATATTACGATTCTTGAGTGTTGGTTTTTGTTATGTATTAAGTATTCTTCAAATGTAATGTAATGTCCCTTTATGTAAATCTTGGTTCTCTACAGTTGGTATCAGAGGAAAGGTTTAGTCAACCTTTGGAAACTAGGATGCGAGAACATTAGTGAGATCCCTAGAGATATTTCTACAGTATGTCTAGGGATGTCCCTAAGTTTAAGTATAAGTATATGTTATAGTCCTAGAATTATGGTAAAGATCTTAGAATTAAACCTAAGATGTTAGATATTGAAGGTACTCCCTCTTTATTATGTTGTTTTCCCTGGCATGATTTTTGCCTCTCACACTATTATTTTTTGGGTTTTAGACGATGGATCGAACCCGAAGGAATCGTGTTGATCATTGTAATGGAAAATGCAATGATTTTACTCCTAAAAAAACCAATTTTATGGGAGATGGAGTGAAAAATATTATTGTTATACTTACACAAGCTATGAATCATTATCGACTTCCAAATAAGCATAGAAGGGAACAATATTCTATTGAGTCTTTCATGAGGCAACGCCCACCTTCTTTCAGTGGGTCTTCTGAACCACTTGTGGCTGAACAATGGATCAATACCATTGAAAAGATATTTTCCATACTTCACTGTTCGGAACATGAAAAATTCATTCTGGCTATTTACTGTTTAAAAGGTGAAACAGATTAATGGTGGACTCTAATTAAGAATATGAGGCCCCAAAATGAAATTGAATACATGGAATTGGATGAGTTCAAGAACATGTTTTTCATTAAGTACTTCCCTAGTATTCTTAGAACAAATATGGAAAAGGATTTCCTTAAGCTTAAGAAGAAGGATGATCAATCTGTTGGTTGATACGAAGCGAATTTTACAAGGCTTGAAAGGTATGCATCTGGCATTATCATCCAACCTGAAAGTAAAGTTGATTGATTCTTCAGTGGATTAAAATAAAGTCTTCGAAGGGAAATAGCTATAAGAGACTTTAGTAGCTATGAAGAAAATGTATGTTGTGCTATCAAGGTAGAACTTGATGTTGGTGTTACATATCCATCTCATGGTTTTGACAAGAAACGAATGATGGAGTTCAGGGAGAAATCTCCTAACAATGGTGAAAAGAAGATGAACGTTTCTTTATGCTCAACCTATGGAATGAAGCATGGTCAAGAATGTCTAAAAGGTACAATAAAATGTTTCAAGTGTGGGAAAGAAGGTTATCGAGTAGATGAGTGCTGAAGTAATGAGAAAAAGGTTTCTAATGGCATGACATGAGAAAAGACTATAGAGAATGCTCCACCAACACTTCAATGCTACAAGTGCAAGGAAATGAGGCATTATGCTAATCAATGCCCTAATCCACGGGTTAATGATGATCAACATGAGAAACCTCTAAAGGCAAAGGATAAAGGGAAGTCACATGTGATCACTATTTGTGATGTTGAGTATGACAATGATGTTGTGTAATGATTAAGTGTTTATGTAATGGTATTTCAAAATAGTATCATGGAATCTCATTTATGGTATCGTGGAATTTTGGAATATCTATGTATTGGTTTTCAATAATTATATGGTACTGGTAACCATGAAAAGTGATTGAAATACTTTTGGAAAGAAGATGATATGCGCATAATAAAGGGATAAAGAGAAAATGAAATAATCTCATGACTGATATCATGGTTTGAGTATATAGAAATTGTTGGGATTTTGGTATGTGGAAAGAGTTAACTTTTGACAGCATTCATGTTTTCACTAAGGTTCAATGGGTATTAATTTTTCAAGATAATGCATGATTAAGGTATTCACATGTTTGGAATGTGACCAACAACAAGATATATCTTATGATATATGGGGGAAAAATGAATGAATTCACATGCTCGGTAGATGAAATTTCTAGTAATCAGATAGAAGTATTTTAAATAAGCCTAAAAGTTGGAATGAACATCATATAGTATTGCTTAAGGATATAACTTTTTGTTATTATCTCTGAAATGTTATGATAGTATAGTTTTAGAAAAAGGACAACCTATTGGATGGGAGACAACCCATCGCATCTGACAAGGCTGTGGGAATCAAACCCCCAATCGAAGTGTGACAGGCCTTTATCACCTACCACTAGACTACAAGAAGTCTCTAGTTAGTAGAAACTAGTTTTATTTTAAGCGGTATGATAGATGAAGTATAATTCCATTCTTGGAATCATATACGATTAACCTCACCATAGATGGACTTATGTATATTTGATAACTTTTGTTAACCTTTTGTTTGAGACAGATGGAATGACCTATAATTATATCACATGATCTGCTAACACTTCGCGAAATACAAATTCAACTTCATTTCTTTAAGAGATGAAGTGGAAATTTTTCGAGGCACGAGAAACGTTGAGATTGTACCAAAATCAGGTAAGTATTTCTTTTAATTCAAAAATTCTCCAATATTTGGGAAATGATCTTGAAGACTAAAAATGTTGTTCTAGTGCTCTCATATCTGATGAATCAGATGGTACCTTAGATCATAAAAAATTTATGGCTTTGTGATTATTGGCTTTTTCATAGCCATGTCCTCTACCACTCTCCATCAGAACGTGATGGTTAGATTTCTCTTTCATAAACATATTTTCACCTACGATCACATATGTGGAAAACCTGTGATGAGTTATTTTGGGTAACCGTTATGTTTCATACTTCACTTTTTTAAAATAATGTTTTAGTATTCTTTTTTACTATGTGGGTTTCTATGAAAGAAACTCTCAAGTAATAAACCATTTATAACCTCGACGAATTTTGAGGGAGAAATTCATTTTAAGGGGGGTAGAATGTAACAACCCGAGATTTTATGAGAATTATTCTTTTTAATTTCATTGATGTCTTGTGTTCTACATGACACCAAAATTATCTTGTTCTATACACAACACCGTATACCCACCACTATTCTTGGCTCGTGTTACACACAATTTCAAGTTCGTTTTGTGGAAATTATTCTACGTAACATTAAGTATAGATTTTGTTTAATGTATAAATGAAATGAGTTTTGATTATGTTATACGGAACACCAAACAAGGATTTTACTACACACAACCCTGACTTGGCTTGCATTACACACAATCAAAACCTTCTTCGATAGCATCTGTAGTACGCAATACCGAGTTTCACTAAACGTGATATTATTATAATATTATTATGAACTAGCCGTTATGAATAGTAATACCCAATTTTTGATTTTTTTAAATTTTACCATTCAAAATGGACTTTATTTTTGGATTTGGAATATTGAAATTAGCCTAGGGTGAATTTTTGGCATTCTTTCTGAAAACATTCAATTTTTGATGAATAGTGAAAACACTAGGTTACTATTTAAAAACCGAGATTTTATTTAAATAATGATTTATTTTATTTAAATTTACTTTATGTCAAAATCGATACATAATACCTATATAAGTTCAATTTAATTTATTGGAGTCATTTTATAATAATTTTAGATATATAAAAATTTTATTGAACTTTTCACTGTCTTTTACCCACCTCCTAGGAGAATTTGAAAATTTACATAAAACTTAATTTTACCACTTCTGTGAATGGATTTTCAAAAATACGGGAGAAACAGTTAATATCAAGGAGTAAAATGTGGTTCAATAAGATAAAAATAATTTTTGGTGAATAGTAACTTTTTTCTTTTATTTACTACGGTTAAAAGTAAATAGGGTAATTAAGGGTAAAAATGATATTATTATTATCTTAAAACATGTCCTAATTCTATTGAATAAGTGTAATTCGACCAAAAAAACCATAAGAATAAAATATTACCCATTAGGTCCACTTGGATTAGATTAGGACGATTATTATTATTTTATTTAAAGAAGAGTTAAAAGAGTTAAAATCAATGTTTAATAACTAAATAATTTTTAATATAGGGTTATACATAAGATAAATTCAACTATAAGTATTCATTAGAAATATAAATATATATCCTAAATAATGGTATTTTATTTATAATTTTTAGACATTAAATAATTTAATTTATTTATGACACATTGATGATGTAGTAATTACCTTATTAATGAAATATTAACATAATTGATGTTATAAATACCCAAATAAATGTAATTTTATACTTTTTATGAATTACAATAGTTTTATAGGTTAATATGATATGTTATTATGGATTAAATGAACCTTTTTCGAACTAATCATGCTTTTATGATTTTTAAAAATTTCTATTACCAAGTAGTGTCAAAATTGACATAAAATATTTTTTAAAATAAATATTATATTATTAATTGATATTCTATTCCTAAAAATGTAATGTTCGCCCAAATGACTTATATAAGGTTATATATATTAATAATGAACCACTTGGGGTTCATTTGGTATGTTATAGTAAGTTTATTAACCATATAGTGTAAGAAAAAAAGAAGACACGGTAAAAGTTAAATTATTTAACATAGAGTTTAATCTAAATGATAATGTTACAATAGTAACCTAAACTTGTCTAAAACCTATTGGTTGAGAGGATTTTGACCCATACCAACTTTTCCTTCGAAATAAATCAATTGGTAGCTATTATGAACCGAATATGACTTAATATAAAATAATATTTTAAGTTTTTCCTAAAGTGCCCCTCTCCTCCCTTAAAAAAGGGCACCCCTTCCCTCTTCTCTTGACACCCTGTTGAGCCTTGAAGCTCAAAAATCCCCTACGAATTTCCCTTCTAATATTCCCTAAAAAAATTATAGAGGTTTTGGTCTCCTCAAAAGACCAACCCTAGTTCCATAAGAGGAGGTTAAGAAGAGGCGCGTCAAAGAAGAGGTAATATCCTTTACCGATTCTTTCCAATTTATTTCTTCTTTTACTTATTATTCTTTATTTTTTTGATCATAAATTAATAAAATCAGTATCACTAATATACTTATATGTTATTATAAATATGTAACAACCCAATTTCATCTTCTATCCATCCTACGGAAATGAAATCACCGCACGTGCGTACGTACGGAATATCGTCTCCACACCGTGGTGTAATCTTTTTTCCATCACCACCTTACTAGGATGGGTATAATGGTGTAAATAAATAAATAAATATGATTATTTTAAAGTGATATTGATTCTGAAATATTATACATACACTTAAATTCAATTCCACGATCTTGGGAATGATATCATCACTCGTGCGTACGTACGGACTACCGTCTCCACGAATGTGATGAGATTCATTTTCCATGATTAACCATTCAAGTATGATTATAAAGTATATATAATAAATAATCATGAAAGATATTACATAATAATTATACTGGATTTATGTACTTATATGTTTCATTTACTTAATTCCATTTAATTCAATAAGGAAATGAAAACAGCGTTCATGCGTACGCACGACCTACCATCTCAATGAACGGTGTATTTTATTCCATTTATCGATCTATCATATATATTTATATACTGAATATATATTATATATAAATAATTTTTTACATTCTGGAATTAATTAAATTAGGATATAAGTAATAATATCAAAAACAACATGTCAAAACACATGCGATAAATGAAACGATTTTACCCAAAACGCTGATTTAACATGGAATTTACAAAAGAACGGGTAATATAAAGTCATAAGTGAACCATATATGACATTATAACAATGAATATTATTCAGTAATAAGTCAATGACATTATTTAAATCATTATACAGGAAGGTCAGATACGTACGAAGCATATCAGACCTAAGGTAAGGGATAACTATTCCAATCTCATTCTTATCCGAGATTGTTATTCGTAAGTATTTACTGGGGTTATTGTTATCATCCATGCCCATGTTTTCTAAAAAAAATTCATGTATTTTTAATGTCCTTTTTACCCATTTATGAAATTTACCACATGTTATGAAAGGAATCATACTTTTTTTTACCACACAGGGAACTTTTTTGACTTTTCCGACAAAAGTACGAGAAGAATGTTATTTTAAACTTATATGGCATGAACGAATTTTTATGGTTTCATATCGCCTAATTTAAAAGAAGATTACTCTACATGTTTTCATGGTTATTTTTAATAAAATCTATTTCTTTTAAAATTGTTTGGCATTTTGTTAAAAGAAAATGATTTTGAAGAAGAAAGGATATTTTCCTCAAGAATCCATTTCAGGTGTTTTATTTAAACCATTTTCCATCTAAGATGACATTATTTCATATTTTTATGTTTCAAGTATAATGTATCTATGATTTGCATGGTATCACTTTTCTTATGATGAAATGATATCCATTTGGTTTATATGGATTATTTTATGATGGGATGATGTTTATGAGACCCATTTTATTCTTTGGGTTATGATGAATGATTTATGTTTATGTTGTGGCACACATATGAATGATTTCAATATGAGATGGGTGGGACCTATATCTACCTACAACGCATTGGGTAAAGATTTATATCTCATGAGTTAGAAATGGCTGGAACTACAAGTTAATCCGGTTTAGTGTTACATGACTAGAACGAGGAGTAAACTCGATTCAGAAAGGGACTTTGTCCACTAAGATGGTCTTGGAAGCAATGCCTTGGCTACTATGGAAATCATATCATGTTCTTAATGGTTTCCAAAATTACATGTTTTAATCCCATCCTATTTTATCATTATTGATTTTCCTTTATAATCTATGCCTTATGTAGTGACCTGATTTATTTCACAACTCATGATTCTGACGTTAAAACATTATTTTCATGTTTTGAAGTTCAAATGAATATGGTTTGTTTTATTTTCTCCATGCTTACCCTACCTAAGCATTTGAGCTCCCCCTTAATATGTTTTCTTTTCCCCAGGATATAAATAAAGGTTTTATGTAAGAAAAAAACGGAATATCTTTGTGGGAGATGTTGAAGATCTTTCACAACGATTAGAAGATTTTGTTCCAATTTTCCAAAGACACTAATCTATTACGATCATTTTGTGTTGGTTTTTGTTATGTATTTAGTATTCTGAAAAATTAATGTAATGTCTATGTATGTCATGCTTGAGTCTCTACAGAAAATGTTACCACCAAATTATGATCTTGATTAGGATAACATTGGTGGAAATTAGAGAAACATAATTGGAGGAAAAACGTAAATATTGTTTCAGGGTGATTGAGGTCATCAATCACAAACAAGTATAAAATTTAGGGAATCAAAGCCATCAATCTATAATGATTTAAAATATCATAGGTTCAACAAAACAAAAGGTACTAGAATAAAACATTTTTGGTTTTAAGATCCCTTAACTAATGTTTAAGAAATAATTTTTTCATATAATAAGAGAAAAATATATACTTGAGAAGTAGAGTCCCACCCTTTAACTAATTTATAAAATAAAATCATTTTTCACTATGAAAAATAATAAAAATAATCTATTTATCCTAACTGTATATGGTTCCAAAAAAATGAATTTATAATTCATCTATCCGACCTTTTAAACAAACTACATTATATATTCTAGGACATCACATAGGCTAGTGGTAGGTGATGCACCCTTTTTTCCCTTCGGTTGTGTGTTCAAGTCTGGTGGCCTTGCCAGATGCAACTGGTGGTCACCCGACCTTCGGGTGTTCCTTTTATAAAAATCTGAAAAAATAATATTAAGAAATTATTTTACCTTAAAAATATATTCCAATTTCAAACTTAATCCATTCCAACCTTTAGACATATCCAAAATACTTCTTTCCAAACTTACAGTAAAAAATTTATAAATATGTAAAACACAGTGAAGATCATTTTTGTAACGTAATTACATGCGAATACCATCATCGTGTATTTTTTTAAAAGATGGTAACACCCTGAATTACCATAAGACCTTATTGATAACATCATTCTCCCTTATTCGTTATAGAATACTAGATATATTTCTTATATCCAAAAATTTTGAATACTCCAACAATGATGAAAAAAACAAACCATTAATCAGTTCCAATATAGTCAAGAATATCCAATATATTTTATCCAGATCAATTATCTCTTATTCCAAAATCAATACCTCGGTATCCGGACCATATTAATGCTTTTTCTTCCCTTCAACCATATATTTTCCAAAAAGTTTAACTTTCCATTTAGTCACTTTTCTTGGTTCCACACAATGTCAAGTCATTAATTAAATAGTACTGTAGTACAATCCTTATATACTCTATAATTCTTATAACATGTGCATAATTAATTCAATACTAAAATGACACAATACTTAAATAGAAACATAATAAATCTTAATAATTCCTCTTCATCTTCGGTAGTATCAAAACATGATTATTATCGAATATCATAATTTTGGGTATACTCTGATGATTTGGACATTGATTCACATAGTGTCCCAACTCCTTACAGATGAAGCATTGTACATTTGAAAGCTTTTTCTCACCCTTTCAATCACGCACTTGGTGTCCGTTTTTTCCACACTTATAACAAACTCCCATTCCCTTCAAGCATTTACCAAGGTGATTATTTCCACAGTTATCACATACGAGAAAATCATTCTTTCCATTATTCCCTTTATCCATCTTTCTCTCTAAAATCATTTTCTTCTCTGGCTTCCCTTCAAAGCCATAGGACTCAAGAAATTCTTTACATATCTTATTAACACATGATGTTATTTCTTCATATGATCATAATATGTGGGAGACCATTTCCTTTCTAAATGTTGGCCTAGTACCCTGAAATATATGATCCTTTTTACTCTTTGGATCTTGCGCATTGCTGGAGGTCTCATTCCATCTACTGGGTACCATTTCTAAAAAATTTCATGCACTACGTTAGTTTATGAATACCAATACATAATTACAAACTTGTAAAATAGTTAAAATAAATTGAACAGTTCATGGATATAATCTATTATCATAAAAATGTTTTCCTTTAAGAATTATATACCCATAAACCCATCATAGTGGTTTGTAAAGAAAATGAGAATTATCCTAAGCATATCCCTTGGGAATGTCATAACCAAGAGTGTAGAAAGCCCCGTTTTCATGCACCTATTCCTATTTGAGTCTAGTTCGAAGCAGTGTTTTTGGGTTTTATCCCTAAGTACATCTATGCAAGAGCCGCCTCTACCTGTTTGTATCTAGATAGGGATGCATTGCTTGGAAAACCCACAAAATCACTACATTACCAAAATTCTAGGAAGTTGTTCTATACAAATCCTCAAATTATATCTTAGGGTAATGTGATCTAATCAGATTTTATCTAAATCTAGTTTCCAAGGATATTTCTAAACTTCCTATGATTCCAACTGTAACGCCCTGACCCATGATTCCCAGAGCCGGTGCATTATTTTAATACATTGGAATTATTGAATGGAATCAAGTCTTGAATGACCGATATGTTTAGAAGTCTTGGAAAATAGATTACATACATGAACCTTACATTACACTTTCTTACATAAAACAAAAAACAATACTTTGATAATGCAATTGTTCCCTTAGTTTAACCCTGCATCTCAAACAAAAAACACTTCTTCGGATCCTCGGAAATTAAGACAAAATAAAGGGGTGATCTCTGATGCTCAGTAATGGTAAATAATTCAGCGAAAGCTATAAACATTTATGTCAATATGTGTAATAAAAACAATAGACTTTTAAACATAAAATTGAACATAATATGGAAAAAATAAAATACTACCATATAAACATGCATATGGATAGCCTACCAGTTGAATAATCACATGTAATAACTAATTTTATAATCAGTGAATGTATAGTACAAGACATTAATTTTTATGTTAAGGCCTCGTGCTAGGACCTAGGGGATAACTGTAACCGGACCCCAACCCGGAGAGCCTCTATAATCGGACTCCAACCCGGAGAGCCTCTGTAACAGGACTCCATCCCAGAAAGCCTTTGTAACCAGACTCTAACCCGGAGAGCCTCTGTCACCTAAATCTAATCCGGAGAGCCACTGTAACCTTACCCCAACCCAAAGGGACTACTTTTACCAGTCCACAACCTGGAACATACTAGTCCAATACATTTATATTAAGAGAAGGTTGAAATATAACACAAACATTTGTATTAAAACTAGCATAAGAAATGTCAATACTTTAAATATAAACCATGAATAGCATAAAAGTAACTCATCCACAATCACACATATCAGAAATACTTAAGTACAATATGGAATATTTGTATCATAATAAATCAACCTTGATCAGGAATAATATCCCATAAAGTATGTTGACATTGTTGGAAATGATCATTAAAAATCATTGAGAGAAATATCCCTTTTCATGAAATCATTTAAAAGTCACATAATTTATAAAGTAAGTCATTTAAAAGATAGTTTTGAATAAAAGTGTCCCATACCACATTGAAACTTTTGAAATGAATTAACATTTTAAAACATTCATGTCCATATAAATAAATCCTTATAACCATTTTAAAAACATGGACATTAATGAGGAAGCTTTAGAAGAATAAATATTTAAAACATTTAAAATGATGTTTTATTAAAATAGTACCTTAAAAATAACCCCTTTGAAAATTATTTTATCAAACATGGACATGGATAATAAATTTTTCCCAGTAAAACCTTACACATAAACAATCTCGAATAATAATGAGATTGAGGAATTAACCCTTACCTTGCACTTTCCTTTGGTCAAGGGTATGTTTATCCTCCTATATAGTGACCATAGTATGTTATTATATTATACCAGAACCATATTCATATTTATAATATCATACATGATTCATTTATGACTTTATAGTACCCATTTAATAATGATTTTCATGTTAAATTAACATTTCGGGTAATCGTCGCTTTCTTTATCGTACATATTTTGACTTGTTATTCTTGATTGTATCATTTAGATCATGATTTAAATACTTCCAGAAAATAAATATTGATTTATATATCATATATATTTAGTATATAAATAATTATAATAGGGAGATATATGAAATGGAAAACACCGTTTATGGATACGGTAGGCCGTACGTAGGCATAAACGTTGTTTCTGTTTTCGTATCATATTGAACGGAAGTAAGTGAATAATATATATGTAAGTACATAAATACTTATATATATATATAAATATTTATATCTCTAGTATAATTATTCTTTCATATATTACATTCTTATTAGTAATATATATTTTTATAATCGTTGATGAATGGTGAACGTGGAAATGAATCTCATCGCGCCGTGGAGACGGTAATCCATATGTACACACGAGCGACAATATGATTTACTTAAAGGGGTAGAATTGGATGGTATATTAATTTTACAGAGACATTATCATGTTATTTTTAATTATTTATATACATATTTCTCATCATTATATCTATCCAAATAACATAGTGTTGAATAACAGATTACCCCATGGCGTGGAGATGGTAAGCCTTACGTAGGCACGCATTGTGACATTATCATTCATAGGATGGATAGAATAATGAATATGTCTATGCCATATTTATAATAACATCAGAGTATATATAAGGTACTGGAGTTATTATTTTTGTATGGTAATAACAAGGAAAGAGTAAGTGGAAGATGAAAAGAACTTGAAAGAGGGTGGTGAAATCACTGCCTCTTCTACGGGTTCTTTTTATTGGTTTGATCAAACGTGCTACTTCAGTTCACTTTATTTCCAATGTGAGGACTCTAGGATAATGGTGGGATATTTGGGAGTATATTTGGGCAGGGGTTGGATGAGCCAAATGGTTTTTGTGGTGTGAATTTGGGAGAATGGCAATTGTCCTTTTATAAGAGAGGTGAGGGTCACTTTTGAAAAAAAACTTAATATATTATTTTATAATAAAATCATTTTCAGTTCATAATGGTCCCAAAATGATTTATGTCATGGATAAGGTGGTTATGGATCAAAATACGATCAAACAATAGGTTTTATACAAGTTTAGATTACCATTTTAACATTATCTTTTATATTTAACTCTTAGTTAAATAGTTTAACTTTTATCGTGTCTTCTTGTATTCTTACACAGTATGGTTAATAAACTTAATCTAAGCATCCAAGAGAACCTCAAGAGGTTAATTAAAGACATATATAACATTATTTAAGCACTTTGGACAAAACTTAGAGTTTTAGGAATATTATATCAACCAATAATATAGTATTTATTAAAAATAAATTTATGTCAATTTTTACAGTATTTGGTATTTGGTTTTTATGAAAGTCATCACAACTTGATTTCTATGAAAACGAATCATTTAATAAAACCTAACATGTCATATTCAGCTATAAAATTCTTGTATGTCATAAAAACATTGAAATAATATTTATTTTATTATTTATAATACCATTTATTTGATTCTTTCATTAGTAATGTAATTACTAAATCATTATGAATCATAATTAAATTTAATTATTTAATGTATAAAAATTATAAATAAAATCAAATGTCATATTAAATATTTTTATCTTTCTAATTAATATTTATAGTCAAATTTATATTGTCTGTAACACTTTATTAAAAATGGTTTAGTTATTAAACATTGATTTTAACCCTTTGAACTGTTCTTTAAATAAAATAATCATTAATGTCCTAATCTTATACAAGTAGACCTAAAGATTGATATTTTATTAATAAGGTTGTTTTTCGTCTAATTATAGTTATCCAATATAATTAAGACATGTGTTAGGGTAAGAATAATATCATTTTTACCCTTAATTACCCTATTTACTTTTAACCGTGGTAAATAAAAGTAAAATGTTACAATTCACCAAAAAATATTTTCATCTTATTGAACCACAATTTTCTTACTAATATCAACTGTGTCTCTCGGATTTTTGAAATTCCACTCACAGAAGAAGGAAAATTATGTTTTATACTAATTCTCAAATTCTCCTAAGAGGTGGGTAAAAGATGGTGAAAAGTTCAATAAAATTTTAGATATCTAATATTATAAAAAAATGACTCCAATGAATTACATTTAACATATTTATCTATTATGTATCTATTTTGACATAAAATAAATTTAAATAAAATAAATAATTATTTAAATGAAAAGTTGGTTTTAACCAATAACACAATGTTTTTCACTATTCATCAAAAATTGAAAGTTTCTAGAAACATACCAAAAATTCACCAAAAGATAATTCTGATATTATGAATTCAAAAATAAAGTATATTTTACCAAATTCAAAACAAATAAATTTTATTTATTAATTTAAAATTAATTCTCATTATCAAAACCAAAAAGCGTATTTTTAGGAAATAATAACTTCCAAAAGATTGACACTAGTTCAAGAAAAATTTCAAAGTGAAATTACTTCCAATGACCAAAATTGGATTAAATGGTAAAAATATAATCTAATTATACTTTTGAAAAATTAATATATATAGTTTAATACTATAAATCATTTTTATTTCAAAAGTTTTTTTCAGTTAAAATTTAGTATTTTTCACTATTCACCCAAATATGAATGTTATTAGAAAAACACCAAAAAAAATTCAAAACTAAATTTTTATGTCTCAATTCAAAAAAAGAGTTTTATTTTGTCAAATTTAATATATAAAAGTTTAAATATTGGATTTAAAAAGGGTTCTCCATTAAAAGGTGGTAAAATTTCAATTTTTAAAAAATACAACTTTTATCTATAAAAATAAATTTGTTCTTATATTATGTCTAATAAACTCATTATATGGATTCTAAAATTATAAGGATTATATAAAATCCAAAATTCAGTTAATACTATTCATAACCACTTTTGAACGGCTAGTTTGGTAAGTCGTGGTGCGCTTGAAATCAGTGTTGTGTTTAGTGGATGTTATTGAATTACATTGAAGAAATAACGTACTATAAAATCTTGGGGTGTTACACAATATACCGTTGTGTAAGGTCCAATTGATAAGCCAATGGTATGATTCTGTCCACAATCTCAGATGGCCCCACATATCTAGGTGCCAAAATTACCTGCTTCCAAATTCAACTGTTACCCATCCTTGGATACACCTGAAGAAACACACTATCACACCCCATGAACTAAAGAGGTCTACGACACTGATCTGCATATGAATTATGCCTACTATAAGATGTTTCCATATGCTTTAGAATTAAAAGAACCTTCTCCAATAACTCCTTCACAGGACTCAACCGTAACAGCTTAGAATCTCTGGCCTCTATCCAACACAATGATGATCTACACATTCTTCTATAAAGTTCCTCAAAAGGATCCATAAGAACTGTAGCCTAAAAAATATTGTTATACACATGCTCAATAAGCAACAAGTGATTTTCCTATGAACCACTAAAATCTAGAACACATGCTCCCAACATGACTTCTAATAACTAAATTGTACGCTCTTACCACCCATCAGTCTGTGGGTGGTAATCCGTACTCAGAAACACCTTGGTACCAAGTTCCTTCTATAGTCCCTTCTTGAATCATGAGGTTATGGATCACGATCTAAAACTATGGGTCTCGGTACTCCATGCAGCCGTACTATTTCTTTAACATACAACTCCACCAACCGGTCGACTCTAGAGGTTTCTTGAATCAACAAAAAATGGGCCACATTGGTTAGCTGATCTACCACGACCCAAATGGAATTATTCTTATGAGGTGTCATCATAAGATCCACTACAAAGTCCATCGTGACGTCATTCCTCATCCACACTAGAATAGGCAACGACTGCAACAACCCACCTGGTCTCTGATGTTCAGCCTTCACTTGCTGACAGGTAATGCATCATGCCACAAAACTCACCACTTCCTTTTCATTTTTGGCCTCCTTAACAGCCTATGAAGATCACGATACATCTTAGTCAAGCTCGGATTCACTTCCCACATGAAGGTGTGGAACTCATGCAACAACTCTTCTCATACATCTATCAGCACCACAACATGACCATGAACATAAGAAACTCCATCATTATTGAAGGTCTAACAAGAAGGTGGCTCCCCACCATTAAGACATTCCCTCATTTCCAAACACTATGGATCTAACAACTAACTCTCTTAAACTCGGCTCTAAATTGTGGACTCAACTGCTATAGATGCAAGTGTCATCTGCTCGTGCCCATCCTATACCTCCAAATGCATCTCTACAAACAAGGCCATCATCAACCACTCAGAACTGGATTCTGGAACTACATGATTCTGAGCCTTCTGTATCAGAGTATCACAGACACTATTCCATTATCCCCGATGTGTTAACCAATTCAAAATCGAAATACTGTAGGCACTCAACCCCCATCACTATCAATGATTAAAATCCTGCCGAGAGAAGATATATTTCAGACTATTATGGTCGGTAAACACCGTAAAGGGTTCTTCAACAAATAATTCCTTTAAAATGTTAAGGCATAAACCATGGCAGCTAGTTCCATGTCATGAGTTGGATAATTTCCTTCATATGGCCTCAATTGCCTCGTCCGATAAGATATAACCCAGTCATCCTGCATCAACACTGACCCATGTCCAACAACGGACACATCACAGAAAAAGGTATACTTCTTACATAGTTAAGGTAAGATCAAAATCAGTGTGCTGGTCAACCACCCCTTCAGCTCCTAGAAAGAATTCCCACAATGCTCTGATCAATCAAACATGACCCCCTTCTTGGTTAGACCTATGAGTGGAACCACTAAATGAGGGAAATTTATAATAATCCTTTGTTAATAACCGAAAAAACCCAGAAAACCTTGTGAATCTGAGGCGTTCTTGGGTATCTCCCATGGCACCCTACACCTTTTCTAGGTCCACGGATATGCCCAAATCAGATAGGATATGTCCCAAAACGTTCTCCTCATGAATCCAAAACCGCCATTTTGGTAACATTGTGTAAATCCTATGCTCTCTAAATGTAATAAAGACGATGTCAAGATGTATGAAATTATCATCATGTGTTTTAGAGTAAACCAAACTTTCATCAATGAAAACAATGAAAAAATTATACAGATACAGGTGGAATATCCGATTTATCAAGGCCGTGAATATATCTTGAGCATTGTTCAAACCAAAATTCATTACCATGAATTCATACAACTTGTACCTACTCTGGAAATCCATTCAGGGTATGTCAGAATCTCTCACCCTCATCTAATGGTATCATGATCTTAAATCGATCATGGAAAACAAAAAGGCACCTCTGAGACGATCAAACAAGTCATCAATTCTAGGAAGAGGGTATCGGTTCTTAATTGTCAACCGGTTCAACTTTCAATAATTGAAACATAGCCTTAGTGATCCATTTTCATTCTTATAAAATAGTACAAGAGATCCACATGGTGATTTACTAGGATGTATAAAACCATAGTGCTCTTATTCCTCTACCTAAATCCTCAATTCTTGGAGCTCTACTGGCATCATTCGGTATTGTGGAATTGAAACCATCTCTTCTCTAGGAAAAAATTCGATCATAAACTCAACATCTTTATCTGGTGGTAACTCCAAGATGTCCTCAAGAAACACATCCGGAAACTGGTCCACAAAAAAGGGAATATTGAATCTTGTTTCTCCACATCATCTATCATATGTCATGCAACATGGGCCTTGAGCTCCCCCATATGATGGTGTAGTGACCCTACATGTCCCGCTCGATTATCCCACTCACCACAAAGGACATGAGTGCTCCCATCAAGAGATTTTAATGTTACCAGATGTTGGTAACAATTAAAATGGGCTTGATATAACATTAACCAACTCATTCCCATGATTAGGTCAAAAATTGACATATCTAGGAAAAACAAATCCCATAGAAAATGATACCCACCAACCTCAAGATAACAACCCATGAACTATCTGATGTCTTTGAATCACACCCTTAACAGATTATCAAGTGACATTACCCCACATGAAGTATCTATGGTTAATCATGACACAAATACAAACTAAGTAGAAATAAAGGAATGTGTAGAACCTATATCTAATAAAGCACTATAAAACGTGTATGCTACAAGAATCATATCTCGCACAGAATATGGACCTTCCTGAGCACATTTAGGTGCATCCAGAACTAAATGGAGATGACCTACACCTTTACCCTGGGCTCATGCCTGAGTAACCTTCACTACACTGCACTATTGATATGGGTGATCTCTCCCTGGAGTCCAACATCCACCTCATACCAGTACCGCCCGTAGAACTCCAACTACCTTCCTGATATGGGGTAACCAACCCCCTTCCTACACACAACATCTGCCTTTGACATCCATCATTCCTCAACATTCATAGGTTCCTACTGAATCTTTGTATGTGGCCTATCCTGCAGCATGCTCAGTACTCAACTGGTGGATGGGGACACTGGTCACGCATGTTCCGTAGCCTGCCACACTGGAAATGGAATACCATTTCACCAACTTTAGAAGCTGACACCCTCTTCTGACTGCTCTGTGTGATTCCCCCTTGATATGAGGTTCCCAAGTGGTGCTTCATACTATCAGAATCTGCAACACGTGGTCGCCCAACTGGTGCCACATGTTCACTACATGATGATCATTTCAGATTTCCTTCTATGATAAGGACATGATCCACTACATCATCAAAACTTTTTAGATGAAATATATTCACATGAGACACGATCTTGTGTCTCATCCCATCCTAGAATCATTTCGCTACAACTTCCTCATCTCTCATTGAGTTCATAACAAAGCGTCTAAAATTAGTGAAACAACTAGCATAGTCCATGAATGCCATTGTACCTTTAGTCAAAATCATAAAATATGTACCCTTATCCTACCTCAAGTTTTCTGGGTAGAAGTGATCAAGAAACTTCCCTTGAAAATGTTCCCACATAATCCCCTCAACCGTCTCTGTCTGAACCATAATGTCCCACAAACGTTTTTGCTTTCCCCCCTTAGCATATAGGCCACTAACATGACTCGCTTCCCAAAAGGATTCTCTAGATGGTTGAGAATATTTTGGATAGACTCTAAATATATCTATTATTATTTTGTCCCACCCTCTCTAGTAATGTTCAGAGGGTTATATAGTTGAAACTCCCTAGTCAACTCAAACATGCACGGTGCAACCCGCCCTAGTTCTCATTCCATCATCTACATAAAATGAGAAAATTTATCATGGAACTGATCTTTTCTATCTCCTTAGAACATCAAATTCTTATAATCCAATTTTAGAGGAGAGTTCTCAACAATGTCCTCATGTTGGCTAACCAGCACACATCTTTGAGGTGGTATTTCTCTACAATGCCAACCATGAACATTAAAACAAAACCATAATACTTTTACAAAGGTAAAATAGACACATAGGTAGACTCATCACTCATCATAACCAAACCAGTTTTCACACACTACCCAAGAGAGCCCATTCATACCCCAGTTAGTACCCTCGACCATCTCCCTACGTACACGAAAAACATGGTATCTAATTCACAAGGTTATGAGCCTTATCTTTTATTCCCATTAAACCCATATTCATATTTCAATTCACCCATACAAAAATATATTCAACATTTACTTATTTATCAAGAACTATTTCCTAATTACGACTTGACATTTTAACATCCATTTTTACTCATTTTTACCATCTTATTAGGCATAAATCATTAATTTTAAGAGAACATGTGCATCCTATCTTTTATATCCCACACACCCATCTCATGTGTGGGTCTATAATGATGCATGTAACATTCCTACATAGGTTCATAAAGTGATGCATGAATTCACAAACTCGTACCTTTCAGTTGATGAGAGAAATATCACAAAACTATCAAATTGCACAATAAGTGCATCATCCTATGGTGAAATACCATTAAATGTGACTACACACAACAAGAACAAAAATACCCTCACAATGTGACTTGGTTTTTCTTCCATACATGGTTTAGCTACTCCTAAGAGTGAGCTCATTACCAAGGCCCAAAACATTCCTAATATCTTATATACCTTTCTAAAATAGTAATAAAGTGAAAAAACTCCTATGATCCAAATTTTTAACATCCCCGACCAGGGAGCCGCTAAACGGGTTACCCGAGCCGGGTAGTTACAAGACCTCAAGTGCACCTCCCCGTATGCTAGAGGATTCCGACTAGCAGCAAGGGTCTAATAGGTCATATGGGAAGACTATGCCCTCAATACCAGAATAAGACACATTAGATAATGACTTAAATAATTAAAAAAATAGAACATCCAATAACATGCATAAATAACCAATTCCCATAACTGGGTACAATCTTAAATAATAATAAATAAGCCTTTCCATGATACAGTGTCTTGTGACCAAACCCCAAATAAAAGGAATAGTATAATCCCCAAAATATTCTAGACTGCAAGTCTGTAACCTCACCTAGTAAGTCCCATGTCTAACTCATCTCCATAGCATAGGGCCCTTTCCCTTGTCCTGCCCTACAAGCATGAAATCTACACATGTACCCAACAACAGCCTAAGAAGGGTGTGAGTATAACACAGTAGAACACCACCAACGGTGTCTAAAAAATATCCAGTAAATGAGGATAGTGAATGACAGTGATAAATGATGATAGGTAAGGATAAAAATTTCACCAGTATATTCTAGACTATGTTCATTTAGTTTATACTACCATTGAATCCGGGTTCACTATTTAGACATTTCATGATTTAATATACCTTTTTCATGTGTTTAACAAATTAGGAATATTCATTGTTCCCAAATATATGGGAATAAAATAAATCTCTATCTCACTCGAAATCACAATATAACAAACCCATAATCATCACCTCGAAGCCTCAATCTGGGTGGCGTGCAACCATTAGGGGAATAAAACTCTATCCACTTTTTTAACCCATGCATTTAGGGGTGGGTATAGAACCTAGGTCTAATTCAACTCACGGGTGTAGAACCTCAATTCGATACCCCACTCTTCCAAGCCATGTGCTTGTACTTAATTTTCATTCACCACAACTTACCATATCACAACAACATGGCCATCACCATTTACAATCATCGCAACAATATCAGTAAATGGGAAAATAACATTATTAGCTCAATCTATTAACACATTCATCATTTTTATTACATAACCCTGTAGCTCCATTTCTCATTTCCCATGCCCATCTCACTAATAAAATTCATGTAATAAGATAATCCCCTATCATTTTTTGAGTAATCCATTTATCAATTTTTTATGCCAACCAAACAACCCCTTAGGCCATTACCCAACCAAAGTGTGTTACTAAACACCAATTACACATCATTCAATTATATTAACATATTCATCATGAGATCTATGTTCTCACACAATGGATTACCCTTACTTAGCTAACTAGGTCAAGGTAATATCAACACTCACCTTGGGTGGACCTAATTTAGTTGAGTCATCCTCCTTGCATCCCATATGGATCAAGAGGTGGTTAAATTAATCATTTAGATGACACTACATTACATCATGTCAAAGACAACAAGAAATATTCAAAATAGGTCAAGAAAAAAAATACCCTACATGCATAAATCTATACAAAACCCAAGAGATATAACCTGTAGACCACCATCCTTGAATCCATTGGCAAACTCACTACCTACCGAAGCCTTGGATCTCCATTCAACGAACCCTTTAAAGTCTACCATAAAACTCACTAAAAATTTTGGGTCTAGAAGATTTGGATGGAGTGGGGAAAGAAATAGAATCACTAAAAAAAAGAAAAGAAATAGGTAGATTAGCCTTACCCGGATCTTCAATTTGAAACTGAAAGTTCTCCAAATGGCTTAGGAAAATAGGAGATTGATCATTGGGAAATTTCAGTTGCTTTGGTTTATTCTTAGGGTTATAATGGAGGTGGAGTAAAATCTCATGTGCGATGTAAAATCATGGAGTGGAAATTTTGAAATATTTTTAATGTTTCTGGTCTGCATGATTTACCCAGATAGTTCTCCAAACCGTGTAAAAACCGTGTGAATTCCATTGTCCAAAAAAATATCTCCTAAATGGTTTACCTAGGTTTCCCGTACGGTTAGCACTAACCCTGCACAAACCATGTGAGTATCTAAGAAAACACTTCCCCACCTTTTTGTGTCTTGAACCCCTGGAAGACCCCCGAGCCTCCTTAAGGACTTTGGAAAGCACTTAATTGTCCAAAATATAGGGGTTAAACTGAAATTTAAGTAAACAATTTCTATAGGGAAATCTGGGATCATATAGATGTAGATATTTTCCATGTTTTAATTGAACATGAGACAATGGATGTGGATGTAGATTCTTCAGGATACTGATTTTTAGATCTCCTAAAACTTAGTAAAGGGAAATTTTATGGCTGGCTCTTTGAGATGGAATTTTTTGAATGGTTTTTTTTTCATGAGTTTGGGAATAATTGGAGGGAAATAGTGGTGTTTTCAGCCTTTCACATAGATGAAAGAGTGGTTGGTGAAATTGCCTATTTTTTTAGATGATGGTGTTGTATTCTCTCATCTAGTAGGTGGACGAGTCACAGTGGGGTGACTATGAGTTAGAGGTGATGTGTGATCATTTTGGTAATAATGAAACACCAAAGGAATTATCGGAATATGGTTGAAACATGATGTTGTTTCATGGTTTATTTTTTATTCTAGTAGTAATTCACTGAGGAGCCCATCGTGAGCTTCATAAATCACCTTTGGAAGTACTCCCAATACTTCCCCATATGTACTATCGCCTAATGATACATTTTTGGTGGACCTGGATGAAATGGAAAGTGGTGGAGTTTGTGGAAATGTTTTTGGTTTTGTAGCAAGTGAAGGCTGAGTATCATGTTATGGGTAGATTTTCTTATCCCTATGTTGTTCCCATGTGTAAATGGGATAAAATAATGATAAATTTCACCCAAGGGTTACTCAGAACTTAGTGAGGTTGTGAGGGTATCTGGGTGGCTGGGGATCCGTTGACGAAATTGGCCCTCTTCTTAGTGATCAAGGAGTCAACATAGTGGTAACATTGGCTATGAGGAATGTGGTTGAGATGGTGCAGTTTCATAGAGTTCCTAAGTCAATTTTATTGTATCAAGACACACTTTTCAACTAAAGAGTCAGGAGGGAAATGATGCATGATTTTTGAAATCAATAATAACTCAGCACAACCTTCCACCCTCAAACATTTGGACTGATAGAGAATACTATCCAAAATTTGGTGGATATGTTATTGGTGAGTGACTCATACCTTCATGGATCTTGGGTATGACACCTACCTATGGTATAGTATTATAATAATAATATCTATCACTCTTCTAATGTAATGGACCATTTGAGGCTTTATATAGGATACAATGTCATTATCCATTATGCTGGATGAATGTTGGACATACATTCATTCTTGGTACTGATGTGGTGTAGAGAATACCATATAAAGCTTATCTTTTTATGAGAGGTTGATAGAAGACCAGGACTGGCATAAATTTTATTCTAATCATTGAATTCGACCCATGGAATAATAGTTTGGGGACCAAATTTTCTTTAATTTTTTCCCAGTACATGGGTGGAGAAGTTTGGAAAAGGGAGTAATCTTCCCCCAGTTTTTTTGGGCCCTTTGAGGTGTTGGGGTGAGTTTGATAATTGGGGTATCGGTTGGTGTTTTCAACACTTGTTGGAGAGGATCCGTGATGTGGTTCACACTTTTCTCATTCAAAATTATCTTCAAGTTGACTCCAATTTCATTGACTTGGGAGAGTTGGATATCAAGGATGACATGAGGTTTATGGAATGGCCAACATAGATATAAGGTCTCTTATAGAAGGTGATGTGTGTATAAACTATTTCTTTTGTTTGTGTGTTGTGAAGGCATGATGTCCTAGAAGAGTGTACTATAGAGGAATAGATTTAGATGTGTACCGAGCCCCTATTGTTTTTTTATTTTATTTCTTTTATCTGATATGTTGTATGATATGAAGTTTGGTTCCTTTTTGTTTTATGAGATTTAATGTTTTCATTAGTTTGTGTTATGTGTGGTGAGATGTGTGATATAGTGATGATATACGATAAGGTCATGAATTAATTACTAATCTAGATGCAATAACTATGATGTGATTAGACCTGTACGATAGAGTCAGTTCCACCCATAATGGACAATATCTTGACATGAATGATGGAATTCCATGGTTCATGTATTCGGGACGAGGCAGTTCATTGGTTGTAGGGGTTGTTGTTTTGGGCCACATGAAGTTTTATTTTCTTGTGAAGTGGTTTCCTGATATGGGGTGGATTTCTTTCTTGGGCGATGTGGTTGTGTAGTGTGTTTTTTGATCATTTGGGTTTCTTTGTTTGGTTGGTGGTAGTATTTAACATATGATGAGAGACTTCAAAGGTATCTCACAAGGTGGGTTTTCATAACCATTTTCTTCTAGGACGTCATTTGGATTCAATAGGGAGATAATCATTTAAGAGGTATCTTATGTAATGTTCCATTCACTCAACGTCTATTACATTTCTAGTTTCATTGTTGGACGTGTTCGGGGGACATTTAGTGAGTTTTAGTGGAAGCTAGAGAGATAGTAGAATATTTGTACATATTCCATGCTACGTAGGTGTACTACAAGATGTTTAATAATGGTTAATGTGTTGTTAAAGTCTAGTTCATGACATGTTTGTTTTTAAGGTTAAATAATAAAAAAGCGACATTTTTCAAATAGAAACTAATCCCTAAGGATTACACTACAAGAAGGATGATTACACATCATGTAAATACCCAATGTAGTGTAGTTATAAATGTTCATTCTGGTTGAATATTAATTCATTCAGTCATGAATACTTATTTATCTCATTTTGGGGGGAACTCTAGGAACCCTGATAATTTATTTAATCCCTCTTACTCCATCTTGATCTATTGGTATTGGTGGTTGTTTTTTTCTAATGATTTATAAGCCATTCCTTCTTATTGGTAGTTTTTCTTCCATTCTTCTCTAGGGGATTCAATGAAATGATGGTGTTATGATTTTGGGTTTGTGTTAGTTTTCATTTTTGTTGTATTTGGTTTTTGTATAGGTTAATCTATGTTTTCTCATGGTGTAGTTTTGGTGTGCAGGAATTATTCTTTTCTCTACGGTGCACAATGAATCAGAAAACTTTTTGACGTTGGGAATCCCCCATTTCATTCTATTGTAGATCATGCAGGAGGGGTTTTCTTTTGTTTACATATGGTTTACGGTTATGATGGATTTATTAAAGATAATGAATTGGTAAAATTCAAATTAAAGGGTAAAATGGGGGTTGAATTCCATGTTTTTATAGCTTTATTGTTATTATGATATTGTGAATTTTTCATGCATGATTCCCCATTGAAAATTATAGATATTGGTGGATTTGTTTGCAGTAGATATATTTTTTGAGATTTTTTCCTTTGGTTTAATTTTTTGAGATAATAATAAAATGAATATCGGCTAAAAAAATTATATTTGGATAATAAAAATATTTCCCTAGGATAATGAATTTTCTGAAAACAACCCTAAAATAATATGAAATTTCATAAGATCCCATTTTTAAATTTGTAAAATGGTCTTTATGTGTTGAAATGTGAGACCATGCCTATGGGGTAGGGATATGTTGTTGCTCCTTGTGGGACTTATTGTTCATGTTCCATTACTTTTGTGTATCTATGTGGTTTTTTCCTTATGACTTTGGGCTGGTGAGGTGGTTTTTTGGAAGCGATTATGGAGATAAAAGGTGGTGGTTGCTTTGGGCTAGATTCCTGAGTTGTGATAGAATAAATAAATAATTTTTTTCTAATTTTTTAAATGAATTTGTTTGGTTTTGTTATGTCACGACCCGTCCTCAGGGCCCGTGCCGTGACTACCCCAAGTCTGCCTTCCATAGGCCAGGGGCTGACGACTAGCACCAAGGCGTAAATCTCGGTAAAAAGGGAAGGCATTGCCTTTATAAAGTAAACAAACACCACAGAGCAAGCAAGCAGAAGTAAAAACTAAGTAAAAATTGAGTACAACAGTAAGTGCAGAAAAGTAAGTGGGCCAGAATACAAACCCAAACTGAAATTAAAGTACAACTGGAAAGGAAAAAAAACAACTAAAAGTAAAGCCTCAACGTCGAGACGTCCACTGGAAATCTGACCTGAAGGGTGAGTACAGATGGCCTCCACAGCTCATAGGGTCCAGTCGTCCGCTCCGAGTACGTCCCGCCCAGTGGCCCACCTCCAGGTACCATCCTGCTCTGCAAGCCTCAACCACGATCAACACTGTCCATATTCTGCAACCAACACAACGTAGTGCAGGCATAGCCTGTGCAGGGGTGAGTATAAGCTACTCAGTAGGGACCCCGAGACCCCAAAGGTCTCCCAGAATCCAAAAACGATAATCCACAAATGAAAGATACAATCACGAAGTAACATCCGACACTGCTTAGGTATATTCCCATACATATACCTAAGTCATCAATTTCAGCTCGCTCCAACCTCCGAGCCCAAGTACAACCCAGTCCACACAGGAAATCAAAACAGGATTCATCTAAGCAGTTAGACCCACAAAGGATCGATAGGTACTAACCCCCGCAATGACCCACAAAAGATCTGACCCACAAAGGATCGATAGGTAACTAACCCCTGCAATGAACCACAAAGGATCTGACCCACAAAGGATCGATAAGTATTTAAGCCCCGCAATGACCCACAAAGGATCTGACCCACAAAGGATCGAAAGGTAACTAACCCTCGCAAAGACCCACATAGGATTGGACCCACACAGGATCTGTAGGCGTTGGCCCACATAGGACCACTGAGCACTGACCCACATAGGATCGGACCCACACAGGATCGGTAGCACTGATCCACATAGGATCGCTGAGTACTGTAGTCGTTGCCGTCACATCCACTTAGGATCTCTGTAAAGTCGTCGCCATTATCACAGCCAGCTCTTGGGTTTCCGCACACAGCAAGCTCGTTCGGGAGGGTCCGCTCCACGATCCGAGAGGCTGATACATCAACTGACACATAGTCTGGAGTTGATGTATCCAAAAGTTCCATATAGTCAACAGGAACTCAACGTCGCAGAGGGCGCGTCGATCGGACGCCCGGTCTTGAGAGTTATTGGCTTTTTCGTCCCAGGGGCCCGGTTGTGTTTTAAGTCAAACCCAACCTGACCATTCTCCAACTGCATCCAAACCTCGAGAGTAGTAAGACAAAAGATCTGTCTCACATAGAATAATCCACCAAAGTCGACGGCACATCAATCGGACGTCCAGATCTTAAGTTATGAGCGTTTCTGCTTCGAGGGCCCGATTTGTTTCGTGTACGAACCAACCCGGCCGAACCCAAAGTATTCCGAAACCTTGTGTGCGATATGCCGAAACGACCGTCTCGATATAATGATCGCATCACAACTGATGGTGCGTCGATCGGAGGCCCGTAGATCATGTTATGGGCGACAGACCGAAAATGGCTCGGTATTAGGGGGTTCAGGCTCGGTCTGACCCGGCCCGATACCCCCAGGGATGGCCCAAACCAGGTCGAACCGAACTGGGTCTGGGTTCGGACCGCGTGGGCATGGCCCGGCCCGGCCTGGGTGCGGCCCGGCGGGGTGCGGCCCAGTCTGGCAGTCCGGTTCGGCGGACTGGCCAGGGCAGCCGCCCGGCGCGCGGCATGCTGGCGTGCTGCCAGGGGTTCGGCCGAACGGCCGAACCGTTTCGGGGTGGGGGGTGCTGCCCCCGCATGAAGTAAACCATGACCCCTTTAATGGGGCCGCTCAGCTGGTCAGCCAGGGGTTACGACCCTCGGCGCTCTCCTCGAACCGGCAGGCCCGGCTGGCCGGCCGGCTGCCGCCATCACGGGACCGGCAGGGGCCAGTCCCCTCTCTCCGACGCCGGCGGCCTGGAACCGGCCGCCGGATCCCCTGCTCCGCCGCGGCCCAGAACCGGCCGCGACCTTCGTCCGTCCAACGCGGCGTGACGGCGCCGCGCCACTCCGCCGCAACCCCGCTCCGGCCGCGGTGCTTCTGAGGTCCTCCAGCGCGGCGCGATGGTGCAACATCCATTGTTTATCTTCTACGGCGCGGCACGACGGCGCCGCGGATTTTTTGCCTCCCATGGCGCGGTGCGGCGGCACCTCGTTTCTCCGCTCCCCCTTTTTACAATTTCCACACGGTGCTTCAGCACCACGTTGCCTTGTTCACCGCATCAAAAATCCACAACCAAAAGGGGAGGAGTGTCAGCCGTGTTCGTGCGGTCTGACCTCCTCCCGTTAATGTGATAACAGGCGGTTCAATTGAAAGGGGAAAACGACAGAAGAAAAACACAAAATAGAAACGCATAAAACTCCTACCTCAACACTGTCGTCGAACGAGCGTTCGTCGCGGAATTAACGGTCGCGGAAGAAGAGGTTTGTCGTGGAAGAAAAGGATCACCGCGAAAGAAGAGGTTCACCGTTGGCATTGGGCGATCTCCGAGGAAGGCGTCTCTCACCGTCGGAGGTTGGCATTCTTCATTGGCGGTAGAGCGTTTTTCACATTCTTCATCGAAGAATGAAGAATCCTCTCTTATTTTCTCCCAAATCTTTAACACAACCCAACCAACAAAATAAAATAAGTTCCACACTTATTTTATTATCAACCTAAGTTTTTGAAATTCAAAAGATAAGAAATGAACAATTAATTCAAATAATTAATTGTAACGATTTAACCACCCAATTAAATGAGGCGTTTCTTAACCAGAAAAACGTAAGGTTGACTTTCATTAAAAAGGGAGGTTGCAGTTGCATTACTTAGGAGGGAATAAACGGTGGGGATTGTTCAGGCCCCACCTCAAAAATATCCTACCAAGTGGGTAGGATATTTTGGGTTCCACCCTATCTGCTTAACTTGTCTTAAGTGGCTTTAAGTGAAATAAAATAAAGTTGTCGCACCACTTTATTTTATTTCTTAACTTAACCCCAAAAATTTAAAACCACACCTGAGCAAACGAAACTCTGGAAAAGGTGTTTCTAAGCAAATACCAGCACTGCAATTCATTCAGTGTTCTCAAAATTCGATTCTGAGCAACGGTTGAAATGTTAGAAAACCCCACTCATTCGTTCACCGAACGTACCCGAGCTAAACTTTGGAAAATGATTCTGGGCACTCCGGGCCTCAGAATCAGGTGCTGTCAGAAACTGCTTTCTCGTAAAATTTCTAAGAAAATTAAGAAAAAAATTTCTTTGAATTTCACAGGTCTTTACATCACTCCCACCTCAGGTATTTACATCCTCATAAAGTTAAATAAAAAACTAGTGAAACAAAAGTGGGTACTGAGCACGCATCTGAGCCTCCCTCCCCTAAGTGCTCTCATGAAGATTCTCGTGCTGCCATCTGATGCGCACTACAGGAATCGACCGTCCACATAGGACCCACTCCTGTTGATCCTTGATCTCCACCGGGACCTCCGCAAAGGTCGCCCCATCATCAACATCCAGATCCTAATGGTCAATGATATGCGTCGGGTCGTGCACGTATCTCCTCAGCTGAGATACGTGGAAGACGTCGTGCTCCCGGTGCAACTGAGGTGGTAGAGCCAGGCGATAAGCCACCTCGCCAATCCTGCTGAGGACCTGGAATGGTCCAATGAAGCATGGAGACAACTTGCCGCCTCGGCCAAATCTATGTAATCCACGTCGAGGTGAGACACGCAAGAAGACGTGGTCGCCATCCTCGAACTCTAGTGGCCTCCATCTCTTATCAACGTAAGACTTCTGCTGGCTCTGAGCTGTCCTCATCTGATCCTGGATGACCTGGACCTTCTTTGTCGTGGCCTGGACCATCTTCGGTCCCACAAGTGCTGACTCCCCAGGGTCTGTCCAGCACAAAGGAGATTTGCATGGTTGGCCATACAACGCCTCGTATGGTGCCATCCCGATGGTGCAGTGGTAGCTGTTGTTGTATGCGAACTCCACCAAGGGTAGGTGGTCCTCCCAGCTATGACCAAAGTCGGGGACACATGCGCGGAGCATGTCCTCAAGAGTCTGAATGGTCCTCTCCGTCTGACCATCTGTCTGAGGGTGAAAGGCGGTGCTCAGACGTAGTTGCGTCCCGAACACCTCCTGCAACCCCTTCCAAAGCCGGGAAGTAAAGTGAGCATCTCAACCGGAGATGATAGATGATGTCACACCATGACGCCGTACAATCTCATGAACCTAGAGACGTCCCATGCTCCCCAATGAGCCCTGCTCTCTGATGGGTATAAAGTGAGCCGACTTGGTGAGTCGGTCGACAATCACCCAAATGGAGTCATGACCTCTGGAAGTGCGTTGAAGTCCAGTCACAAAGTCCATAGATATCCCATCCCACTTCCTCTCCGGGACCTCCAAGGGCTATACCAAGCCTGCTGGTACCTGATGCTCTGCCTTCACCTGCTGGCAGGTGAGGCATCGAGAAACGAACTCTGCCACAACCTTCTTCATGCTCGGACACCAGTGCTGTCGTCTGAGGTCCTGGTACATCTTAGAAACTCCAGGATGTACCGCCAAGGGAGAAGTGTGAAACTCTCTCAGCACCTCCTCCCGTAAAGCAACTGGTACCAAGGTACGTCCTCTGAAAAGGATGTTGTGCTCTGCTCCAAAGTAGAAACCATCAGGTGCATGTCCTGAGGATATCTGTGCACGCCGCGTCTCATAGTCAGCGTCCTCACGCTGTGCCTCTCTGACCCACTGTAGTAGTGGAGGAGTGAAAGTGAGTGACTAAAGGAAGGCTGATCCATCTCTATCCACAAAGGATATCTGCAAAGCGGCTAGCTGCTCTGTCTCCTCCTCAAGTGGCTGAATTCCCATCCTCCAGCTGAGAGTATCGGCTACTACGTTCCCCTTCCCAAGAGTATAGACTATCTCAAAGTCATAGTCCTGGAGGAACTCGAGCCATTGCCACTGTCTCAGATTTAGGTCCTTTTGAGAGAATATGTACCGGAGACTCTGATGGTCAGAAAAGACTGTAAAGCGCTCGCCCATCAGGTAGTGCTTCCATGTCTTCAGAATGAAGACCACTGCTGCTAACTCCAGGTCATGGGTAGCGTAGTTCTGCTCATGCGGCCTCAACTGATGTGATCCATAGGCGATCACTACCCACTCCTGCATCAGGACACATTTGAGTCCGGTCCCTGATGCATCACAGTAGACTACGTACCCTACTCCCTCCTTCGGAAACCTCAAGATAGGTGCACAGGTCAATCTCTGTCTCAGCTCCTGGAAGCTCTCATGAAATCTGTCTGACCAAACAATGGATTTCCCCTTGTTCGTCAAAGCTGAGAGTGGTGCCACAAATCTGGAGAAGTCTGGCACAAATCTCTGGTAGTATTCAGCTAGTCCCAAGAAACTCCGCACCTCCGTCACGCTCCTGGGTGGCTCCCAAGCTAGCACTGCCTTGATCTTCACAGGATCCACCGCAACTCCCGCCTCAGAGATGATGTGCCCCAATAAGTGGACCTCGCGTATCCAGAACTGACACTTCGAGAGCTTTCCATAAAGCTGGTTCTCTCGGAGTGTGTCTAGTACAACCCACAAGTGGTAGGCGTGCTCCTCCTCAGTCGTCGAGTAAATCAAAATTTTGTCGATGAAGACCACGGCAAATTGATCGAGGTATGGCTGAAATATCCTGTTTATGAGGCCCATGAACACTTCTAGAGCATTGGTTACACCGAATGGCATAACCAAGAACTCATAGTGGCCATACCAACATCTGAAGGTCGTCTTCTGCACGTCCTCGTCCCGAACTCTGAGCTGATGATAGCCTGACCTGAGGTCTATCATTGAGAACCACCGTGCTCCCTTGAGCTGGTCGAAGAGGTCATCATTCCTCGGTAGCGGATACTTGTTCCTTATTGTCACCTGGTTCAGGCGACGCTAGTCGACAAAAAGTCGCAAGCTCCCGTCCGCCTTCTTGGCGAACAATATCGGGGAAGCCCAAGGTGAAACACTGGGACAGATGAATCCCTTTACCTGTAAGTCCTCCAACTGTACCCGTAGCTCTTGAAGCACAGCGGGAGCTATCCAATATACTGGGGTGGATATCGGGGTTGTCCCTGTGTACAGATCAATATAAAAGTCTACCTCTCTGGGAGGAGGTAGTCCTGGAACGTCGTCAGGAAAAACATCCACATACTGATCCACCACTGTAGGAAATCTATGACTCTGCACGTCAAATGATACTAGGATGAGGCTAGCCAACTGATGAGTGATGGGCTGTCCTCTCCTCTGCAGAAGTCCATCCTGTGCTACAAAGGCTCCCTTCTCGCCGGTGAAGGTGAAACTACTCCCGTTGGTGCATACACATCGCACCTTGCGCCTAATACAGTCAATCTGGGCACGGACTGTAGATAACCAATCTATGCCCAAGATGACGTCGTAAGGCCTCGACGCCGCTACAAGAAGATCCCAACCGAAGTTCTCACCTCCTAGAGTAAGCTCACACTGCCGGCACCAGTGCGTAATCGTCGAGTCTGCTCCCGTAGGAATCTCTAGCAGTAAGTATCGAGCCAACGGCTCCGTCGGAATCTCTTAGCTCTGAACAAGGGCAGCAGCTATGAAAGAATGACTCGCTCCTATGTCTATAAGAACTGCAGAAAGGGTGGAATAGACGCAGATAGTACCTCGAATCATCTTGGGCGTGCCGTGGTCGTAGGCCTCCGCTCCCTGGAGCTGTGCTAGTCTCTGGCTGCCATCTCCCTATGGTCAGGGTGGACCTCCTGGTGGTGGTGGTGGTAGAGCCTCAAAGCGTCGCCCACCACCTGCTACTCGGCCAGCTTCTCTGCCTTGTCCGCCTGCTCCCTGCGGACCGCCACGGTCGACCCTTTGCCTCTGCCTGGGTGGCCGCTCAACCGTCTGTTTCTCCTCGGCATGGCAGTTCGGGCAGCCACGAGCCATGTGGCCCTGCCCACCGCATGTGTAGCCCTACCTTCCTTTCGAAAGACTGGCTCTGTGCTGTGTGCCCCGCACTGCTAAGCCAGTGTCCTGAGGTCGTCTGCCTGAGGTTCTGGTCTACCTGGACCCATGAGTCAACCGTCGACTGCCTGCTGTAGAAGACTCTGCTACCTGTCGCCCTACGGTAGGTCTCGCTGCTGATGTAGACTCAGCAAGAAAGATCTTGATCAGAAGAGCTCACTCCAGTACTCCTGCCTGAGTCGGAATGCTAAGGGAGATCAGGGATGCCCTGATCTCATGCTTTAATCCCTACTCAATGGTCTAGGCCCGGAAGAATGGGTCCCGTACCATGTCTGTCGAGTAGCGCGAGAGATCGGTAAATCTCGCCGAGTACTGGGCGACTATCAAGATGCCCTGCTGTAGCTGAAGAAGCTCCTGGATGCGCACCGCACGACGGGTGGCTGGGACGAACTCCAAGAAAAAGAGGCGCTCAAAGTCCGTCCAGAGGAGAGATGCCTCAACGTGCACCTGAAGCATCACGCTCCACCATCGGCCCGCTGCCGTGTGTAGTAGGCTCGCAGCGACGATCACCTTGAGGTGTGCTGGTGTCCTCACTAACCTGAAAACTCGCACCACTACCTCCAACCAATCCCCGGCTGCCTGGGGGTCTGTCTCCCCATGGAACCTGGGTGGTCGCTGGTGCTGGAACTCATGCAGTGCACTAAGGCGACGTGCATCGTTAGCGGATGGGGCTGGAAGCATCGGTGGCTCGATGGGTAAATGTACCGCAGGTGCCTCAGTTGTCAAAGGGCCCTGTACCGAGGCCTCGTCGCTCGGTGGGTTGTCGTCACGCTCAACTCTTGGAACCCTAGCTGGCTGCCATCATGGGGCCATCCTGAAAAGGAACAGGTGCACCACGGTCAAAACAGTATACCTGGTGAACTGACACAAATTAATCACAAGGAAAACTTGAAACACACATGCAATTAATGTTTTCATGCATTAAGTAGGAAATCAGAAGTCAGGGTCCTGGTGTACGGATACGTCGGCTACCGCACCAACACTAGACTCCCTAGACTGATAACCACACCCAATATGCTTAACACTATTGCCTCATTTAGAAAAATATCAGAGTCCAAAGTTCTGCGGTAGAACCGAACTCCTCTGATACCAATTTGTCACGACCCGTCCTCAGGGCCCGTGCCGTGACTACCCCAAGCCTGCCTTCCATAGGCCAGGGACTGGAGACTAGCACCAAGGCATAAATACCGGTAAAAAAGAAAGACATTTCCTTTATAAAGTAAACAAACACCACAGAGCAAGCAAGCATAAGTAAACACTAAGTAAAAATTGAGTACAACAGTAAGTGCGGAAAAGTAAGTGGGCTAGAATAAAAACCTAAACTGAAAGTAAAGTACAACTGGAAAGGGAAAACAACAACTAAAAGTAAAGCCGCAACATCCAGCCGTCCACTGGAAATCCCACATGAAGGGTGAGTACAGATGGACTCCACAGCTCATAGGGTCCAGTCGTCCGCTCCGAGTACGTCCCACCCAGTAGCCCACCTCCAGGTACCGTCTTGCTCCGCAATCCTCAACCACGATCAGCACTGTCCATCGTCTGCAACCAACACAACGTAGTGCAGGCATAGCCCATGTAGGGGTGAGTATAAGCTACTCAGTAGGGACCCCGAGACCCCCGAAGGTCTCCCAGAATCCACAAGGATAATCCACAAAGGAAAGATACAATCACGAAGTAACATCCGATACCTCTTAGGTATATGCCCATACATATAACTAGTCATCAATTCCAGCTCACTCCAACCTCCGAGCCCATGTACAACCCAGTCCACAGAGGAAAGAAAAACATGATTCAGCTCACATAGGTATACTTCTTCGTATGACGATAGAGATGATCAGATATAGCCACTGATTCATCTAATCAGTCGAACCCACAAAGGATCGATAGGTACTAACCCCCGCAATGACCCACAAAGGATCTGACCTATAAAGGATCGATAGGTAACTAAACCCTGCAATGAACCACAAAGGATCTGACCCACAAAGGATCAATAGGTATCTAACCCCCGTAATGACCCACAAAGGATCTGACCCACAAAGGATTGAAATGTAACTAACCCCCGTAAAGACCCACACGGGATCAGACCCACACAGGATCTGTAGGCGCTGGCCCACACAGGACTGCTGAGCACTGACCCACATAGGATCAGACCCACACAAGATCAGTAGCACTGATCCACATAGGATCGCTGAGTGCTGTAGTCGTCACCGTCACATCCACTGAGGATCTCTGTACAATCATCGCCATCGTTGCAGTTAGCTCTTGGGTTTTCGTACACAGCAAGCTCGTTCGGGAGGGTCCGCTCCACGAGCCCAGAGGCTGATACATCAACTGACACATAGTTTGGAGTTGATTTATCCAAATGTTATGTATAGTCAACAGGAACTCAACGTCGCAGAAGACGCGTCGATCGGACACCCGGTCTGAGAGTTATTGGATTTTTCCTCCCAAGGTCCCGGTTGGTTTTTAATTCAAAACCAACCCGACCATTCTCCAACTGTGTCCAAAACTCGAGATGAGTAAGCCAAAAGATACGTCTCACTTATAGGAATCCACCAAAGTCGACGAAACGTCAATCGGACGTCCAGAGCTTAAGTTATGAGCGTTTTCGCTTCGAGGGCCCGGTTGGTTTCGTGTACGAACCAACCCGGCCGAACCCATAGTATTCCGAAACCTTGAGTGCGATATACTGAAACGACTATCTCTATCAAAGGATCACATCGCAACTGATGGTGCGTTGATCGGAGGCCCGTAGCTCATGTTATGGGCAACAGACCGAAAAAGGTTCGGTATTAGGGGGTTCAGGCCCGGTCCGACCCGGCCCGATACCCCCAGGGTCAGACCGAACCGGGTCAACCCGAACTGGGTCCGGGTCCGAACCGCGTGGGCGCGGCCCAGCCTGGCAGTCCGGTACGGCGGACCGGCCAAGGCAGCCACCTGGCGCGCGGCACGCTGGCGCGCTGCCTGGGGTTCGGCCGAACGACCGAACCATTTCGGGGCGGGGGGCGCTGCCCCGGTGTGAAGTAAATCACGACCACTTTAATGGGGCCGCTCAGCTGGTCGGCCAGGGGTTACGACCCCCGGCACTCTCCTCAAACCGGCTGGCCCGGCAGGCCGGCCGGCTGCCGCCATCACGGGACCGGCAGGGGCCGGTCCCCTCTCTCTGACGCCGACGGCCTGAAACCGGCCGCCGGTTCCCCTGCTCTGTCGCGGCCCGGAGCCGGCCACGGCCTTCGTCCATCCGGCGCGGCGCGACAGCGCCGGGCCTTTCTGCCGCAACCCCGCTCCAGCCGCGGTGCTTCTGAGGTCCTCCAGCGCGACGCGATGGTGTCACGTCCTTTGTTCATCTTCTACGGCACGACGCAACGGCACCGCAGATTTTTTGCTTCCCACGGCGCGGTGTGGCGGCGCCGCGTTTCTCCACTCCTATTTTTACAATTTCCACGCGGTGCTTCGGCACCACGTTTCTATGTTCACCACATCAAAAATCCAAACCAAAAGGGGAGGAGTGTCAGCCGTGTTCGTGCGGTCTGACCTCCTCCCATTTATGTGATAACAGGCGGTTCAATTGAAAGGGGAAAAATGACGGAAGAAAAACACAAAATAGAAACGCATAAAACCCCTACCTCAACGCTATCGTCGAACGAGCATCCATCGCGGAATTAACCATCGTGGAAGAAGATGTTTGTCATGGAAGAAGTGGATCACCGCGGAAGAAGAGGTTCACCGTTGGCATTGGGTGATCTCCGAGGAAGGCATCTCTCGCCGTCAGAGGTTGGCATTCTTCGTTGGCGGTAGAGCGTTTTTCACGTTCTTCGTCGAAGAATGTAGAATCCTCTCTTATTTTCTCCCAAAGCTTTATCACAACCCAACCAACGAAATAAAATAAGGTCAACACCTATATATTATCAACCTAAGTTTTTGAAATTCAAAAGATAAGAAACGAACAATTATTTCAATGAATTAATTGTAACGATTTAACCACCCAATTAAATGAGGTGTTTCTTAACCAGAAAAACGTAAGGTTGACTTTCATTAAAGTGGGGGGGGGGGGGTTGCGGGTGCGTTACTTAGGAGGGAAGAAACGGTGGGGCTCGTGCGGGCCCCACCTCACAAATATCCTACCAAGTGGGTAGGATATTTTGGGTTCCACCCTATCCGATTAACTTGGATTAAGTGGATTTAAGTGAAATAAAATAAAGTTGTCGCACCACTTTATTTTATTTCATAACTTAACCCCAAAAATTTAAAACCACACCCGAGAAAACGCAATTTCGGAAAAGGCGTTTCTAAGCAAATACCGGCTCTGCGATTCCATCGGTGCCCTCGGAATTCGATTCCGAGCACCGCTTCAAAAGTTAGAAAACCCCACTTGTTTGTTCACTGAACGTACCCGAGCTAAACTTCGGAAAATGATTCCGGCACTCCGGGCCTCAGAATCAGGTGCCGTCAGAAACTGCGTTCTTGTAAAATTTCCAAGAAAATTAAGAAAAAAATTTCCTTGAATTTTACGGGTCTTTACAGGTTAATTGGGTGAATATTTTAAGTTAATAATAAATGTTGGGTTTTCTGATTAAATGTGGTTTATAAAAAATAAATAAAATAATGGAATGATTAAAAGGAATTGGTTGGAAATGTCAAATGGTGTTTCTAATTATTGTGAAGTGTTTTTAATTTAAAGGTGCTTGAAATGGTGATAATGTTGTGAGTTGGTTAGTAAGATTTTGAACCCATAGGATGGGATTTACTGGTTTATAATATATATATATATATACTTTTGTATTCATTTGATTTTTATACACACCCCAACAACATTGAGCACTATGTACTGACAACCGCATTGGTAGGTAGGAGGTAAAGGTGTTTTCCAGAAATATAATGAATAGTGTAGATGGTTGGGTACCACTCTTTCCTACTCTCTCTCTTAAGTGATGTTGGTATTATAGTGGTTGAGATGGATAGAGTAATATTAGTGCATCAGATGGTGATTTTGATATACTAGGTGTTTTGGGCGAGTTTTGATGGACTAGGTGTGTTCATATAGGATGTGATATGATCGTGCTTGTGGCAAGGCTTCTAGTAGGGGTCATGCATTGTACAAGGAGGGTATGAGGTTGATGTACTACATGTTCACGATACCCTACTACTATGGTTTTGGAAATGGTTGGGTTTTTTCCTAGGTATTTTTGGGTGAGATTTGTTGTGGGCGTGATTTTGGGGAAACAAACCTATGTGTCTACGAATGAGGTTTATTATGATTGTGATTGTGGGATGGTGTGGTTTACAAAAGCTATCTAGCACTCAAATATATGATGTTGGGTGTGAGAGTAGTAAACTAGTGGGAATATGATGTGGTGTACACTTGTCATTGTGATTCATATTATACTATATTACTTGATTTGGGTTATTTGGTGAGCATCCCATAACAAGGTTGGGATTACTGGTATACCTTGAATGGTGCTATTTTATTTTATTGTTTTCTAACAGGTGAATTAGTATGATCCTTTCACATTCTCATGATAGACATTGGTTTTCCTACTGAGTATACTATTATGATCACCCCATTTATATTAAACTATTTTTAGGTTTCCAGGGGGACTCCATGGACCATAATAGACATTACTAGCTCATATCATTGATAGATTTTGTGTCACCACTTTAACCTTACTTTTGGGTCTTTAAATTGGATACATTTATATGTATTAGTTATAATTATACAATAATGTTAGATTATTTTTTCTATATTGTTTATTTGAGTTTTTTTAGGATCCATCTTATCCCTAGGTCCCGTATTATTATAGAGGTTAATTCCCCCAATATCATGATAATTTTATACCATTGGTTCTATTAACCAACTTAGGCCCTACTAGAGGTGAGACTTAGGGTTCATTATCTCTCTCTACTTTTTTTTCCAATGGCCCAAAGGCCTTCATTTTTTATGATTTTTTATAATCCACCTTTCAAGGGGTGCGGTAGAACCCTTACAAGGCCTGTATGTGTATGTATTACATGGCCCACAGTCCTTAGAGAAATTCATTGCCCGTAGGCTTTAAATATTACCTACAAACCAGAATAACTACCTAGAACCGATCCTCCCCAGCATCTTCATCATGAAATCAGCTCTCCACCTTTGCATGGCTGTTCTGCTAGGCTTTCCTGTGTATGAACAGGCTTGTCCCGATGGAAGGTGCCATACCCTCTCATTCTTGCAATCCATTTAGCTTCTCCTATGGTGAAAGATCCTTCCAATACATATAATGATAGCTTCAATTGATACACATAGAAACTATTTTTACATTTCCCTAAAAAATAATCATAAGGGGATGAAAACATACATGGTACCATGTAATTAACCACCTTAGATACCAATTCTTCTTAATCTGACCCAAAAAGGAGTGAACAAAAACTACACCAATACATCCATGATTGGATGGGGGTTGGAGAAATGAATTGGGAGGAAAAACTAATATTAGAGGCCATTTCATATTTTACCTTTATTTACACACCTGAACACCTCCATACAGAAGTGAAAAATAATTATAATAAAAGATGAAATCTCTATAAATAATAATAAATTTAAAACCTATGGGAAGTAAAATATTACAACACCATAATCTAATAAAGATAAAGTTAAAAAATAAACATTCAATATTAATGATCTCCCAACATGAAAAATTTGGAAATGTAAATGTTGAGATATAATATTTGACCACCGTAAATTTTCTAATGCACCATGTATCCCTATGCTCGTCTGAAATTTTTTCCAAAATGTCTTTCCTCTGTATAACCTACAATAAATACAGAAATATCCCATGAAGTTTTGAGTATATACATACCCCATATGAAGCCCAAAATGTTGATTGTGAGATGTATGAGACAAAATAGAAATATATAGCTCGACCAATAGTAAGAGAGTAAAAAATTCGAACAACTTGTATACATATATATAAATTTTACCAGAAAAAAAACCTAAAAGGGAGAAAAGGTATCTACATCTCCCAACATAGATGATAAAGAGAGTTCCATATATTCTAAAGGTCCATCATCTATGAACAATGTCTTTGGTATCTATCCATATGAGTAATTGTGTGGAGGGCCACATATCACCACAGTGCCACACTATTGAGGGGGCATAATCTTCAACCAGAGTACCCTCAACCTAGTACGTCTGGGGGTTCCACTTAGAGTAAAGATTATCTACCATCTTTTAGATAGGGTTCACCACGTATTATGTGGATTAACCTCTCCTTAGTCCATAAGGGGGTAAAACTATATAGATATATGGATAACAACCTAATGCAATAGGGGGTTCCACTTAGTAGATAGAGGACCTAAACTATAATTCCATCATTGGATCTAGCTACGTTGATAGAGGTCCTATTGAAACTAACATTTTCATATATTTTCTTTTATAATTAAATTATTATTATCCCACCATACTATTATTTTAGGAGAAATTGTCGCATCGTTATTTTTTAGAAATATTTTTTTTAAATGAAAAAAACATTATTTTTTATCTTTAATGTTTTATTTTTATTCCATATTTCATACATAATTTTTTATACTTAGATTGAAATTTTGAAAATATTAATTTTCTAGATTTAATACATCCTTGGATACATTTCAACATTCTAGATCCAAATCAGAATCATTCATTTTGAAACACAAAAACATCTCAAAAGCGAGGGATAGAAAATTGAGAACATATGTTGAATATTTTGTAGATGGGAATATATCTCGAAGAGGTACATTACATTGAAGAAAAAAATTGACATGGTTATTTATTATGTATCCATGAAAAAGTTTCATAATATATTACATGCTCGAATATAACGGTTTAAAGATCATTATGGAATGAGAATTTGATGTTTGGGATTACGAAGAGTTTTCCAAGATAGATTAAATGTTGGGATTTTAATGGTCATAACACCTCCATATGGTGGAAAATAAAGCTAAAATATTTAGGATTAATGATGGAATTATTGATAAAAGCATTAATTAATAACATATTCCATGATTCAATCATTTAACGGGGATTACACTTAGAAACGATTCAAGGAAATATTTTAGATCCAATCATTCTCACATTTTCCCTATAAATAGGGTTATAACCTAAAAATACAAATGGATAAAACATTTAACGCCTTAATGGTGGGTTTTTATATCAATATTTTTTCGTAATATATTGAAATATCATTATTTTATATATCTTCAAATTCTTTCACTTTTTTTCATTTTTAAGATTCTCTCACCAAACATCTTTTATCTTTATGTTTGTGGAGACCTAACCCCAACTATTATTTGAAATGGGATATTGAGGTGTTTTAGTTTATTTTTTTACTATTAATTTATCATATTTTAATCTATTAAATTAGTATTGGTTATAGTTATTGATTTCTGTGTTTGCCTCACTTTCTTTACTAGTGTCTTCTTCTTCCTTGTTCTATAATTTTTATTCTCACTGATATCTAATTCATTTAAACGTTAGAGTTTTATTGATTATTTATTTTAGAGATATTAATCATAAATGAAGAGGTCTCGTTATAGGGTAATACCATTTGAACATGAAGGAGTCGAGTGACAGGTCTTGTCCTCTACATTGAATAAAACCTTGATATATATTTGGAATAATAATGATAACACCACCATAAAACCTTGAGGATAACAGTTTTATTCAACTAAATTCTTTGTGTTTTTAATTTTTTATTGTGTTTTTTACATTCATATATATATATATATATCATGAATTCCAAAACCCCCATATATATTATTTAATATACTTTTAAATTAATTTCTTTATAATAGTGACAATATTAAAATATATGTTTGGAAGTGGCCTCTATGTGATCAACACTATGGTGTGCCAATATGGTGAAATATTAGAATAATATTAATTTAATTAAATATGGGTTCATGAAAAATCAATTTGATAAATTGGAACCATTTTCGAGGAGTCTAATCTCTTTTACACACTGCTTTTCAATAATAAACAATCAAAAAAAAAATTAAAAAACTTAAAATTGAGAATTATTCAATATTTTATTCATAGTATTAAGATGGAAAATTTAAATGATTTTTATAATTATTGGACTATAGATGAATTTTATAATTTGGAAGAAAAAATTAATATCTAAATGCAAAAAAAATCGTTGCTTCTTCAAAATAATTTCAATGTTATTGAAAAATAATGAAAAATGGTGGCATCAGTGGCTGTCAAAGATGATGATGTTATTGTTCTATGGATTGAATATAAAAAATACCTAATGAGGATACTGAAAACACTATTACACAATAATTTGATGTTTAAGAACCCAATAAATACATTAAGATGAAACATGAAGATCATATCATCTCTCTATGTCCATTGATTATAGAGGTTACTAAAAATGTCATTCCACCAATTAAAATTGTTGGAGCACAACATGATTTGAAATAGCACAAGTTATATTTTTTGATTAAGATAAGGTATATGCTCCTAACATATTTATTGAAGAATAATTTTTACCTCTATACCTCTATATCTCTATTGAATAACATGTGTAAAACCATACTATAATAGAATTCTTAGTGGCCTTTTCGGAAGAAATCGCATATCAAGATAACCTTCTCAAAGTGAAAGAATTATTTATTGATTCTTCATGATTTAACCATATCCAAGTGGAATTGTTTTTATAATTCATGTTTTCTAATTTTTTGAAACAATATAACATGAGTCAGCTCTGTATGTTGAATTGGAAGAGGCCACATGGATTTTTGGATGTAAACCAAGAGGACCCATTATTCCTCCTCCCCTACTATCCAATCATTACTACATTAAAATGTTAAGGATATATTGTACACTATAAATAGGTTCCTCCATCACCAGTATAATAGAAATATTAGAAAAATAAAGAAATTTATTTTGTTGATGTGTAAGAAACAACATCAACCTCAAGATTTTGATTATACCACCACAACTGCCTGACAATGGGAAGTAAAATTCTAGCACCCACATAGGGGTTTAAACCATGTTCTATCATATTTTCCATTCCTATTTATATTTAATTATTTTTATTATTCTTTTAAATATTTCATAATTTATTTTCTCAGTCGAAGTGTCTATTAGATATATTTATGGCTTCCACTAGAATATAAAGTTAAGATGAATATTTATTTCTCTTTGTTTTTTATCCCCTTATTTTTATTTTGTTGATATGAAATAAAGGGTAGTAAATTATTAGTGTAGGGGAGTGTCAACCTCCTTAGTTCATGTGTGACATTTAATTATTTTCATATTATTAGTATTCTTTATGTTCAATTGGTATTATTTTAATTTTTTACACTTCAATTTATTTTAAGAGTATTTAAATGTGTTTTGAAACAAATAGATTTTAAATTATTATTGATGTGAGTTTTTTTACAAATTGGGTTTTCATGAATTTAATGATTTTACCATATTGATTAAATATATTCCCATGATATAATTAATCAAAATAATTTTTCCAGTCTTATGAAGTATTCCAAACCACTTTGATACATTCTTTATAATTATAAAACTTTCTTGACAGAAACATTACTTTTCTGTGAAAAAGATAATATATTATTTTTTCTTTCAAATATATGGACTTAATGGAACACTTTAAACAATATTGAGGAATATATTTGGGAAAAAATCAATTAAGACATCCCATTACATATAATCTTTATGAACCCTTATATTACATGAATTTCTTTGAAGGTTTAATACACATAATAATCCAATTATTCCATACCTACCCACACGCTATATCTTTTCATAGATATTTCATTTTTGATGTGGGGGAAGGGTCTTACACATACATTATTTAGGATTGATTTCATTTGTGGGTGATGTGATATGTGTTTCATCATTTTGGGAAGTATACAATGAGATAATTGGGATTGATTCATCTTTTCATTGGGAATTATTTGTTTCATCAGTTTTTCCTTAAAAAAAGAAAAAAAATATAAAAATGAATACCAATGGAGATGATCTTTAATTTATAATTGTACATTATTTTGTGTCTCATGTACCTCTCAAAAGTCAACTGGAATGATATATTCAAGAATCCCTTAAAGAACTTCCAAAGGATAGACAATTTGATCTTCATGTTTCATCATCATGTCTTCATTGGGTTATTTTGTGACTCATATCCCCCTAAAAAAATCATGTTTATTTCTTGAAGAGGTTTATCAGGATATGTACATAGAAACTAGTTTTTTTCATTGTCATGCCCATTTATTTGTACTTCTATATTACGCATCACTCTCTAGAACATGGTCACATATCGGGTTGGGGTACAACATGATGTGTGATATTTGACTCACCATGAATCCCTACTCAATGAATCTATAGAGATACATGAAGTGTTTTCTTCATAATACATAATTGGTAGTTGTTTTTTCGATGAAATATTATATCATATATATATATATATATTTCCATATCTACCTCATCCACCATGTTTCTATCCTATTTATAACTAGAAAATGATGGAAGACTCCACCGACCATTATTTTCAGCCATCTGTTGTTTGGATAACTGAATCTAACTTGTCTTTTAAAGTTTGGAAAAGCCTATGTCATATATTATACCTCCCAATACCTTATAAAATCTAAAAATTCATAATTTACTCACCTATATCCAACAATATATTGGAATATATTCCTGATTAATAATTCCATTAATCGCACAAGAATGAAAAATGACTGTGATCGTCCGATCGATCTAGATCCCACCCAGTAATGTCAAAAAATGACCCTAATGGCCTACGATGAAGAACATGATGAATAGTATAAGAAAAATTATAAAAAATAAAAAAAATTGTTAATTAATCATTCTTTTCCAACAAATACATATTTTCATAGTCGGTGTGATAAATAAAAGAACAATGGGGATGAAGAATAATTAATAATGGAATTAATTTCATATGGATCATGCAAAGGTTCAAATAATAAAGAATAATAAAAATATTGAGAATAAATTCTTATAAAGTTAAATTAAAAGGTAAAAAACATAATTGATGTAACCTAACTCGTTTCAAATCATTCATTGATAAGGAACAAACACTCCAATGAAGATGAGTAGTCGATGTGTTTGATGCACCTCAATTTAAATTGATCTGTAGTCGTGTTGTCATCTGATATCAAATAACAAATAAATAAAATAGAATTATCCTCTAAATTATAAATATGGTCTGTATTTGAACATATATATCTCCCAAAACTATTCCTACAATATGGATTTTTTGGGTGTTTAATTAATTAATTATCTAATTAGTTAATTAAATCATTGAATGCACCTGCAAATAGTTTCATTATCTGAAGACCTCATATTGTCCAAAATTAGTACACGCCTAGGGTAAACCGTATGTTTCAGATATAACCATGTTCTCAAAATTTTTATCTGACCCGAATTTTATGTGTTATCATATTTTTCCTAAAAATGTGCATGCATAATATTATATACATTTTATATTTTTAGAAAATTAATTATGGGCACAATGGTCCTTAAAATAACATAGAATCATACTACATGGAATTAAATTTTGTTAACTTTTATTTCAATTACTATGTCAGAAAAAATAATTCCACTACCATTATATTACCATTTACTCTTGGTTTTTCATTTCATATAGTCTCTCGAATATAAGGTTCTTCTTTTAGAGTTTTTGGGTGATAAAAACATCCAAATGTTATAGAAAAGAATATATTTTGTGGTTTCTCTAAGAAACACATCAATGTATAGACACTACAAGTTAAAATAGTTATGGAATAGATGTATATGGAATTAATAACTCTAAAAAGCGTGCATCGGGCTTCACCTAATCATCACATGTTGCATGACAACAATACTTTGTTCTCACCTCATTTGAAAATACTTTTGGAAATTCATAGATTAATTAAATTTTACATTAAAAACCAATATAAAATATCTGCAAATAAATATATCCCCAAATAATTCATGTTTAATATTGTGACATTAGTTATGGGTAATTATTTCAATTTTTGTTAATTCTTTCAATAGTTTTGAGATTTTACATTATTTTAATAATTATATGATCTAATATACGGTATTCCATCAATAATAAATGGTTAATAACTGAAGGAATGGGAACCAAATTAATTAAAAAAATACAAAGAGCACAAATGATAAATTTTTTATGGGATTAATCCAATAATTTATAGGTAACTGATCTCCCAATCATCCTCCTCATATGAAAATATGGTATCATATAGCTCTGATAAAGAGAAAGTGTTCTCTAGGAATTATTATATTTTATAGATTCGAGAGAAGAAGATGATTATAGAGAAAACTATATATGGGGATGAAGGGAATGTATGTTTTTTATACATGTGATAATTTTGGAATGAAAAACATGTTACATACCTAAATGGATGCAAGTTTTCTGTATGATTAGAGAGTAATTCCATCGTGATCCTGATTTAAAGGGAATAAGATAAATTGGAAACATTAAACTATTAAATTGTAAGGTTATAAGGCACTATGAAAATTATATCTCTATGTTCTAAATGAATATACCTCAAAATAGGCTAATAGATATTGGTCATGATTATTCTATTATCATAAATGAAGTGGAATAAATTATTTTATTTTATTTGGTTCCATGAATTATATCATTTGAGAATTTTAGAAATGAAATCACGGTTATAATAATTATAAAATATATATGGATTGTACCATAGTACATGTTTATTAAATATTTTATATTTTATGTTGAACATAAATGATGACTAATAAAAATGACTTAGTGACAATTTGAACTTCTTGGAAAACAAATGATTGAGGGAACGATAACCCTTAATATGTTCTTGATATTGATATAGTCAAGTTGGGATACATATTTGATTGATATGGTTAAAGATAATTTGATATTAATGACTAACATGGAACTAATTAATGATTTAAAAATAAATAGGTTTATGTTATCATTGATGTATTTTACAAAAATATTTATTTAATAAATATATCTAATACTATTTCTTTAATTAATGAATATGGAAGAATTCACTTTTTCAATAAGAATTTATGGTAATTAAGTTTATTACCATGTTTTAATATAATAGACGATAAAGGTATCAACATTTTTTGTATATGATGATTACGAACTAATCCATGTTGTTTGGTAAAATAATGATATGTTCATTATGGAATTTTAGTTAACATATTTAAAATGTTTTGAATCATAATATTTTAGAAGGGTTATATGGTTAACCATTTATAAAATGGTTTAATTCTATATTTTGAGGATGTTATAGATATTAAGGTACTTATTTTCTATATGGATATTTATGAATATTTGATAACTTGTGTTATCCATTTTTTTATAATCATTTCAAGAACTCAATGAAATAACTTATCACCCTATTGTAGATATTACAATTAATTAAAAGTGAGTATTAATTATTAATTCAGAAACTGCTCATTTTATAGGATATTCATTTCTTATAGTAAGTGAAGAATTTTAAATTGATTTATGAATAGACAAATGATGAAATTGTTCTTCTAAAATAATAACATACCACTTTTTTATATTTCATTATATTCATAGAGAGTAAAAAATTGCTCAGCTTCATGAAAATGTTATTGAAACAAAAATGTTAACATATTAATTAATATCTGATGAATCATATGGTCTTTTAAATCATTTTAGATATTTGGTTTTGGGGTTATTATCATTTCACTGATCAATCAAATTTTTATGATGAATAACAATAACAACTCTCTATCATTTTTTACACTTATATTACATATCTATATCTTCAAATTCACTAATGTTATCTAATGTAGAGACCCGAAGCTTGACGTACATTGACATTACATTACATTTGCAGAATACTTAGTACATAACAAAAACACACACACAAGGATCGTAATACTTTAGTGTCTTTGGAAACTCAGAATATAATCTTCTAATCCTGGTGGAATATATTCAACATCTCCCATAAAGATCTTCCTTTTTTTATATACCTAAAACCTTTCTTTATATCCTGGGGAAAAGAAAACATAAAATGGTGAGATAAAATGCTCAGTAAGGGTAAACAAAAGAAATATCAATCACATCATACACATAAGCACATAACTTTTGGAAATCTTAACCTGTAAAAGAGATCACAATTTCATATCCTGGGATAACTCATGGCAGTGAAATGTAATCACAATAATCATAACTTAAAACATTAAACTTTGTGTCATACACACATAATCATAGCGAATCATTTCTTATTAGTCAAGACTCATTGCCAAGACTATCTTAGTGGACAAAATCCCTTTCTGAACCGAGTCACCCTCGTTTCAGTCCTGTTTCACTGAACCGGTATAACCTACCATTCCAGCCATGTCTATCTCATGAGATATAAAATCTTTACCCAATGCATTGGAGGGAGATATAGGTCCCACCCATCTCATAATGATACCATTCTTATATGTGCCACAAAATATTAAATCATACATCATTGCATAACCCATGTAATAAAAATGGGAATCTTAAACATCGTGACATCATAAAACAAATCATATAAGATAAAGGAATTAATAAAAATAATTCCATCACAACATAATCAAATCAATGTAAAAATTGGGATAGAAACAAAACCCTTTATTATATTATATGAAAAATAATTTTGATAAAACACTTGAACTCCATTCTTGAGGAAAATATCCTTTCTACTTCAAAAACACCTTTCCTTTCTTAACATGTCATAAAATTATAAAATAAAAGAATTTGATTAAAATTAAACTTGAAAATTTTTAAAGGAAGCTTCATGGAAATAATTCTTTAAAAATCCATTCATATCGTATAAGTTAAAAAAAACATTCTTCTCGTACTTTTGTTGGAAAAGTCAAAAAATACCTCGTATGAAAAACGACAAAAGATTATTTTCATATCTTTTACAAAAAAACTCACCAAAGGGTAAAATTGGATATAAACTATTGTAGAAGGGTGTAAATATTACATATTGAGGAATCATGGATGACTATGATAAAATACACCCTAGTAAATTCCAAAGTATAAATAATCTCGGATAAAAATGAGATTGTGATATTTCCCTTACCTTAGGTCCAATTTTCTTCGTAAGTGTCCGAACCTCCTGTATAATGATTTAAATAATGTCATTGACTTATTAAAGAATCATATTCATTGTTATGATATCATATATGGTTCACTTATGACTTTATATTACCCGTTCTTTTGTAAATTCCATGTTAAAGAGCGTTTTGGGTAAAATTGTTTCATTTGTCGTCCGTGTTTTGACTTGTAATTATTCATATGATTACTCATATCATGATTACTTAATTCCAGAATATAAAACATGATTTATATATATATATATTCATAATATACATATATAATAAATCAGTAAATGGAAAGAAATACACCGTTCATGGAGACGGTAGGCCGTACGTACGCATGAACGCTGTTTTCGTTTCCTTATTGAGTTGAACGAAATTAAGTAGATGACATACATACATATACAAATAAATCCAGTATCATTATTATGTCATATATTTCATGATTATTTATTATATATACTTTATAATCATTCATGAATGGTTAAAGTGGAGAATGAATCTCATCGCGTCGTGGAGACGGTAGTCCGTATGTACGCACGAGCGATGATATCGTTCTCATGATCGTGGGACTGTATTGGAGTGTATTTATACTATTTCAGAATCAATATAATTTTAAAATAATAATATATAGTTATTATTTACACCATTATACCCATCCAAGTAAGGTGGTGGTGGAAAATAGATTTCACCACAACGTGGAGACGGTAATCCGTACGTACGCACGCGCGGTGATTTCGTTTTCCGTAGGATGGATAGATGGTGAAATAGGATTGTTTCATACTTATAATAACATATCAGTATATGAGTGATACTGATGTTATTACATCATAATGAAACAACCTAAGAAGAAGAAGTGGAAGAAGAAATAAAAGTGAAAGAATTGGTAACGGAAATTACCTCTTCTTTGAAGCGCCTCTTTGAGACCTCCTCTTAGGGCACTAAAATTGGTCTTTGAGGAAGAACAGAACCTCTAGGATGTTTCTAGGGAAGTGGAGAAGAGATTTTGGCAGGGTGTGTCCGAGCTTGAAGGCTCAAAGTTGTGTGAGGAAGAGAGGGAGGAGGTGCCCTTTTATAAGGGAGGAGAGGGGCACCTTTGGAATAACTAAAAATATTATTTTATTATAAAGTCATGTTCGGTTTTAAATAGCTCCAAATTGATTTATTTCTAGGATAAGGTTGGGATGGGTCGAAATCCTCTCATCCAATAGATTTTAGAAAAGTTTAGGATCCTATTTTAACCTTATCAATTAGATTTAACTCTAAGTTAAATAATTTAACTTTTACCGTGCCTTTTTGTTTTCTTACACTATATGGTTAAAAAACTTACTATATAAAGCCAAAATAACCCCAAGTTGTTTATTATTAATATATAAAATATTATATAAGTCATTTGGATGATCCTTAGATTTTTAGGTATAAAATAACAATTAATAATATAATATTTGTTTTAAAAACTAATTTATGTCAATTTTGACACTATTTGGTACATGTTTTTTATGAAATTCATAATAGAATGATACGTTCGAACCAAGTTACATATATCAACAATAACATGTCTTATTAACCTAAAAAATTAATTTAAGTCATAAAAAATCTCAAATTACATTTATTTGGGCATTTATAACATCAATTATGTTAATATTTTCTTAAAAAGGTAATTACTGCATCATCTTTGTGTCATAAATAAATTAAATTATTTAAAGTCTAAAAATTACAAATAAAATACCATTATGTAGTAAATCGTTTTAACTTTCTAATGAATATTTATAGTCGAAATTATATTTTGTATAACCCTATATGAAAAATGTTTTAGTAAATAAACTTTGATTTTAACTCTTTTAACTCTTCTTTGAATTAAATAATAATAAATGTCCTAATCTAATCCAAGTGGGCCTAAATGGTCATATTTTATTCCTAATATTGTGTTTGGTCGAAGTAAACTTATCCAATAGAATTAGGACATGTGTTAGGGTAATAATAATACCATTTTTACCCTTAATTACCCTATTTACTTTTAACCGTGGTAAATAAAAGTAAAAAGTTACTATTCACCAAAAATTATTTTCATCTCATTGAACGACATTTTAGTCCTTGATATTAACCGTGTCTCTCGGATTTTCGAAATTATACTCACAGAAGCGGTAAAAATATGTTTTATGAAAAATTCAGTTTTTTTAACTACCACTTAGTGGTTTCACTAATCATCAAAAAAATGAAAGTTTCCAGAAAAATACCAAAAATTAGGCTTAAGCTATATTTGATATTATGAATTCAAAAATGATCATTATTTTACCAAATTCAATACATATCAGTTACATTAACTAATTTAAAAACTAATTCCCGTCGTCAAAACAAATAGCGTGTTTTTAAAAGATAATAACTATCAAAAGATTGACACTTGTTTATGTGAGGTTTAAATGTGAAATTACATCCAATGACCAACATTGTATTAAATTGTAAAAATATATTCTAAATATACTTTAAAACCACTCAAATTAATAATTTATCACTACTAATTATTTCTATTAAAAAAGTTGTTTTTAATTAAAATTTAGTAATTTTCACTATTCATCAGAATATGAAAGTTATCCGAAAAGTACCAAAATTTCACCCTAAGCTAATTTCGATATTCCGAATCCAAAAATGAAGTCCATTTTGAAAAATAAAATTTACAAAATTTCAAAAAGTGGTTATTACTATTCATAACGGCTAGTTTTAATAATATTTTAATAGCATATCGTTGTTTAGTGAAACTCGGTATTGTGTACTACACACGCTATCGAGGAAGGTCGCGATTGCGTGTAATGAAAGGCAAGTCAAGGATGCGTGTTGTGTAATATCCTTTTGGTGTAGCGTACAACACAAGACATTAATGAAAAGAATATGTTTTCATAAAATCTCGGGGTGTTACATCTAACATAGAAACTAAGTAATATTTTATTTCATATGATATTTTTTTAGTTTATTTTTCACTTTTATTAATTGAATAATTTATTAACCCATTTAAAAATGAGGTATTTAAATTTTTAATTTTAATATTTCAAACCCTATAATTTCAAAGCACAAAAACAAATTATGATGATGAAATTTATTTAAGGTGGGAAGAATATTACACCATGAAATTATAAAATAATAAAATTATATTGAATATCATATTGATCTCAAAACTCCAAGCTTCATATTCCCACAGAATATATTTCCATAAATTTAAGATCTTTTTTTACTTATGTAACATGAAAACCCAATTCTAAAAGAACCAAAACATTGTATGCAATTTTAACATAGTTGTTAAATTGGTGGGTATGAAAAATAAAATCAAAATTATGAAAATTATATATTTTAATCAGGGAAAAAATAAATTATTTGTTTATATATTGATTATAAATAAAATAAAAGTAATTTAAATTAGAATGATATGTTTTTTAAAAAACAATATTGTATTTAAGAGACAGTTTACCATCGTTTGCATAGATAATTTAAAATTAATTTTTTCAAAATTTCAAAATTTTATTCTATAAAATTGAATTCTATTTTAAAATCAATATATCATAGTTATTTTAGTGTGAAAATTTGAAAATTTTCGGAAATGCATCATTTTTCGATGAAAAGTGACAAAATACTGTTTTTATCTAAAAACTAGCTTTTCGTATAAATTATTTATAATATTAAAATCTATTTTTAATTACTTTTAATGTGATATAGTCAAAATTATAAATCATTTAATTAAATTTATCTTATTTTAATAATTTTAATAATTAATTTTGATAAAAAATAATTTGTTAACTTTTGAACATTTTCTCATTAAGACCATGCTTTCTTATCACAACCGTGGAATTATTTTTTGTTAAATATTTCTACATATATGAATGGAATTTGGACGGAATGGAATAATAATTATTAATAACACTTATTTTTATTATATAAGATGTTCAAATTAATGTTTAGCTATAATTAATATTAAAATATTACAAATTATTTTATGCAGTTAAGGTAAAAATGGATTTACCCTTGTTGAACTAAAAATATAAGTGTTAAAATGAACATAAAAATAGTATTAAAGTATATTTTTCTATAGTTATAATTTACCATATATTATAATTGATCATAATTTACATAGGAACCTTTTTTATGTGACAAATATTGGTATATTTCTTTCATATCTAAAATTACAAGAGTACCACTCAACTCTCTTTTAAAAGGCCACCCCACTCCTCTCTTCTTCGCGCATTAAAAACCTTTTTTAATGGACAATACCATAAAAAATCACATAAAAAAGTCCCTCCTATAATCCTAGTAGACTTATTATTATATTAAATCTATCCATATTTGGTTTTTGGTGATCACCTAAGGAGGTTACCCAAGGAATATATAATGTTCTTTAAGGAGCATTTTTTTATATTTTTTATCCACCTCTACCAATTCATATTAAACAATGATGATAAAATAAATAACGGTATATTTGAAAATAATGTGATGATTTTAGGTTATGTTAATGGCATATCAATATCCCCAATTCCATGAAATGGGTTATGGAATCATTATTCGTGGGTACGGTGGACTACTGCGTCTGGAACTGATGTAATTTGTTTTTCCATTTCCACCTCTCATGGTTGGGTATGATGATGAATAAAAATAATATTTATATTTTATATTTAAAACAAAATCATATATATGAAATCATTATATCATATATTCCTTTTTCAACATTCCATTATGTATTGGATACGATAATGTTTCTCATGTGTATGGAGGACTCCCACCGCATAATGCGATGCGATTCATTTTTATTAATGCTTCACATGAAAGTTAATAAGTAATATGTTAATAAATACATGTGATATAAATTAAAAAATAGTGATATAATTGAAATGTTTATAATTATTAAAAGAAAATATATCATTTTATTTTATACCATTTCACTCACTAAAAGATGATAACATCATTCGTGTACGTCTGGAAAACCTCTTTCATGAAGTGATTTAAATCTCTTATAATCACCAATAAAAAATTATTTATATTTATAACAATATTTAATAAAATAATACTATATTATGATCATTATCTAAAGGTAAAATATTATTTACCTTAATTACATAATGTTCATTGTAAAATGGAATAATTTCTCATGCATACACACGACAAACCATCTCCATGATCACAACACACATCTGGTTTAAGAAATATATTTAATTATCAGTAGTAATATTATAATTTTTTTTATAAATATTATAATTTGTCATGATTATTATTATTTAGATTATGAAACTACAAAATTATCACATGAACAAGAACTTTCAAGGTAAATCACATAAGATAAAATAAGGGAATTAAAAACCACAAGAATGAAAATAGTGAAAGATTACTAAAAATGGGGGAAAGATGATATAAGTTTTTAATAAATGTAATTATACATATGAATATAGGTCTATTATAATTTAATAAAATGTTTACAACTATTATAAAGGAAGTCAAATTGTGTTCAGAAAAAAGGAATAGTGCAGTATGGTATTTCATCTAAATCTCCCATTACTGAGGCATATTGTAAAGTTACGCAACTAATTTATTTTACATGATATATATACAACCTTTTCAAAAGAAATATCATGATTCCAAAAAATTTCATGATATTTTTAGTTTCAATTTTAATTATATAATCCAATCGTATTTTTCTTTAGAGTTATCAAGTGGTAATGAATCTCACAACTCAATGCCTTTTAATCTTATGAATCATCCATTGTACACTAATATTATGTGTGATATGGATTTCTATTATCTTATATTTCATTTAAAACTTTCTATATGGAATAATAAATTTATAGACAATATAAATTAAGTGATTAATCTTATATAAACATTATGATTTTTTAATGGTTTAATCTAAACATTAATTCTAATTGAGATGATTTATTCATGTACATTAGTTAAAGGAAATTATTTGACATTTAATAATAAGGCTATTTATTTTTTTATACCTTTTAGACTAATTATATTTTTCAATTTATAGTAAATTTTTTTCAAACTTTTTTAATTAAAAATATTGATACTTTTTTAAGAAAATCAAACATAGTTTCTCCCTTCTTTTAGAAATCCATTTTCTACTAAACTATAATTTCTAAAAGGTGGTTGATATTATCCAATTTTATAATTATTTAATAATAGAATTATTTTAAATTATATCTTTTAAAAAAATAACTTTTAACAAATCATCGATTCTTTTTAAAAATAGGGCAATTTTGACTATTACTAAAAAAGTGAAAGGAATATTTTTTTAACATACTCATGATGTAAAATATGTTCTGAAATCAATAAAACTCAATATTTGAAAAAATTCTTTATAATATTAATTTTTTATTTTAATTTTTTTTTTGAGAAATTTTTTTTAGGTTCTAGTTTCAAAATATAATTTTCAAAATGAAAATGATATTTTCCTCTAGAATGTTTTTAGCGATATTTTCATCATTTTTTACATCAAATACAACAACCCTTTATTTTTACTCAAATATGTAAATGTTTTATTGATATATTATTTATTTATTCTATAGATGTTTTTGGGAAATTTTGGAAAAGGAAAGTGTCGACATTCACTTTATTGATTTATTCTATTGTATCTATCGAATTTTATTTTAATAATTAAATATCTTTTGATCATTATAAAATTAATTTCTATTAAATATCAATACTCTTTATATAATATACATTATTATTTAAAACACTGTATATTATTTCTATATATAGTGATTTATTTGAATGTTATATGACTAACTGAGAAATATTAACCATTCAATATTCATTACCCAATATAGATATTCATTGATAATACATATTTATTCATGAATTAAAACAATCATTCAATATAAGAAAAATGATTTGAACATATAGGGGTGTGTGGGACCCATAATTATATATCTCATCAATGCATTGGTAGGTATCATGAGAAAAATATGTACTATATTATTATATGTTTTTACCTATAGTCTTAAATCATAAAATGAAAGGTAATGATGATAATGGTATCTTAAATCCTATGATCAATGAATCAAATAATTAGGAATTTCCATCATTAAAAATTCAGTTATTATTATCCATGATATTTTCATACAGATATTATTTGTGGATACATTCCGTTCTCATGTTATTGATAAAAAAGTATGTCTTTCCAATAATTTACCTACCCATAATAATTATTCATTATCTTATTATACAATATATTTTCATAATGATATTATCTTTGAATAAATTTCATTCATTGTATATTTATTAAATGCAATGTGATTACAATTATTTTTCGTTCCATATTTGTTATTTCTTGTCATATCATGATATTCATGTTATGTAAATTGAATGTGAGCTCAGTTACATACCTTCCGATGATAATTCTTATTGATTCATGATTGATTCCACTATACATAACTATTATAGATTATTTAATGTCACCATTATTTTATTTTTTACAGGAATCCATGAATTATATAATTATTTATATAAAATTATATTCTAGATGGAATAAAAGTTTTCTAGAAAAATATGTTGTAATTACGATTTTCAAACATAATATTTGTATCATGTATGTATATTGTTTACAAATAAAAATAAACACTCTAGTCCTTTAGGATTTGATTTCCGGTAACTTACTCTATTATAAAAAAAGCATACACCAGCTCTAGGTTGGAAGGTTCAAGGTATCTATAATATTGACAATGAATAATCTATTAATAATATTCAAGTAATTTAATCAATGAAATGTTTGTTTATTTTTTTTACCTTTCTATATTTAATTTTCCTTATTTATTCATAAACAAATCATCTATATGTTCCCTTGCTATGGAATTGAGATCACTGTTATTTTTTCTCCATTCTTTTGGATATGAGAATGATTTTTTTTCATGATTTCAAGGATGTAAAATTTCTTATATTACTATTTATTTATTACACCACAGTTAAAATTGTAATGATGCAAGTATATGGATATATAAAACTAAAAAATTGATATATCCTTGGTGACATGAACCCTTTTATCTATTATATTACAATAAATTTACCAACTAATCAAGACTCTAGGTGTCATAGTTGTTATAGTTGGATAGGAGTGAGTGTAGTTGAAACCATGGTGAATAGATTTAGAAAAATATAGATTATAGAATTTAACATAATTTTAGACATTAAAAATCAATATACAAGAACATCTAAAAAAATTGTATGTTATATATTGTATTCCTTTCCCAGAAATTCAACAATCTCAACATACTAAAAGTCAATTCGGTTTTGTAATGAATTAATCATGGTGTACTAACCTTAGATATAGTTATCGATGTATATCCTTGGTATTATTCAATTTCAGGGTGAGTGTTACCTTACTACGAACATGGTTTGAGACTACCGAGAGATGCACTTATAATAATTCATAATTTCATTAAAAATAATTATGAAAGATTTGAATACAAAAATATCCCCACATATACCATGTTTATGATTCTGTGATTAACAATAATAAACATTTATTTTTTATTGTGTCGCACCATATTTTAAATTATATATTATAATTAAAAATCTTATAAGATAATATATCATATTCCTTTTTTTAGAAATGGTGTTCAGAATAAATAAGTGTATTAATACCGATTGCTAATGAATTCATTTCCTTGTTGATCCAGCTAATACATATAGTATTTTAACTAATACCTTCACGGATATACCAGGGATGAATGATCATATTAAGAAAAACAACAATATCTTGATTGAGAATTTTTTTCCTATTGTGTGAATCCCATATGTTTGATTTCTTCATATAGAAGAATCCCCTATCATTTAGCACGACTACTAATACTATGGTAGCTAAAAAATGGATTATATAACTTTAGATTATATTTATGGAATTGGGATATAATGAATAAGAAAATTATTTACTTGTATTTGTTTTATCAAGGGATACACTGATAAATAGTGGTTATTGATCTTGAATATTGAAGAGGAAGATTAAATAGATCATATTGTATGAAAAACTTCTTGATAAAAAATCAACAATTATTATCCGCGTGATCAATGAACTAATATGAAGAAAGAGTTCTTAAGAATAATGATAAACTAAAAAGAATATTTTTATAAGTATAAGTCGATCATTACAAGGATATCTATGTAAGGTACCGATTAAATACAAAACATTGAATAAAATATTGACAATTTCATGATTGGGATTAATGAAAATGGTTGATGTTCACTCATCTCTTAGAAAATTTCAACATATGATGAAATAGTTTTATAAACCATAAAAAAACAATGTAGCCCTTCGATCCATTATATCTGAATACAATCAATAGATAAATATTTTATAAGAACAATATGAAAATTGGAATACATAAATTATAGTGATGAAGATGAAGAAACATCCATCATATAAAAATTACAGGAAGAAACATCAAGGAAGGTGTTTTAATGGAATTGTAGTATATTACATGTGATATGAGAAAGGTTATTTGGCTTCTGAATGTATGGGGAAGAAACTAATAAATTATTAGAGTTATTTTAGCTATAATAAAAAGGTTCATTATTAATAAAAATTCCCTTAAATTCAAGGGAACAAACCAAAGAAGATGCTGAGGGGAAAAAACTAAGCTTATGAAATCACTATAAATTAAGAGGAAGTTCCCAATGATGTAGTCGAATATATTTTAATCATACCATCAATTATTTAATGTTATTTATTTTATATCCTCACTCTCTTTTATATCTTCCGTATTTTACATGAAAATTATATATATATTTAAGATATTAATGAATAATTTTTAAGTAAAAAATCCTATTGTATGTCTCACTACAATAAGGATATAACAGGGATTCCCAATAATGTCACATAAAAGTGATTTAATTGTGTAATTTTTTATCATTTGTAATGCCCCGATCTAAGATACCTAGAGTCAGAGCATTATTAAATAACTTTGGAAAGATACATGGAATCATGTCCTGAAAGGCCAATCAGTTTAGTATCCTTGGAAGCTCTAGATACACTCTTAAGTTTTACATTACATCATGAAATAAAAACATTAACAACATTTTGTGCAGTTTTTAAACACACTTATATCCTTAGCCTATCCCTACAGGTCAACCATAAAATAGTTCTTCACATCCTGGGAAAAATAAAACATAGAAAGGGGTGAGTTTATATGCTTATTAAGGGTAAAAATTTAAAAGAATCATTCACAAATAAGAATAAACATTTAAGGCAATGTATAAAACTAAAACGAAAGCCTTTTTAAACATAAAAATCAACATTATATGGAAAATATAAAATCAAATAATTTCATTTACTTATTCCCATGGATATTGTACTAGTCGAATAATCACATGAAGTATCCATATCCACTTTCATTATGATGAAATGCATAATTCCAGACTTCATAACCACATAGTCCAGGCCTTGTCCAAAGACTACAAATAATATATTTTTGAAAGTCATGTGCCAAGACACTACAATGTCTCAAAAGACCTACTGATGCATCAATGATCTATATCAGGCTCCACCTGTCACAAACTATGTCCAATGCATTCCTCATATGAAAATTTTGAAACATAATCTAAACATTTGTATTAAAACAGGCATACGAAATGTCAATATTGTAACCGCACACCATGAATGGCATAAAAAAGCACATCCATAGTCAAAAATAACTCATTAAACAAAATATGGATAATTTTATTATAATAAAACATCCTCAACCGATAATAATAAAGGATAATGATATAGATGAAAATAATCATCAAAACTATTTGAGAGAAATATCTCCTTTTTCATAAAATCATATAAAATCTCACTATTTATAAAACATTTGTTTAAAAGGTATTTTTGAATCAAAATTTACCATAATAAATTGAATCATTTTGAAGGGATTAACATTTTAAAACATTCATGTCCATATAAGTAAATCCTTAAAACCATTTTTAAAACATGGACATTAATGAGAAATATTTGGACGAATAAAATTTTAAAACAGTTAAAATGATATTTCAGTAAGAGATCCTAACCAAATGATAGATGCTTGAATAAACATAACCGTGGTAATAAAAACATTATAATATCATAGGAATAATGAGATTCATGATATACTTTGTCAAAGTATAGTATATACACCAAATAAAAGTAAATTGGCTCATAACAACAAAGATGTCTCAATGGAATGTAAGTTGAGATTGAATCCTTTATAATGATTGTATCCTTAGGTTAAGGATAAATCATTTACATAATTATGTGTGAAAAATATAACTACACTCAATATGATTGGATATTCATTGTAAAAAAATCAGAGAACATTCACACATATTCTTGTACAAATAACACCAATGACTTGGATGTTAAACTCAATGGAAATAAATGTATTTAAAATTACTCTTATCAAGTTCATATCGATGACTTCAGAATTTATCAATAGAGTGATTATGTGTATCAAAAGTATATCCATAGAAATAGGAGTGTAAATTACTACACAAATAATAAATAGTTATTCCACACATAATCATGGTGTAAAATAATAAATGAAGTATCCGTAAAGCCCAATGAGTGGAAATTGAAATTTGAAATTCCCTTACTGATTTGCTAACATACAAAACATACACCCCATGCAAGAAGTTTAATACAATGAATATTTAAATAACCATAAATTATATTATATTACACAAATAATACAATCATGGGAAGTACATACACCACACAAAAGGAAATAATGGCAATATAGCATGAATCTCACGGGAATAAGAAGTGAGATGAAAACCCATTACCATGTTGTAATCAATCGAGTGGTTTGACCAAAAGTTAATAACCACCAAATGAACCCCAGAATAACATGAATATAAAGAGAATCATGATAACATATATCAAATGGCAGTACAAAATACACAACATGCAATAAATATGTGGCGAACAATGGATATATCATAGAATTAAAAGTGAGATAAGAAACCCCTTACCTCAAGTCTGACTGGTATTGTATGTTCCTTGTTCTTCCTAAATAATATACATAAGTTAATTTATACATGATTAAGAAAATTTATCATGTTTATTATTCCTTTTATATCACTTATTATCATGATATAACAATTATTTAATTATTTTATTACATATTGGATATTTTATCGATGTTTGGAACTTGAGTAAAAAATGAACTTGTTATAATTACAAATTTTCCATGTGACCAAAAGTCCATTATCTCCAGAAATATATACCTGATTTAGATATCACATATATATTATATATCCAGTATATATATGTATTTATAAAAATACATAACATTTGGAGATAAGAAATGAAATGAATCGTTCATGGAGCTGGTAAGTTGTACGTAGGCATGAATGCTACTTTCATATCTATTTTATTTTTAATCTAATTAATACATAATTATATGTAGGTATATTATAATTATAGTATAATATCATATATTATATCATTAAACCTATCCTTTATATGTTCCACATATGTCATTAAGGATTCATATCACTTTTAGGGGGTGGTAGTCCGCACTTCCTCAAATGAAATTATCTTGTTTTACTGATAATGGACACCATAAAAAAATTATATAAATGTAAAATACCTAAGTATAAAGAAAAAATAAACATAATATATATCATATATAATTATAGTTCCATATTAATGGCCACCATGAGAGGCGGTGGGATATAATTGAACAAATATCGTTTCGTGAGGCGTTAGTTTTCCATCCACAAAAAGAGTATGTTCATTACCCATTAGATAGAGGTGTGTATAAGTGTTTTTTGAATAATTTTTATAAAATAATTCTAGTATATTTATGATACTGTTGTTTTTATAAAATAAAGTAATAAAAATATTTTAGGGATTGGAGAAGTAAAATAAAAGAAAAGAAGTTATGGGAAATCATTACCTTTAATTTGGGTAACTCCCTTTGGTTTGAACCAGGATAACTTCTTGAAGTGACATATACCTAAGGTAAATAATCTAGGTAGAAGAGAGGGATATTGAGATATTATATGTTTAGGGGTTGGATGATCCAAGGGGTTTAAGTTGTGTGAGAAATGGGTTAGAATTGGTGTCCTTTTATAAGGGAGAGGTGGGGCTCTTTAAGAATGTTTGAAAATATTATTTTATTATAAATTTATCTTCAGTTCAAAAAGGTAAAAACCTCATTAAACTAAAAGCTTAGATGACTCAAGTTTGAAATAAAACCATCCAATAATAATTGGACAGGGTTTGGATATTGTTTTAATATTAATAATCTTATTTATTTAAATCATTTATTAATGAGGTAAATACTGCATCATTATTGTGTCATAAATAATTTAATTTCTTTGATGTCTAAAAATTATAAAAAAACTACCATAATGTAGGAAATATTTTTAGACTTCCAATTATTATTTATAGTCTAAAATATGACTTATATAACCCCATATAAAAATTGATATACTAAATGATATCTGTTAATTTCATTTTTGCCTTTACTTTAATTTAATTAAAATAAAGTGTCATTATCATTCTTTAGTGGCTCCATGGGGTCCAAAAATCAACCCAAGGATTCCCATGGTCGGACATGACTTATCCAATATAGTTAGGACAAGTTTTAAGATAATTTTTTATTATTATAATATTCTTTTTTACCTTAATTACCCTATTTACCTATAATCGCTGTAAATAAAAGTCAAAAGATACTATTCACCAAAAATTATTTGCATCCTATTGAACCAAATTTTACTTAAAAATAAAAACCATATATGCTGGATTTTTAAAATTCAATTTTCAGAAGTGGTGAAAGTTTTTCCAAATGAAAAAGTCAGTTTTTTTACTACTACTAAGTGGTTTTACTATTCATCAAAAATTGATGTTTTTTCAGAAAAATACCAAAAAATCATCCTAAGATATATTTGATATTCCAAATTCAAAAATGTTTTCTATATTACCTAATTAAAAAACATATAAGTTGAATTAATTAATTTAAAATAAATTTTCATCGTCAAAACAAATAGTTTGTTTTTAAAAAACAATAATTATCAAAATATTGACACTTGTTTATATAAAATTTCAAAGTGAAATTAATTTAAATGACCAACATTAGATTAAATGGTAAAAATATAATATAATTATACTTAAAAAACATTTAAATGTATAATTGAACACTATAAATTATTTTTAACAAAAAAGTTGTTTTCAATTATATTTTAGTATTTTTTACTATTCACCCTAATATGAATGTTATCAGAAAAACACAAAAAATTTATCAAAACTAAGTTTTTATATCCTGATTCTAAATAAGAAGTTTATTTTGTCAAATTTAATATATAAAAGGGTCAAATATTGGATTTAAAAAGGGTTCACCATTAAAAGGTGGTAAAATTTCATTTTTTGAAAAATACTTCTTTTATCGAAAAAATGAATTTGTTTTTTATATTCGGTCTATGAAACACATAATATAGATTATAAAATTTTATGGAGTATATAAAATTCAAAATTTAGTTAATATTATTCATCACATATTTTTGAATGGCTAGTTTGGTAAGTCGTGGTGCGCTCAAACTCGGTGTTGCATGTAGTGCAAGCAATTGAATTACTTTAATGAAAATAACCTACTAAGAAATCTTGGGGTGTTACATTATTCACCACTTTTGGAAATTAAGTCCTCATTATTTTAAAATTGGGCTTGAAAACTTCATTGAAAGCCCCACATCAGAAAAAGATTCAATAAAACAATTACTTTAAAAGAAAGAAAGAGAAGTACAAAGGTCACCTGAGATAACTCATACTATGATTCCATGTAAGAAAACATGGATATGGAAGATAAAATGAGGGTCAAGTTCTGATGTAATGTGATAGAGAACATGATCAGGAGAAATTTAACAACAAGAATACCACATTCTTGTGATGGGATAAATGGTCATTATTTTCCTAGTAGGAAAATTAAACGGACAATGTTTTTTGTTTTAAGTTCCATTTCTAAAAGTTAAGAAATTTATTTTTGATATTGACTAAGAACATAAAGGGATATAATTACTTTTTGAGTAGAGTTTCATCCAGTAATAAATTTATACCACTAATTAATTTTATATTTTATACGATGAGTATTCAAGATGACTTGGTCACACTTGAAGTGCTGGAATCAATTTCTAGAGAATCACATGATCCACAAAGGATAAAATATATATTTACCTTGTCTTTAGAGATTATAAAAAACCAAAATGGTTAGTACAAGATCAGATGATCACGAAAATGATAATCATTTAGATAAAGAAATAATAATCTTAATTTCTAAAATTAAACCAACAATTACCAAACATCAATAAATACCATTCAATAAAAAATAGTCCTTAAAATACTTTAATATAATCCCAACTAATATTGAAACCCAAAACACAGAATAATTTGATTACGTAGTCTTCCACATTAAATTGTATCTCCAAATAACATCAATTACTCTTAAGGTCACAAACTTAAAAGTAATTAACCCTATCACATATTCTCTATGATTGGTTAATAATTTCCATAAATTACACAAATCTCTATAAATCCACAATAAAAAAATAGATAAAAATACACCATTACTCCTCAAATGAAATCACATAGTATTCTATTTTCCTTAGGCATATAGTGTTCCCAATAGAGTGAACGTCTTCCAAAAAACATTTTTCACTTAATCACCAAATCATTTTCTTATACTAAGGATATCCATTTGATAATACATAAGATCCCAAATCAACTTATTATTGATCAATAAAATCATTTAACTAAAAAGAATTAGTCACACTAACCAGGGACTACACATAGTCCAATGGTATGTGATAAATCCCAATCGCACTCTAATTGTGGTTTGGATTATTATAGCTTTGTTCGATGTGACGGGTTGTCACACGGTCTGTGTGTTGTCCTTTTTCAAAAACTATATTTTATAACCTTCCCAAAATGAGATAAATTCATCAAATTAACCGTAACATAATTTGACCAAAATCTTATCTCATACCTCACATTTTTATCCCAAAAATTAATAACCTATAATTACCTCAAATTCAAGGATCATATAAACCCAAATGGTTATTTTTAACTATATCCACAAAAGAAAAGATAATATTTCCTCAAATATCATTTTCACCTCACCAACTGCTTGGTTACACATGCAAGGGAATAGTCGTCCAAAGTAATCCCATAATTTAAAAATATCTCCATCCATTTATGTCTACATAGGTTGTTCCTTAACTTAAAGGATATCCTATAGAATTTGGCATTGACTCAGGTAATGCCAAGGTCCCTTACATTTATGAAAAATGACTGTAATTGGATTCTTGGGATTATTCTTATTTTCTTCCATAGTACTCTTCATTTTTTCTCGGAATTTCTTTACTTTAGGTCCTTATTTCCCACACATAAATCATTTCTTTGTTCCATTGAGATGCTTTCCCAGGTGTCTCCTTCCACATTTCTTTCATGATAGAAATTGTGCTTTCTTTTATCCATGGTCTCCAGTACTGGAGCTCTTATCATTCACTACCATTCTCTTCTTCATTGAGACTGGGAGTTGGTTAATATATATGTTGTTGATCATATGTTTGGATAACTGATTCTGCATGAACAAAATATCTTTTACACCTATCAAAATTCCATTTCCTTTCACATTTTCACCACCATACCCACCTGGTACATCATGTTCAATGTTACTATGAATTACTTCGAATCCATCCATTAAATTACATAAGAAAGCATAATGTGAGTTATAAAATCATTTAGAGAATATCATAACACCTTATTTTAAATCCATAACACCTTAGGATTAACCAATGTTATTTATTCTCATCTTATATTAAAATCTGTCAAGTCATTTTGTAATGAAAATGTGAATTATCCTATGGATTTTCCCTGGGAGTGTCGTAACCATGAGTACAACAAGTCCTTTTGTCGTGGTCCAGGATACCCCGGGTCAAGCCTGAAACTCCTTGTCAGAGTTTTCACTACTAGGTACATCTGTGCCAGAGCCACCTCTACCTGTTTGTATCCAGACAGAGATGTATTTATTGGAAAAACCACATAATATTTACATTACCAAATTTTTTGGATGTTCTTCTATACTGATCCTTAATGTCTATCTTAGGGTAGTGTTTCCTAATCAGAGTTTTTTTCTTCTAAATATATATTCTAAGGTTTTTACTAAACTTCCTCTAATACCAACTGTAACACCTTGACCATAGTTACCCTGAGTCGTTGCATTATTACATAACATTGGCATGATAAATGGAATCATTTCCCAAAGAACGACCAGTTTAGTGGCCTTGGAAGTACTAGATACAGTCAAAAGTTTTACATTACACCATGAAATAAAACATCAAAAAAATATAGTACCATATGTAAAAACACTTATATCCTTAGCCTATCCCTGCAGGTCAACCATAAAATACTTCTTCACGTACTTGAAAAAATAAAACATAGAATGGGGTGAGATCAGATGCTCATTAAAGAAAATGATTTAGCAGAAACTATCATAAATAATCATAAACATTTAAGGCAATGTATAAGTCTAAAACAATCACCTTTTTAAAATTAAACATTAGCATAATATGGAAAATATAGAATCAAATTATTCCATTTAATTATTCACATGGATATTCTACTAGTTGAATAATCCCACGAAATATCAATATCCACTTCTATAATGATGGAATACATAATGCCAGACATCATAACCACATAGTCAAGGCCTTGGGAGAAGACTAAAAATAAGATTTTGTGAAGGGCTTGTTCCAAGACACTAGTTTGTCTAATGAGACCTACCAATGAATCGAGGAGATATAGTGGGATCCACCCATCACATACTACGTCCAATGAATTACTCATATGAAAAAGTGGAAACATAATCTAAACATTCGTATAAAAACCTGCATATGAAATGTCAATATTTTAACCAAAAACCAAGAATGACATAAAAATAGGACATCCACTGTCAAAAATAACTCATTCAATACAATATGGATGATTTTATTATAATAAATCAACCTCAATTGAGAATAATAATGGATATTGACATAGATGAGAATAATCCACAAAACTATCTGAGGGAAATATACACCTTTTTCTTGAAAACATTTTAAAGTCTCACTATTTATCAAAAAGTTGTTTAAAATAAATTTCTGAATCAAAATGTCCCATACCTAATTGAAACTTTTTAATGTAATAAGACTTTTAAAACATTCAGGTTCATATAAAAAAATCATTAAATCCATTTTAAAAACATGGACATTAATGAGAAATATTTAGAAGAATAAAATTTTAAAACATTTAAAATGATATTTTAGTTTGTGTTCCTAACCAAATGAGAGACGCTTGAATAAACATAATTGAGGTCATGAAAAACATATAATATCAAGTGAATAAAGGTATTCATGATATACTTTGTTAAAGTACAATATATGCTCCAAAAAAGTGAATTGGCGCATAACAACAAAAAAGTATAAATGGAATGTAAGTTGAGATGAATTCATTTATGATGATTGTATCTTTAGGTTAAAGATATATCATTGAAATAATTATGTTTGAAAAATATAACTACACTTAATATGATTGGATATCCTGTGTAAATAAATTAGAGGACATTCACAAATATTCTTATAAAAACAACACCAATGACTTGGATGTTTAACTCAATGAGTTGAAATTGAGTTAAAATTACTCTTATCACGTTCATATCGATGACTTGAGAATTTATAAATAGAGTTATTATGTGTATGAAAATTTTATCAACATAAAGTTGAATGGAAATTACTACACAAATAATAAATAGTTATTCCACACACAATCATGGAGTAAAATAATCAATTAAGTATGCGTAAAGCCCAATGAGTGGAAATTGAAATATGAAATTCCCTTACAGATTTGGTAACATACGAAACATGAACCCCATGAAAGAAGTATCATAAAATGAAGATGTAAATACCCATAAATTAAATTATATTACACAAATAATACAATCATGGTAAGTACATACACTACACAAAATGAAATAGTGGCAGTATAGTATGAATCTCACGAGAATAAAAAGTGAGATGAAAACCCCTTACCATGATGTAATCAATCGAGGGGTTTGACCAAAATTTAATAAACACAAAATGAATCATAGAATACCATGAATATAATGAGAATAATTATAATATATATCAAATGGTACTACAAAATCCACCACATTCAATAAATAAGTGACGAACAATGTAAGTTTCATAGAATTAAAAGTGAGATAAGAAACCCCTTACCTCAAGTCTAACTCGTCTTGTATGTTCCTTGTTCATCCTGAATAATAAAATTAAGTTAATTTATAATTGATTAAGAACATTTTTCAATTTTATTATTCCTATTATATCACTTATTATTATATTGCTATAATAATTAGTTAATTATTTAAGTTCATATTGGGCATTTTATCGATGTTCGGATCTTGAGTCAAAAATGAACTTGTTATAATTACAATTTTTCAATGTGGTCAGAAGTCCATTATCTGAAAAATGATATACATGATTTAGATATCATATATATATTATATATTTTGTATATATATGTATTTATGACATTACATAGCATTTGGAGATAAGAAATGAAATGCACCGTTCATGGAGACGGTAAGCCGTACGTACCAATAAACACTACTTTCATTTCTATTTTTTATTTTAATGGAATTGAAACATAATGATAAATAGGTATATTATAATTAAAATATAATATCATATATAATATCACTAACTCTATCCTTTATACGTCCCATATAAGGCATTAACGATTCATATCACTTTGAGGGGGCGGTAGTCCGCACTTCCTCAAATGAAATTATCATGTTTTACTCATAATGGACACCATAAAAGAAAGATATAAATGGAAAATACATAATAATAATGTAAACATAAACATATTATATATCATATATAAATAAGGTGTCATCTTAATGTCCACCATGAGAGGCAGTAGGAGATAATTGAATAATCATCGTTTCATGAGGCGTTAGTTTTCCATCCATAGAAACAGTATGTTCTTTACCCATTAGATAGAGGTGTGTGTAACTATAGTTCTTATACTTATAAAAAAATTATTATATTGAGGATACTAGTGTTTTTATAAAATAAAGGAATAAAAAGTGGTTAGGGGCTGGAGAAGTAAAATAATAAGAGATAAGAAAAATCATTACCTTTAATTTGGGTAACTCCCTTTGAATTGAACCAAACAAACATCTTGAGGTGACTTCTACCTAAGGTAAGGATTCTAGGTTGAAGAGAGGGATCTTGAGATAATATTTGGTAGGCGTTGGATAAGCCATGGGGCTGGAGAGGTGTGAGTAATGGGTTAGAAGTGGTGTCCTTTTATAAGAGAGAGGAGAGGTTCTTTAAGAATGTTTGAAAATGTTATTTTATTATAAAATTATATTCGGTTTCAAAAGTTCAAAAACTAATTATATTCAAAGATAATATGACTCAAGATAGAAATACAATCACCCAATTAGAATTGTACAGGGTTTGGATATTGTTTTAATATTAATAATCATATTTATTTAAATCTTTTATTAATGAGTTAAATAATGCATCATTATTGTATCATAAATAATTTTATTTATATGATGTAAAAAAAATTATAAAAAAATTCAATAATGTAGGAAATATTTTTATCTTTACAATGATTATTTATAGTTTAAATTATGACTTATATAACCCCATATAAAAATTGATATTCTAAAAGATATTTGTTAATGTCATTTTTGTCTTTATTTTTTGTTAATTAAAATAAAGTGTCATTATCATTTTTAAGTGTCTCCATTGGGTCCCAAAATAGACCCGAGGATGGTCATGGTCGGACATGAATGTTAGGACATGTTTTAAGGTAATTTTTTATTATTATAATATTCATTTTACATTGAATTACCCTATTTACCTTTAATCGCGGTAAATAAAAGTTAATAGTAACTCTTCATAAAAAATTATTTTCATCTTATTGAACAACATTTTGCTTAAAAAAACCAGTGTTTGTCAGATTTTCTAAATTCAATTCACATAAGCGGTAAAATTTCATTTAAATGAAAATGTCAGTTTTTTAATTATTACTAAGTGGTTTTGCTACTTACCAAAAATTCATGTTTTTTAGAAAAATACCCAAAATTAATCCTATGATATATTTGGTATTACGAATTCAAAAATGATGTCTATTTTACCGAATTAAAAACATAGAAGTTTTATTAATTGATTTAAAATTCATTGTCTTCATTAAATCAAATAGCATGTTTTTAAAAACAATATCTATCAAAAGATTGACACATGTTTATGTATAATATCAAAGTGAAATTAATTCAATGACCAAAATTGTATTAAATGGTAAAAATATAATCTAATTATACATAAAAACCATTCAAATGTATGATGGAACACTAAAAATTATTTTTATTAAAATAGTTCTTTTCGATTAAAATATAGCATTTTCACTATTCACCAAAATATGATTTTTATCAAAAAAACACCAAAATTTTATCAAAACTAAATTTTTATGTCACGATTATAAATAAGAGGTTTATTTTGTCTAATTGAATATATAAAAGTATCAAATATTTTATTAAAAAATCCTTCACAATTAAAAGGTGGTAAAATTGCATTTTTTTAAAAATAATTTTTTTATTTGAAAAAATTAATTTTTTTATATTATGACTAACAAACACATAATATGTATTCTAAAATTATATGGAGTATACAATATTCAAAATTCAGTTAATATTATTCATAACCGAATTTTGAATGGCTAGTTTGGTAAGATGTGGTGCACTCGAACTCGGTGTTGCGTATAACACAAGATTTTGAATTACTTTAAAGGAAACAACTTATTATGAAATCATCGGGTGTTACATAATTCCCATGTTTGAATTTTATGTAATATTGTTAGTGTATTAAATTTCAAAACATGATGCAAAAAAATTATTTATAGGATAAGGATATTACAATTTGTGTTGAAGATATTGAATTTCTTATCAATAGAGTAGATACTTCATCATTAATTTTCTATATAGAGGCACCCAAAATGATATTATGAGTGAAATTAGTAGATAAGAAGAGAAAAAATATATATGGATGAATAAATTAATCATCAAATTTTGGATGTACCAATTGTACATGAATGTATTGATGTATTTCCTAAGGAATTACCTTGTCGACATGATGTCGAGTTTTTAATTGATTTAATCCTTAACTGAAAACCAATATCAAATATTCCATTAATAATGGACATTATAGAATTAAAGGAGGTAAGGAAATAATTAAAGGAGTTGTTTGATAATGTATTTTTCCTCCATAGTGTTTCACTTGGGGGAGCCCCTGTTAATGTTTTTAATAAAAAAGATTGATCCAAGAGGCTATCAAATGATTACAGGTAGATCGATGTTATTATGGTTAAGAATGTATATCCTCTTCCATGAATTGATAATTATCTGTTGAAATTCACAGTGATAAATACATTCCAAATATTGACAATTATTCTAGGTTTCTTCAATTAAAAGTAATAAATGATAACATTTTAAAGACAACATTCTCAATTAGGAATGAGTATTATGTGTTTAATGTAATGAAATATTATTTTAATAATGAAACTTCTACTTTTATGGATATTTTGAACAATTTACTCAAAATATATTGATTCTTTTTTGAATTCATTGGTGTTATCATGGCGATTTCAAAAACATTTTAGGACCGTGAAGTTCACGTTTATATCATTCTTGAGACTCATTGAAGAAAAGTGTTCTATTAAAAATTTAGTAATTATGACTTATGAATTCAAGAAGTTTATTTTCATCATCATATTGTCTATAAATATAGATTTTGGTTGATAAAATTAAGAAAAATATACTCAAATAATTGAATAAACCAACAAACTTAACCATGGAATGTAGATTCATCAATTTGGAAGGCTACTAACATCGATTCATTCATAATTTTTCCAAATTAGCTACCCCATTGACCAATCATGCACATAATGGGGTAAATTGCATATGGAAAATATAATTTCAAGAATTATGTGATGAATTGAATTGAATAATGGTTAGTGATCCAATTTTTACACTACCCTCATTAAATAATATCTCCAAGATATAATGTGATTCACTGAGGAGTGAAATTGGTTGGGTACTTATGTAGAATGAAAAATAACTTAAATATTTATCAAGGTAGGTTGATAATCATTATGAGAACTATACAACCCATGATTTTTTGTTGGATGTTTTAATATTTTTATTTAAGATATGGAGAAACTCTCCCTAGAGAGAATTATACGTGATATATAGTGGGACTAAGAGCCTAAAATATATCATTTCTTAGAATGAGATCAATATGAGGAAAATTATATGGCCCTAGATACAAATGGATTATGATTACTCAATACACTAAAACCCTGGGATGGAAATTAATGTTTCATATTCATTAAGAAATAAGGTTCATGGGGTTATTTCCGAAATAAAAATTGAGAGGGATTCTATGGTTAAAAAATATATTATATATGGATATGGGAGTTATTATTGAATGGTATACATCACTCATTTTTCAAACAATTGACAAGAAGCATATATTGGATAAGAAAAAAAATTCAATATTATGATGAAAATTATGAGAAGAATTTTAATTCTATAAATTTTGGGAAGTTTAATGAACTATTTTTTGAGTATGTTGTCAAAAAAATTTGAAATATATTATATGGTACATCTATACCAAATATTAAAATGTAATTTTTAAATGACACACATAACATGAATTTTCCTATACACCCTAGTATAAACAAAGAATATATGTATTTGAGGAATGTTTTTATGATAGGATAACTTGAAGTGAAAAATTAATTATTATGTTTCAAAATTCATGGTTTATTAATAAGTAAAGGCTAAGAAACAACATCTAAGAGGAGTTCAGAAATATATTTTTATTCCTATAGGGAAATTGGATGAAATTACTATAGACTTTTACATAGGAATACAAAGGATATGCTAAAATAATGATTCAATATGGGTTATTGTTGGACACTTAACTAAATATGGAAATTTCCATATAATACGATAATATTTTCCTCTTGATTACCCAAAAATATCTATATTAATGATATTTAATGAAACCATGGTTCACCCATTTCAATTATATATCATCTTGATCCATTGTTTACATCAAACAAATATTTATTATTCACAAGGCTCTATATACTATGATTTATATGAGTATCACCTACCGTTCTAATCCTTGTTGACATTACAAAAGGTAATTTCATACATATGAAGACATGTTGAGGATATTCTAAATTGAATTTGGAGGTATGTGGGATTAGTATTAACATTGTTTACAATTTTCCAATAATAATTTTTTCTATTCATGTATTCAAATGGAATCTTATAAAGATATATTACGTACTCCAAAATGAAAGGATGATGTTAGTGAAAAGAAACTAGTAGTCCTAATAAAATTTAGGCTTCAAACACCAAAATTAAATACCATGAAGAATATAATTAAATAATTTTAAAGAATTTAAAAATATTATATAATCAATCAGAGGAATGATTAGAAATTTTAAGTGGTAGATCATGTATCCATAAATGTATCCATATTTAAGGGGACTCTAAGTTTATTTAATAAGAAAAAATAATCCCTATTTACATTAGACCCTTTTAAATTATAAAATTAATTGGAACTATATTATATCATTTGGAAATTTCATAAGTCTCTAAATTGTACTTGATTTGTCCACTCTATCATTGTTAAGGAAGTACATTAGAAACCGATCACATTTTATCACATATTAGAAAACATAATTATAACTATTTAAATCATTCTATGGAGTGCTAATATAGAATCCTGATACTATAGAGAATGAATTTATGAATTAGGGACTCAAAATTAAATGGTACATTAGAGAGATCATAAAAAATAGAAAGAATAATTTGAACTATATCATGTCATTTAGAAGAGCGGCCTTCATTACATTATAAATTAATATACAAATTTTTTTTGGATGAAACTTTTGTAGGAGGGAAAAATATAAAACCCTAAGACCTTATGAAATATTTAATTTAAATAAATTTAACCTCTTTGATAGCTTGTGATACACGATACCCTAATCCTCAAGAATAGTAAGTGAAAAATACATTTGAATAAAGCTATAATAAAATGGTAATTTTAAAACATAATAGACCTAAAAGTATGATTTTATATTATGAATATCATTTTTTATCTTAAATGGTAAAAAGAAACCTAAAATGCGTATTTAATATATACCATTAGAATTTTTTTTGATGAATAATTGAATATATAGAAATTAAAAATTCCCCTTATATATATAATAATATTTTTTAATATGATTAATTAAAATTTATTAACTAGAATCATAATATAATTAAATATACAAATATTTTGTTGTAAATAGTTTATTTTCCAAAAAAATAGATTATTTTTTAGAAAATGGTTTTTATTAAAAACTACATAACTTATTTAAATTTTACTTAATTAGAAAAATAATTAATTATGAACTATTTGATTGAAAATAATTTATTATAAATCTTATATGTTAATTTAAATTCATATAATGATTATTAATGTTCATATATATAATATAAGATTATCTTATGCTTTAAAATTGCATTTTTAGGGAAAAAGTTTGATATGTTTTGTTGGTTTATTGTAAATTTAATGTTACTAATTATGTTAATATAAAATTATAATATGGAATCCATAATTATATTCAGTATTATAATTATTATTTAATATTTCCAACATAATTATTGTTCATAATGATTAAAAAGAATATTTACAATTAAATAATGTAGATAAGATAAAACAATGATTCTCGTATTACATGCAGATGTGTTCAAATAAATATTACACACACATAGAACATTTTTTTATAAAACATTATTTTATATTTATAATTAGTGGTTCAATATTATATAATATGGGTTATTTTATTTTCATATAAACGGATAAATTACCAATGAAATAAAAAATTTAACAAGGTTGAAACTAAAATGATAAAAATAAGTAAACTTGTTTTTAAAGAACATAATGTTTAATTATTTTATTTGATAGAGGTATAAATGTAAAACAACGAGATTTTATGAAAAATATTCTTTTTAATTTCATTATTTTTTCCCTAGCATGTTTTTTTCCTCTCACACTATTCTTTTTGGGTTTTAGAAAATGGTTGGAAACAAGATGATTCACGATAATGGAGGATATGATGGACAATGGAATGATATTCTTCATGAGCAACCGAATGAAATAGGATTTGGAATTCCAAACATCATTATTATGCCGAATCAGAAATCTCATAATATAATCAATAAAGTAAAATTTAGTAAGTTTCCTAGCTCGGCTAATAAGAGAAAGATGGAGTTTCATGATGATCATAGAGGAAAGAAAGTTCAATTTCACCTATGTAAATCATGTGGGAAGAGGCATTAAGGAGAATGTTTCAAAGGAACTGGAAGATGCTTTGGGTGTGGAGAAGAAGGACACAAAGCCAGTAAGTGCACATGAAAAGGTTCAGTTAACACCAGGGATGAGGATAATGGTATTGCTACGACATCAACAATGGTTAAATGTTTTAAATGTGGAGTGTACGGGCATTATGCAAACCAATGCCCTAAGGGAAAGTCTCATGAAGAGAATCAGTATTGTCGTATGGGTAGTATTTATGTGGATGATGATGAAGAGACTACAAATGATATGTGAGATGAAAGAATTGTTGAAGCTCAGTCAATGGTTTAAGAGTGTAGTGGAATGATTACATGTTTATCATGTGTAATGTTGTATAAGTAATCTCATGGTACTATGGAATAAAGAGACATCTAAGGATTGTTACACTGTTGCCTTTCCTTTAGTTTTGAAAGTGTATGATTAATGTTACCAGTATCCATGAAAGGTTATTTAGATATTTTTGGAATTTAGATGATATGCGCATAATGAAGGGATAAGGTGAAAATTAAATGTTTGATAGTATTCATGAGCTCATGAATGATATAAAGAGAAGGTTATATCATGGTTTGAGTATATAGAATTTTGAGGATTTTGGTATATGGAAAGTGTTAACTTTTAACTGCATTAATGAATTCACTAAGGTTCAATGGGTATTCATTTCTCAAGACAATACATGATTAAGGCCTTCGAATGTTTGGAATGTGACCAACAAGACATATCTTATGATATATGGGGATCAACGATGGTATTAAATCTCTGGTAATCATTTTCACTATATTATGAGAGTGGAATGCAGTATTTTGGATAAGCCTAAAGATTGGAATGGATTATGTTGGACATAAGCTATTATTGTTTAAGGATAAAAGTTTTTTCGATATTATTTATGGGATGTTATAGTAATGTAGTTTTAGAAAAAGGACAACCTGCAGGACGGGCGACAGCCCATCGCGTCGGACAAGGCTATGGGAATCGAACCCACAACCGAAGTGCGGCTGGCCTTTATCACCTACCAATGGCCTACAGGAAGTCCCTGTTTAGTAGAAACTAGTTTTATTATATTAAGTAGTATGATATATGAAGTATAAGTCCATTTTAGGAACCATATATGATTAATCTCACTATAGATGGACTTATGTATTTTTTTGATAACTTTTCTAACATTTTGTTTGAGACAGATGGAATGACCCATCATTCTATCACATGATCTGCTATCACAACACGAATGACAAATTCAACTTCATTTATTTAAGAGATGAAGTGGAAATTGTCTAAAGAACGACCAACGGTGAAACTATACCAAAATCAAGAAAGTATTTCTTCTAATTCCAAATTCATCAACTTTAGGGAAACGATCTTCAAAACCAAAAATGTTGTCCTAGTGCTCTTATATCTGATAAATCAGATGGTACCATAGATCATCAAAAATTTATGGGTTTGAGATTGCTAGATTTTCCATAGCCATGTTCTCTACCACTCTCCATCAGAACACGATGGTTTGATTTCTCTTCCATATCCATATTTTCACCTATGTGGAAACCCAGTGATTAGTTTATTTGGGTAACCGTTACGTTTCATACTTTTGTTTTTAAAGATTGGTTTTGGTATTCTTTTTTACGATGTGGGTTTCTATTAAAGAAACTTTCAAATTGTAAACCATTTATAACCCTGACGAATTTCGAGGGCGAAATTCATTTTAAGGGGGGTAGAATGTAACACCCCGAGATTTTATGAAAAATATTCTTTTTAATTTCATTAATATCTTGTGTTGTATGCTACACCAAAAGGATCTTGCTCAACATGCATCCTTGACTTGCCTTGCATTACACACAATCACAACCTTCCTCGATAGTGTGTGTAGTACGCAATACTGAGTTTCACTAAACAATGATATGTTATTAAAATATTATTAAAACTAGCCGTTATGAATAGTAATAACCACTTTTTAAATTTTTTAAATTTTATTTTTCAAAATGGACTTCATTTTTGGATTCGGAATATCGAAATTAGTTTAGGGTGAAATTTTGGTATTTTTCGGATAACTTTCATTTTCTGATGAATAGTGAAAATTACTAAATTTTAATTAAAAACAACCTTTTTAATCGAAATAATTAATAGAGATAAATTATTAATTTGAGTGGTTTAAAAGTATATTTAGAATATATTTTTACAATTTAATACAATGTTGGTCATTGGATGTAATTTCACATTTAAACCAGTTATAAACAATTGTCAATCTTTTGATAGTTATTATCTCTTAAAAACACGCCATTTGTTTTGACGATGGTAATTAATTTTTAAATTAGTTAATGTAACTAATATGTTTTGAATTTGGTAAAATAGACATCATTTTTGAGTTCATAATATCAAATATATCTTAGGCCTAATTTTTTGTATTTTTATGGAAACTTTCATTTTTTTATGAATAGTGAAACCAATAAGTGGTAGTAAAAAAAAATTAATTTTTCATAAAACATAATTTTACCGCTTCTGTGAGTGGAATTTCAAAAATCCGAGAGACACGGTTGATGTCAGTAAGTAAAATGTGGTTCAATGAGATGAAAATAATTTTTTGGTGAATAGTAACTTTTTACTTTTTTTACCACGGTTAAAAGTAAATAGGGTAATTCAGGGTAAAAATGATATTATTATTACCCTAACACAAGTCCTAATTCTATTGGACAAATGTAATTCAACCAAAAACAACCTTAGGAATAAAATATGACCATTTAGGCCCACTTGGATTAGATTAGGACATTTATTATTAATTTATTTAAAGAATGGTTAAAATAGTTAAAATCAAAGTTTAATAAGTAAATCATTTTTAATATGGGGTTATACATAAGATAAATTAAACTATAAATATTCATTAGAAATATAAAAATATTTCCTACATAAGGGTATTTTATTTTTAATTTTTAGACATTAAATAATTTAATTTATTTATGACACAATGATGATAAAGTAATTATCTTATTAATGAAATATTGACATAATTGATGTTATAAATACCCAAATAAATATAATTTGAGACTTTTTATGGATTCCACTAATTTTATAGGTTAATATGACATGTTAGTATTGATTTAATGAACTTTTTTAGAACTTATCATTCTGTTAGAATTTTCACAAAAATAAATTACTAAATAGTATCAAAATTGCCATAAAATAGTTTTTAAAAACAATATTATATTATTAATTGTTATTTTATTTCTAAAAATCTAAGGTTCGGCCAAATGACTTAGATGAGATTATATATATTAATAATAAACAACTTGGGGTTATTTTGGCTTGATATAGTATGTTTATTAACCATATAGTTTAAGAAAACAAAAAGACACGGTAAAAGTTAAATTATTTAACTTAGAGTTAAATCTAATTGATAAGGTTAAATATGAACCTAAACATGTCTAAATTCTATTGGATGAGAGGCTTTAGACCCATCCCCACCTTATCTTCTAAATAAACCAATTTATAGATATTTAAAACCACATTTGACTTTATAATAAAACAATAGTTTTAGTTATTCCAAAGGTGCCCCTCTCCTCCCTTATAAAAGGGCACCTCCTCCCTCTCCTTGTCACACCAATTTGATCATTAAAGCTCAGAAAACCCCTGAAAAAATCTCTTCTCCACTTCCCTAGTATCATCCTAGAGGTCCTGGTCTTCTTCAAAGACCATCCTTAGTTCTTTAAGTGGAGGTTAAGAAAAGGCGCGTCAAAAAGAGGTAATATCCATTACCGATCTTTTTCAATTTCTTTCTTCTTCAACTTCTTCTTCTTTAGTTGTTACATGATAAAGTAATAACATCAGTATTTCTTATATACTGATATGTTATTATAAATATGAAACAAATATAATTAACCTTCTATCCATCCTACGGAAAAAGGAAATCACTGCGCGTGCGTACGTACGGAATACCGTCTCCACGACGCGATGAGATTCATTCTCCATGTTAACCATTTAGGAATGATTATAAAGTATATATAAGAAATAATAATAAAATATATTACATTATAAAGCTACTGGATTTATGTATATATGTATGTCATCTACTTACTTCCATTCAAGACAATAAGGAAAGGAAAACATCGTTCATGCGTACGTACGGACTACCGTCTCCATGAATGGTGTGTTTCATTTCATTTATCTATCTATTATATATATATACTGAATATATATGATATATAAATCATATTTTATATTATGGAAGTAAGTAAATCATGATATAAGTAATAATAATGTCAATAACAACAAGTCCAAACACCTACGATAAATGAAACGATTTTACCCAAAACGGTTCTTTAACATGGAATTTACAAAAGAACGGGTAATATAAAGTCATAAGTGAACTATATATGATATCATAACAATGCATATGATTCTGTAATAAGTTAATGACATTATTTAAATCATTATACAGGAGGTTTGGACACTTACGAAGCAAATCGGACTTAAGGTAAGGGAAATATCACAATCTAATTTTTATCCGAGATTGTTTATACTTTGGCATTTACTGGGGTGCATTTTATCATCCACATCCATGTTTACTCAATATTTAATATTTATATCCTTATACAATGGTTTATATTAAATTTTACCCTTCGGAGAGTTTTTAGTAAAAGATATGAAAGGAATCTTTTGTCGTTTTTTATACGAGGTACTTTTTGACTTTTTCGACAGAAGTACGAAGAATGTTTTTTAAGTTATACGGAATGAATGGATTTTTAAAACATTATTTCCAAGAAGCTTCCTTTAAAAGTTTTCAAGTTTATTTTTAATCAACTTCTTTTAGTTTATAATTGTACGACATGTTAAGAAAGGAAAAGTGTTTTTGAAGTAGAAAGGATATTTTCTTCAAGAATGGAGTTCAAGTGTTTTATCAAAATTATTTTCCATCTAAGATAATAAAGGGTTATTTTTTTATCCCTATTATTACATTGATTTGAATATTTTGTGATGGAATAATATTTTTATGAATTCCTTTATCTTATATGAATTTTTTTATGATGTCACGATGTTTAAGATTCCCATTTTTATTACATGGGTTATTCTATGATGTATGGTTTATGATTTTGTGGCACACATAAGAATGGTATCATTATGAGATGGGTGGGACCTATATATCCCTCCAATGCATTGGGTAAAGATTTTATATCTCATGAGATAGACATGGCTGGAATGGTAGGTTATACCGGTTCAGTGAAACATGACTGAAACGAGGGTGACTCGGTTCAGAAATGGACTTTGTCCACTAAGATAGTCTTGGCAATGAGTCTTGACTAATAAGATATGATTCTCTATGATTATGTGTGTATGCCACAAAGTTTCATGTTTTAAGTTATGATTATTGGGGTGTACCTCTCACTACTATGATTTATCCCATGTTAAGAAATTATGATTTCTTTTGCAGGTTAAGATTTCCAAAAGTTATGTTCTTATGTATATGATGTGAATGACATTTATTTTGTTTACCCTTACTGAGCATTTGAGCTCACCCTTTTATGTTCTCTTTTCCCCAGGATATAAAGAAAGGTTTTAGGTAAAAAAAAGAAGATCTTTATGGGAGATGTTGAAGATCTTTCACCACGATTAGAAGATTATATTCCGAGTTTCCAAAGACACTAAACTATTGCGGTCCTTGTGTGTGTGTTTTTGTAATGTACTAAGTATTCCGCAAAAGTAATGTAATGTCCATGTACGTCAAGCTTCGGGTCTCTACAATAAAACTCCCATAAAATCAATAAAAACTATTATTTATCAATATTTCTACAACCTTGTATGATATAAAGTTCACATTAATTAATAGTTTTGGATATTTTAAAATTCCACTAATCCTCAATTTAAATAGGAAACTCACACCCCTTTCTATTTCAAAATTTTAAAGACATTTGAGTCACCAAACATAGAAAATTTATATCCTAAAAATTATTATACACATTTCATCAGTGTATATAATACCAAAACACTAAACATAGGTTCTAGATTAATATATCTAAAAGAGTATTATCTAAGAGAATTTAATCATATTAACGAATCTTTTTCTTTTAATTTACTCTTCTTTAAAATTAAATCATGTCCTAAAAACTAAAATATTATAACAAAATTATCTAACGTTTGATGAGATGTTATTATTATTTTTTGAATAATATTTATCCATCTCCTTCTCCATCAAATGGGAAACAATTCCATCACTCATGTGTATAACACACAACCACCTCCTGAAATAATATAGTTTATTTTCCATTATCGACTCACACATATTTTCATAATAATGGAAATAATGAATATATATTATACTTATGACATGATAATAGTTATGTAAAATTAATATATCATCCACTTCTTTAAAATTTCACCTATTATATGTATGATATTATATCTCATGTATATGTACGACCAACCATCTCCACAAAGCGGTGTGATTAATTTTCAATGTTCACTATAAAATAATGGATATAAGATTGTATGTAAGGTGTATATATGATATTTATAACCATAGTATCTTTATGGACATGATGTAACTATATAATTAATACAAGAACCAAAAATTTCATGACCATACATGAACGCGAAAGAATGAAAATAAACATTCCAAACAAAATTTAGAATAAAATATTATTAACAAATGATTTATAAGATTTTTTAATTGGATAATATATGATATTATAATATTGAATATGCAATTGGTATAAATTAATAAAACTATTAAATCCATTATATATCATGCTAAATTATTTTCAACATAAATGAAGTGTGAGGCAAGGAATTCGGTCTCAATTTACTTTCATTGAGGCACACATGAATGCTCTCATCCAATTTCATTTGTATGGTATCTATAATTCAAATATTATATAAAATGTCAGGAAAAAGTCATAATTAATTATATTTTATGATTCAATTTATATTATTTTAACCAATAATATTTGAGTTGATGGTTACCAATTGGTAAATGATTTCGTTTCAATTTTGTTTCAATTGATACATTTATTTTAAAATAAACAAATTCTCATTTTTGGAGTTTATATACTTCAACATTGATATATTCACTATGAATTTATATTTATTAATTGTGTTTAATGTTTAAATTTTTTTTATTGTTTAAAAGGGTACAAAAAACCAGTTATTGATGTTGTAAGAATCTATTTGATAATCACACTTTCTTCTGGGATTGATTTTAATTTTAGGAAGGAAACATAACATTTATACTCCATAATATACAATAGATTTATTATAACCTATATATATATATATAAGTAAATCACATATTTTCTTCCAAAATTTCCTCTCATTTGTTTGATTGAATTATAAAAAACTATTAAAATACAAAATGAATATATTTCACTTTAAATAAGATTTATTTTTCCCTCATCCATATTTTCTTAAATTAGTTTACAAAATTAATTTTAATTACTAAAATAATTTATTCAGGACATTTAAATTTATCCATTACATTTAAAATGATTTTTAATGGAATATTAAAATTATTGTTCAAAAGTGTTATTTTTAATAAAAACTGAAAAGGAATATTTTTTAACCTATATGAAAATAAAAAACATTCATTCTATTAATATATATTTACAAATTGTATCTTCTTGTACACATTTTCATTCATTTTAAAATTACATAAATTTAAGAAATATTATTCAAATGTCTCACTTTGTCTCTATACTCCCAATGTACATGATTTAATTACAAAAACCAATATTCTTGATGAACTTATGGTCAGTACCAATTCATTGATTAATTTTTTTATTTCTAAAATTCTATTGAGATAATAAAAATCTTGTGATAATTTTAAATTAGGAATTATTTTTATCTTAAATTCCCATATTCATTATTTCATAGATATGACTATTTCCAAAACTATTTACCATTTTTATTTAAAATATTCTCATTGAAATTTATTTTTTTAACTACATAAATATTGGAAAATTGGTATTATTTTATCAATATGAATATTTATTGATGAGTAATATAGTTTATGAATTATGAAGAACATTTCATATATGATTAATTCATTAGAAATTATGTGATGGTTTCAGGACATAATTATATATCCCATTGATTCATTAGTAAATCTCATGAGGAAAATTAGTTGGCCAAGTTAAATTGGTTTTTTATTATTATTGAAAATTTCCATGTAAAATGTTTGAATTAATCGATTTCATGATGTATGATAATATGAAATAAAAACTTATTAATTTATTTCATTTTATTTCTATTATTATTATTAACCACATGTAAATTACATTGATATTATTCATGGATTCATTTTTTCATGCTATTGATTAAAATACTTGTGTTTTTTAATACCTATATTACAATAAAAATTATTCCTTATAAAGTTACGATTGTAAAGTTGTTGATAAAATGGAATGTTTGTATAGTTAGTTATATTCAAATTTAGAGTATCAATTATTAATTCATGAAAATTTTATTGTATATAACCTATACTGAGCATATGAATTTACCATTATTTGGATTTCATTTCGTAGGACATATAGATGAATTCTGTCCCTGAGTTCAAGGAAGCCGAAAGTTTTACATTACTATTTTTAGCATTAATTATACCTAATGTAAAATGGGTATGTATTTTTTATCTTCATATCAAAGAATAATGAACCTATTAGTCTTTGGGATTTGTCCTACTATATTTATGACCCTATATTAAAGTATAAATCAGGTCTAGGTTACTAGATCCGCAGTTGTTACAACATTGAAATCATGCGCATCACTATAATTTTTATATACCATGAATTACATGAAAAATATTTTATAATATATTCATGGGTTATTATATGCACTAAATATGGAATAATTAGTTAATAAAAACCAATATTAGTTGCATAAAATTCATATGAGAAAAACCATTCCAAATTTTCATCTCTATAATAAAAATCCCTAGAAATATTGAATATGAGATGTATTTTTAAATTCCATGAATTTGAATTTTTTTTAAGAAAAACATTTATAATTAATTATATGAACCATACAATGAAACACTCATGGTGAATATGGATCATCTCCAAAAAATAAATGATAGTTAGGGTGACCTTACCATTTAGTTAAAAATAAATAAAAAGAGTTAATGTAATTGATTTATTAAATTATATTCAAATAGAATGATTGAAAAATTAATAATAATAATAATAATATAATATAGTATAATATAATAGGGTATAATATCTTCCATATACAGTAACAAAATGTGTGTAACATGGAATTTTTTCTCAGTTAATGGAAATTGAAATAGAAACCCATACCATTAGCTTCATCCATTCATAGAATCCCATTAACCTCTTATATAATAATAGTGAAACCCAAAATCACTTATTTTAGAACATTAAAAATCTCTATTTACCTGTATTTTATTAATTATGAAAATTAATTATTTACTTAATAGACTATTAAGTGTATTTTCATCAGCAGATGTTTGAAACTTTTATTGTTTTAGTCATGTCTTTTAATTGAGATATTACTCCTTTAAATTCATTAAAAATTATCATAATGTTTATATTATAAAATATTTATAAATAATTTCTTCAATATTATTTATATATACATTTTTAAATATTATTCAATCTATATGAATAGTTTATGAGAATTAGATACATGATGAACTTGATTTATGTAATTTACTAATATTAATGGATTAATATATAATTATGACCACTTTCTACATTATCATTTTTTTTGAATATTCATGAAATAAATGGACCATAAATAATTAAATATTTTAATGAAATATGTTTTATAACGATCCGTATATTTTGGTTATTAAAAATGAAACAAATCACTCTTTGGAGACGGTAGTCCACATGTACATACAGACAAAGAATTAATTTTTGGGAAAACACATATAATGTCATATGTTATTTTCGTTTTTAGAAACTAAATAATTTTATAAATATCATATTTCTTCATTAAATACCCACATTAAACCATCAACATAATTTTATTATGTCAAATTAAACTCATCCCACATGGAGGCGATGTTCGATATATAAGAAGGAACAATGTTTTCTTTTTTTTTTCTGGGGGAGGGGCATATAAAAAGATTATTCCATAATCATAAAAACATTTCTATAATAATAACACAATTATAATTTATTTATAATTGATAATATATTTATATAAAAAATTGATTAAAATGATAATGTATAGAAGACTAAAGTTAGATAATAATCACATTGAGTATTTGAGCATTTCCTTGAAAGACTTCATTGATGTGGAAAACATAGGGAAATTTTATCCAACTAATGACTAAAAACACTGGACAAGGATTTTGGGATTTTTACAATAAGAATATATTGTAGATAATTTTAGAAAAATGATAATTTCTTTATTTTGATTAATTTTTCATTATTTCAGTTGAGAAAAATTAGTAGTTTTCCATGTAATTAATTTTTGGGTAAGGGGTAAGAATATAATAACATGAGATTTGGTTGATTTAGGTGAAAAATTTTTATTGATAAATTATGGTACGACATTCCAACATAACAATTCTCTTTTTGGAAGTTATTTTTCCATGTGAAAATTATAAAATTTAATCTATTTATTTACCTAGTATAACCAATGTTAACCTTGATTGAAAATGATTCATAATAATTATTTTATTACTAGATCAATTTGATTACCCGTCCTACCTCATTTCAATGTTATGTATCAAAATATTTAATTCATTTATATAATTTAATTTTTAAATTAATTGAATATTTATTTTTAAAATAAATAATCAAATGTTGAGAAAAACTAACTTACAAATAAATTATTTTTATTATTTAAGTGTTTTTTCTTAATTTCATATTAATTTCTAAATAAATGAAATTTAATATATTTTGAAATAATTTTTAACAATATAATATTGTTTTCATTATATAATTTATTTTATTTATGATATAAATATACAACATCAATAGTCACTAAAATATGTATTTCATATAAATATTTTTTTTTCTATTTAACAACATCATATTTATAATTTGAATATATTTATAAATTGAGGACCTATTAAACAGAATACAATAAACATTGATTAAAATTTTCACTGTGTAATATTTTTATGTGTATATCGATTACTATCTATGGTATATTGTAATACATTACATTCCCTACACTAAATAATTTCATCCATAAAAATTTTAAAATGTTATCTCAAAAAATGTAAATAATTTATCATCATTGATTTTTTGTTTCCCACATTAATTCCACTTTCATTTGATATCCCTAATGATCATTAATCATCTATGTTGTTAGATTTTCATTAGTTTTTTCTCCAATTTCAAAAACCCTGATAGGATATTAATTATATATTATGTCACAATTTATATATACTTCCCAAGTGTATATTACATGTGTTTAGTCTGGAATATACTTATTTAATGTTGAAACATTGAATATATGTATAATGTTATAGATAATTTTTCGAATACTAATACGGTAGAAAAAACATAGATTTTCCCAAAACATTCAAGGGATACATAATCTTAGGGATTAGTTTCCCATTCTTCCAAAAAAATCAATGTCCCTTATATGGACGTAGCATCAAGGAAATGTGATTTCCCACATGAAATCAAAAATCCATTCATTATTTATCTATATAGTTACATTTTGTGTTTTGATCCATAATAATATGATTATAAGTAGTACTTACATTTTCATTGTCTCCTAAACAGGTTATGTGGAAACTAGGTACATCTCTCCATCCTCATCCCAACAAGTTAGAGTATGAAATATCATCCTATATAATGATTTTTTTAATTAAATATAAATACATTAATGAAATATATTATTATAAACATATTCATCTAATGTAATATATTTACCCCACAAACCTTTAATCTCTATTTATCTTGACCATTTCATTTTTTAGATATAGAAATAGTAATTTCATATTTCCCACAAATAGGTTTAGCTAATTTGTATTTTTATAATGAGTCCACCCTAAATAGTCCTCCAATATTTATACAAGAACTAAGGGTAATAATAAAATAAAATCCATATAATGTAACTTTTATGAAAACATAATTCATTGATATAATTCATATGAGATGATCGAGGGGTTAAGTCCTACATTAATTATCAAAAAACAATATAATTAATAAGGTGATCCATGATGAACCATATAGAATAATTCCTCTTATGTGTCTTAACTTCTCTAGGGATAAAGTACATTGCATCATTTTTTGTCTTCCTCATTAGTATATAGAGAGGTTTTATAAATATATTAGTATGTTTTCTTTCATCCCTTACATGCAAGAATACCGAGCATCTAGACTAACATTCCAAAATTTCATTCTTCAAACTGGCCTAAAAAATATTTCTCTTCAATAATGTATAGATATTTTCTAAAAACGTTTATGTATAAATTTTACATATTTTATTCATATTTCAATTAATCAAATAGAAATGTTATATATGTTCCATATAGTCTTTTGGATGTTTTAATAGACTATCTTAATAGTCAAATTTTTTAATCCCCAATCATTCATAGATTTGTTTTCTATTTAAAAATCTGATATTTATGTTGTAATTTCATTAACATTTATAGTAATGATGGGTTTCAAATAATTTTAAGGAGGAAATATGTTTCACCATCCCAAATAATTCACATATCTACCACTAAGAACACCTTTAATATAGAATCATTAATAACTATAATCTTGTATAGAATTGTGATGATCTTTCGAACATAATGAATCAACCACATTGTTTTCTTTCTTAAGGTGGTAGTATACTATGAAGACATATTCCATGAGTAGTACGAACCATCTCGTTAATCCCATTTTGAGATAAGCCTATGAATATTTTTATATAAAACGCTTATGATGATTATATATATTACATCTATAATCATAGTGATATCTTCTCTATATAATTAAGGAAAACATTATAACAGCAGACTCAATATCATGAGTAGGATAGTTCTATACATTGATCTTCCATTCCCTCGATGCATATTCTATAACACCTTAAGAACATGTGAAATATTTTTTACAAATAAATTTCATTTTTTCTATATTTTCATTAATTAAAATATCATGTATAGATTTCATTACACACAACACTAAGTTTATAACGTGTTAAACACAACAGTGGGTGTAGTTTTTGTTACACGCAACACTGAGTTTGAGAAAAACATAAAATACTAGTTAAAAATTATTATTTTACATGATTTTTATCACCTATCCATTAGAATGATAGATATGAATGGGATTTACTAAATTATAAAAAAAATATGGTTTACACCTCGATACAAAATTATTTCTTTGGTTACTAATTAATTAAAAATGAAACTATTAAACTATTTAAAAATAATGAAATTTTTTATCTAAAAAACTTTTTTTCGAATTAAAACACATTTTACCTCAGTATATTTAGTAAAACACTTTTTTTTGAATTATTTTATTATAATTAATATCGTATATATTTATTTATCTATTTAATATTCATCTTATGTGTTCTCTAGTAAAGAGATAAGATTAAATCCATTTTTATTCTTATACCTATATTTTTATAAAATAAATTTTATCACTATTTTGCACAAATAAATTGAAAATAATTTTTAAAATTTTATAATATTTCTCTGAAATATAAATTTTGTCTTAATTCATAATGTGATAAATTTCATAGTGTGAATTTTTGAGAATTTTCTTAAAAAAGTAATTATTTCTAAATAGTGGTGCATATTAAATTTTGATTAGAAATTTCTTTTCTATTTAACCATTTTATAAAGAAAAAGTATATCTTAAATTGTGTTTAATTTAAATTATTTAAATTATATACCAATAAATACAATTTTTCCACTAGGATCTATTTACAAATTAATATAGATATAAAAACCTAAAAAACCATTGATATTTTATCTTTGAAACCCCACCATTTCATTATGTCTATGGGATTAATTTTTTATTTAAATTATAAAATTATGTTAAAATAATTTGTAAAAATAGATTAAATATTTTGATTCATTATAATTTATATTATATAATAACTTCTAGTTAATGTTTTACAATATATGAATAGTAAAATAATAGAAACTAGTTACTGTACTGAAGTTAAAAATGGGGTTACTAGTAGTTAAACTGAATAGATATTAGATAAATAGCCTAAAATATTGTATATTATATATTATCAGGCCATATAATAAAACTATCTATAAATTTATCTATAATAATATATTTTTGGGATGTTTAACCTGAGAAAAACGTGGTTACAACTTTTTCATTTTAAAATATCACTATTGTGAAACTAACAAAACTTATTAGAGGACACAAATATCTTATACACTAAAAACCATAAGAATAGGTATTTATAGAAAAAACACTCCTATCTTTATAAATTATTTATGTTTTGAAGAAATCCATCCTATTAATTATTTTGGTGAAAACCTATAGAGGTTACCTGAAGAAGATGTAATATTCTTCAACGAGCATTCTTAATTTTTTTATTTATACACCACCATAAATTATTACTAAAACATGATGATATAATAACATAGTAATATTCCATATACTAAGATGTTTTAATGTTATTTTTATGATCTATAACCATATCCACTTTCATAAAATGGGTTATGAAACCATCATTCTATTATACAATAGACTACAACCTTGCAAACTGGTGTAATTAATTTTTATATTTTCACCTCTCAAAGTTCGAAATTGTGATTTATATAAAGTATATATATAATATATAAAACATAATTAAACCAATGGAGTAGTTATATCCTATATTTTATAATTTCTATATTATTGGGGATACGATAACGTCACTCGTGTGTACGGTGAACTACTGCCTCACCAAGCTATGTGATTCATTTTCCAGTAACACTTAACATGGAGGATAAATTTTTTTAATTTGATGAATATATGTAATATAAATTAAATATTTAGTATATAAATTATATAATTATCCTAATTAAAAGATAATTTATTATTTTCTTTCTTAACCTATGACTCACTTAAAGATGATAACATCATTCATGTATGTGCGGACTACCATATTCACGAAGCAATGTGACTCTCACTATTCATAAAAACCCAAATTAATGATATTAATAAGTATATATACAAAAAATATATAATATTAATATCATTATATAATGATATCATATTACATTGCTTCATTTTATAGGGTTTGTGTATAAAATAAAACATTATTAATGTGTATGCCTGTCGTGTCATCTCTAGGATTGTAACCTATATCATTTTTCAAAACCATATATCATTATTGGTCAGAAAATTATAATTTAAATATAAATATTATATTTATATTATTATTATTATTCATTATATTAATGAACTATGATCTATGAAGTTTTTTGAAAATAAAAAATCAAACAATATACAAAATAACAAAGGGTTTATTACTCAAAACACGATTTTAACAAGGAATTAGTATGAAATGGGAAATTAATGGCCAAAAGTAGATATAATATGAAATAATATACATATTAATGGTTATATAATATATTTTTAATTAACATATACTTTTTATATATGAGTATTGGACGTGTATAAAGGAAGTCGATACATAAGGCAAGTGATTTATAGTCTCTCTCTTTTTCTGAGGGATATATCCAAATTCACCACACATTTCCTCTATGTAGTTTATATAAATTACCTTATAAATTTTATATCATGAATAAAATTATGTAAATTTCATTGTAATTTATTCATAAATTTTTATTATAATTCAGATGATTACTAAAGAGACAAGGGATTCTCATCTAACGTTTTTACTTATACAAGACACATATCATATTCACCACATATTTATTTTCTCTGGAGTACATACATCACATGAATGTATATTATTAATATTATACGAAATATTTTGGGGATTAAAAAACCATTGCTAGATAACTCAATCATGGGGACTCTATTTCAAATGATTACTAAACATGAAAGTGATTTATGTTACAATCTCATTGTTTATCAAAAGTTGTTGAAACTCATTTCCATCACAGAGTCCATAGAATGGAAAAGGAGAATACGTTTAGCACAAAGAGTGTCACCCTTTGAAGAAAATAAAATAAATTGATGAAGACATGGACTAGGATCCCATTTGGAGTGAGGCGCACAAGTCACTTGTGCGCCACCTATGGGTCACGCAGCTCACTTGCGCGCCCTATTTAATTTTTCACCCAAGGTTCATGGTGGTCTATAAATAGCCTCTGTGGGCTCCCATTTCACCAAAAGATATTTCCAAAAGTCAAATTCAAGCTCTGGTTTCACAAGTATTCAACTCAACTCTTCTGAAAGCTTATAAGGTAACTTTTTACCTTGAATGGAAGACTTGAAGGAGTAGAATAAAGAATAAGTGTTTAGAATTCATCAACACTTGTGTGCCTATGTGTCCAGAACTCCTTAAAAATGGAAACACTTTCGTTTTTCCCTACCCTTTCAATGATACTTGTGCACCACCCTTTTGGAAACATCTTTGGATAATACTAAAGGCTTGAGTTAAGTGTCGCTCAAGTATTTCCCAAGAGATTCTTCATCGCCCAGGTGAACCCATGTCACGCAAGTACACTTTTGTGACCAAGACTTGTGTGCCAACTTAATTTTTATACCTCTCTCCCATTCACTTCTCCTCTTCAAGGTATTAGCCCTCGAACACATTTTAAAATCCATTTATGGCATGGTTCCTTTTTTGGCTTCCTTATTAGAAAGAAATTTTGTGACAACCTATCCTAAAACCTCGTGACTTACAAGATTTATGTAACTTTGGTTAGAGTTTTCCTCCATATAACCTCATCCTTTAAGGCGATAAGATCTTTTTATTTGGGCATCATGTTAAGGAGTATGTCCCATTTCCCTTAGTTCGGCCCTCCTTCTCAGGAATAATCCCCAAGTCCCCTTAACCTTTGCCTCCTTCTAAGGAGTAATCCCTAGTCATAATTTCTTTTTGATTTGGGACTCCATATCAGGAATAAGCCCCAATTATATGTCCCTTTTAATTTGGGCCTCCTAATCAGAAGTAATCCCCATGTTATAAATCCCCTTTAATTTGGGCATCCTCAATAGGATTAATCCTCAAGTAAAAACTCCAAATCTCTATGAAGTAAAAATACCTCTATGGACCCTACTCCAGGGATTCTTTCCTGAAGTAAGTCATGGTCTTTATCTACTTGGGAAGTCATACATACATAAACCCCACATCATTTCTTGTGACTGTATATTTCATGACACAATCGTTAGGTTTACTGATACCTCTTGTTTCTCATACTGAGAATGAATCACGTGAGCTTAGAGTGTAAAAGTAATCACGAAATCTTTTTTTAGGCAATTAACCATACACATGTCCCATATTTCTTCACCCAAAATACATAAACTTTGATCTCTACATTAAAAGTAGAGTACGCAGGAAGCCCTTTTAAGGTTCAAGCCCATCATTCATTAATTCATTTCTGTCCCATATGACATTAAACTATATCCTTATTATTGAGATACGTGAGTTCAGATTCCTTTTTTTAATAGGGATACGTAGGTATCCCATCTGTGGGTATGATCCCAACTCTGAAATAATCTCTGTCTTTATGAATGAAAATAAACATCAAGTGCCCCACTAAGTGGCTTTAAAACCAGTATGGTCATCATAATGACCATGTAAAAGATTTTCTAAATCCCATACATATCAATCGTCGATTTCCAAATATAATGGAAGACTCATTTTCATCCTTGGTGAATTAATAAGGATTCATGAACATAACATGAATCTATAAGAGAGTCCAGGAGTAGGAATTAATTCCCCCCAAAAAAGTGTGATGAGCCTATCCTCCCATCCACTTGACCAATGCAAATTCATAAGCCTCATCGGTCGACAATTAATGAGAACCTACCTTTGGAATGCAGGTCCAAATGGATGTAGAATCATTGGGTGTTTCTAGTTCTATGAATAAACCCATTAGAAACAAATTGGAATGTTTAAACCTTAAACAAACAAGGTCATCCCCATTTCCAGACAAAAAAATGGTGAACCCGATGTAAATAATTATCCAAGTTAAATGATGTTTTACTTATTTGTTAGGCCCCTATTTAACTCAATATGATGTCCAAAAAAGTAATCAATAACATATGTGCTCATCCAAAAGATGTATTTTGTCTAGAATTATCTTGATTATGTCTGCTATATCAAATTGACACTCTTTTCCAAGATCTCTATGCAACACAAAATGGCTTCTTTAAGGTTCACACCTATGAATACCTCGACTGCTACTCCTACTAGATCCTCGTCCCCTATGAGGACGACATCACCTACTCATCATATTCAATGTTGGGTATAAAATTCATTAGTGAGGGAATACCTTCAACATGGTACCATCCTGACTTTGGAGGCCGCACAACAAGCCCTCTAATCTAATAACCCACCCTGGTTGTTCGGACAGTGATGACTAGTGGTCAAGAAGTAGGTGGTGCCAACCACCTTCTCCTACCATTTCAGATCTTTTTCCCCGGAACGCAACAACCAGTCCCTCCCATATTACAGGGAGGTGAATCAAGAGGCCACTCAATACCTCAGTTCAAGAAGGCATGATTCCTTCCTGAGGACTCACAACAATAATCGCTGCCAGACTCGTGCGGTATTCCACCCTCAACATGATGGGCGTATCACCTATAGGCGTTCGACTCAGGTTCGTTAGACCCGATCATTAAAGGAGAATCATCAGAGGTGAAATTAGGCCAACAGGGAGCATGTTTTTACCTCTTCCCCCTCCGGATAAGTCTGTCAACCTAACATGATGGAAAAAAATGAGCGGGCATATACACCCATCTGTCCTAATTTCACTACCTAGCAGACTCGTGTTGCAGTAACACACCCATCCCGCCAGGAAATTCTAGCAGAGTACTATATGTAGGCACATACACCTATTTATGAATCATCAGCCAGCCAACAGGCTTGTCAAAATGCATCCAAAGAAGCCCGCAAACCAAATGTCGTGACCACCTATAAACACGCACATACACCTACTTACACTCATCAATAATACCAACAGTCTATTCTTCCAGTATTGAAGGAAGTTCATCAATCATTTTTGGTGGAGAATAATCAGCAGGCACATACACCTACAATTCATCATGCTAACTAACAATCTCGTTTGGTAGCATCTAGAGATGTCAATTGGAAAGCTCCAATGAAAAACATAAGGCAGACACAACTTTCTACCCCCACACATGAGTACTGTCAGAATTCACTAATAGGAAAAAGAGGAAAGGAGCAGGAACACACATCTACTCCAAAAAAGGAATGGATGTATATTACCGTTTCGGTAGCTGAAGCCACCAAGAACATTCTGACAATGGTGAAAGAGAAGAAGAAAATCCCTACCCATATTCTGGATACCTGTTAGAATATTATAACAACTTCAATGACATCCCAGGGAAGGAAACATAAATCTATCCCTATTAGTGGATTGACTCATCAAAATTTCACCCCAGAGAATATACACACCTTTGTTCTATCCCAGGAGGGTCGTGGGGCATACAACCCCATGTCAAATGGACAATCATGTCGGGCACACACAACCGATTTAAATGGAGATAGTCAGCCTTACCAGACCATTTCTCCTGAGCAGGAATAGAAACCTTCCCATAATAACCACTTTCATCAAAAAGTGGTTTCCAAAATGAGTAAGAAGGAATCCATGAAAAAGACCCATCTAGCACAGTTAAAAAATCAAGAGCCAATCTGCAATATGTCTTTTCTCAATGCTAGAGTTCTTGAAGCCCTCATACAATTATCTGTTGCAGCTCATGATTCCACTCTCTCATTTCCAAATTCTGGAAATAACTACAATAATTACGAAGGTATTCATCAGAAACTTCCTCATGAAGGCTTGATTAATGACAATTTGGTCAATCTAGAAGAATCATCTTCAGATAAGAGCCCTGATAACCCTCTGTGTGGCCAAAAGACCAAGGAGTAAAAGGTTTCATCTATTGTTGTAACCCAATATAGTGGTTCTCCCCATGATGATGAATTTAGCTACGAAATTCCTCTCCATAGTAGTAATTCGCATTTCCTAGAAAATTCTTCAATGGAAGATGCCGTAATGAGAAATCCATCTTATCTGGAGGCACTTTAAATTGTGATGCTAGTCATGTCTGATGCCTTACCGCTAGCAGGTGAAATACTTTCTCAATCAGAAGATAGCCCATGGTGAAGGTCATTCTCCAAAACACACCTGGGTCATTAATCTTATAATTTGACAAATGAATTCTCTACCAATCATATTGAATATAATGAAATAACGAAGAAGCAATAGCTTTTGTCCAATCAGGTAGAAGAATCTTTATCAAATGACAAAGAGGAAGTGCTGAATATGAAAAAACAATTCGCTAAAGGTAAAATACCAATCATGTTTTGGTCTTTGGCTGAATCTCAGTATGATATTCCAAAAACTTTGACAGAAGATTTTATTCACTATATTTGTCTCAATATATGGAAAAATCTTTGTAACTTAAAAGATAAAATATTACCTTATGTTGAATATCAAAATCATGTTAATGTGATAGAAGTGTTGAAGCGCCAAATTAACATGGCATCTCTCTCAGTTTCTCGACGTCCAATGGTTGAAAAGCAGCATATAGGCCTTTAGCGTACATGCCTTGACGCATTAAAAAGGTTACACCAGTTAATTACCAATTCCACATATGTTATTCATATCAGGGGATGGGGTGTTCATGGAGTATTTCATTTCCCTTTGCTCTCCAGTCAACAAAGCCCGCCAAAAGTGGTCTCATTTAATGTTATTGCCCATGGCTAGCCACAACTAACTGGTTTTGTGTGTAATCGAATGATTTCTCAAGAATAGCCCTCAACTAGTTCTTCTAAAAATCAGGCATATAAAGAACAAGATGTTTAATTAATCTTGAATCAAGAAAATGATAATATTTAACAATCTTATCATTTAGAGCATGCACATCATCAGGTGATAGAGGTGTCCGAAATAATCCAACGGTCATCTGATCCAGGTGATTTGAGTGGATGTCAGATGATGCATCCAGCCAATTTCTGAACTAAAATCCGTAAAATCAGGAGATCTTTTAATGAATTTTTTAGATATAGCAGCTCAAGATCCACCCCAGCATGCCAGGCTGGGGACTCTTTTAATCCAACCCTCGAGATCAATACACAGTATTTGAGAAGTTGAACGGGAAAAATAGAAACAGCCCCAGTCTACCGGACTAAGGAATTTTTCAAATTCTCAATCTCTTCCTTAGTGAATGACAGTCTTCTCTCGATTAGGGATGAAGCCAAAAGAGGAACATAGAGCTGAATTATCATGAAAGTCCCTCAAAATTACGGTTCATCAAGGAGTCTCTAAGGGATCAACCAAACAAAAGGCAATGTCTCATAAAGGACATGGAAGGAGATAGTATCACAGAAACACTAACAGAAGGTATGCAATGCGTTATGCATCGATAAATTTCATCAATGCCATTGTAATTGATCCCCCAGAACATTAGGCTCACTCAGAGTAATCAGATGAATATGTTCCTATTCAAGAGGTTGTATACATAGAAACAAATAAAGAAGGTGAGCGTACCCAAAATCAAAGGCTTACCCACAATCTAAGAACGCCTTCAAATAACAATCCCCCCCTCTCTAAAAGGCGTCCAAAAAGGGGAAAGGAAAAAAGTTAGGTTACATTCCACCCTACCTCTAGAGAATTCCAATCACTCTCATTAGAGGAATGGTTTAAACAACAAGAAGAAGAAATGAAGGTGTTAAAGAGGTTAAATGAAAAACTACTTCAAGGTAGTCTTCCTCCTAACCATGCTGGACTTAGTCAATCTAGGGAATCTGTTGTAGCTATTGGGATGGATCAAGAATATCCACCCTATAAAAGTACACCCTCACAGGTCCAATCCTATGGGTCATACGTGACAAAAACCATCAATACTACCATCAGTGGCAGTACTGGTCGCCTCACCCGTCCAAACTCTAGTTATTTCACCGGCCCAGGTCCAAGATTAACCAGATGTTTCTCAAACATCAATTTCTACCATTTAGTCATTAACAACTTGGTTGGAAGCTATGGAAAACCGATTTCACCAGTTCAATAAGAAAAGAGAGCTTACCCTGAATGGGTGGATGCAATTCCTCCCCCATCAAATATTGCGAATACCACATTCCCAATTTTTAATGGTTCAGGAGATCCAGAAAAACACTGAACACATTTTGTTTCTCTTTGTGATCCTATGATGGGAAATCCTCAACAACAAAAAAGAATTTAGGCTCTAGTGTTTTCTACAGTCATTACAAGGACCTGCTTTTGTATGGTATACGAGTTCGCAATCTTGGTCAATTACTTGGTGGGAAGCTATCTGTTAAAAATTCCTTCATAAATTTAGCTCATCATTTCCAAAGACAATAATATTTTATATTAACAATTATTATCAATGGTAAAATGAATGAGTTTCATATTTCATTTCTTGCTGGATGGGATTAACATATTCCTTATGTTTACCACTCCCTCAAGAAGAGTTGGTGCCAATTAGTGTGGAAAATCTACATGATGAATTACGCAAAAACAATGAACCCTATGAAATATATAGGAGGGTTTCAAGACCTTACTTCAATCGCTCAGTAGATAGAATAGTCTCTTATATAGACTAGGGATAACACTCGTGTAATTCCATCAGTTCCATGAAGGAGAATAGGAAAGGAAGAAGCTGCTACAATAACACTTAAACAAGAACTTGTACCTGCTTCTATTCCAAAACCTTCATCATATCGAAGGGCTCCACCTCCTGAGCATAAAAAACAATGGTCGCCACGTCAATATGATCAATGAGATGAAAGGCAGTAATAGTTTGAGGATTTAAAGAACAATATTTATTCTTTCTGGAATGAAAAATTTTCTATGTACTTCATCTCAGCTCTAGAAAACAATCTGGTTTAGATGCAAAGGACCAAAAGTACGAACAAGAAATGAGATGAAGACCTCCCCAACTATTTCATGTTACATCAGATGTTGCGGAATCCCATTCCAGAGTGTTTTGTCTTCAAAGATGTCCTACAGAAGATGGTGGACTCTGGACAAGTTAAACTGAATGGTTTTTCATCCTATGTATCATGTGTTACTGCTACTGATCCAGAGGAATAAGTTGAGGGGCATGAAGTCAAAAGTAAAAATGCACAGAAATATGATGACTGGATGGTCAGGAAAACAATAAACCGAACTCATGCCATTTTAAGAACACAACTGAATCGACCAATTGTGTCTTCTGCTATTTCTTCCACGACAAACCCCCCTTCATCAGAAATAAAAACCTCAATGAAGTGGCATAATTTAAAGAAAGAAGAGTAGTCAGAAGAAGACAAGATCGTGTCAAATCCTAAGTTGTCTTTGACTTTGTCAGATTTTTTTCCATCTACATCAAAAAAACAGGAACTTCCCCACCAAATGACACAACCTAAACTGGTTCATCAGAAAAAATCTTCACCAGATGAAGAATTGATCTTTGGTTCTGTCAACATGATTCATTTAACGGATCCATATTCTAATGATAGATTCGATCATGATGAGCCCAATTTCCCTGTATCTAAAAGAGGAATTAGAGGAAGATACAGAGGTATATGATACAAAAGAATACGTGGATATTACAGAAGCCACTATTTCAATCCTACCCCTGCTAGAACTATATATGTGGAAGAAACTCGTGGAAAATCCCTTCAACGGGCTCAACAAGAACAAGAACGTTCTTCAACACATGGTAGATTCTGTCCTGTCACAGTTATTTAGGAGGACATGTTAGAGGTTACACCTTCTTCCTCTCAGCAAATAGATAGACCTATTCAGTCTAATCTATAAAAGATAGAAGTGTTTGAAATTCCTTTCCAAATATTGGATGCATCTGCTTCCAAAGCATCAACATCCAAGGCACCAGCAAAACCACATTTTCATTCTGGGAAACCCAGAACTTTGGACCAAAAGGATGATGTCTTGAATTGTTTGGACCATTGTAGATGCCGGAAAAGTCCGTTGTTCCCAAACAAAGCTCCGGATGCGGAAAGCGAAGTGATATTTGGAGTCAGAAGCCTGTTCCGGAGGGCCCGGAGGGCTTGCGCGGAATTTTAGAGGTCCGCGCGCAAAGTTGAGTCGCGGCGCGCAATCCTCCCGGGATGCGCGCAATCCGCATGGCCGGCGCGCAATTTTGCGCGCCCCCGAGCTCCCGCGACTCCCTTGCGCGCCGGGTCCGGATTCTGCGCCCGCGAAGGGAATTCCGCACCCGCGAAGCGAATTTCGCGCCCGCTGCCGGGATTCCGTGCCCGGGGTTGCCTATAAATACAAGGCGACCCCCGACGTTTTGAAGGTTGCCGGAATTCGAAAGGTCTCTCATGCGCGCAATCCAACCCCTTCCGCGCGCAATGCCGATCTTCAGGTAACCTCCTTTCTTTCGCGCAATAAGGCCTCGGGGTTCGCCTTCGCGCGCAATCCCTTGAGCTTCCTTCCTTTGAATATTTCTTCACCCTAAGGCCTTCACGCGCAAAAGAACCCGCTTTCGCGCAATTTCCCCCGGGGTGCGCGCAATCCGGTGCGATTGCGCGCACCCCCCCTCTTTTAAAGTGGCCATTCCCTAAAGAATGAGCCGTTGCCCCCGCGCGGTATCCGAAGCCCGGTGCGTGCAATCTTTACCTTCCGCGCGCAAGGCGCTGGCCCAATTGCGTGCCAGCCCGTCCGTTTGCGCGCCGACCCGCGGTATTGCGCGCAAAGCTCCTCTTTTGCGCGCAAACCGCCAGGGTCGCCCCCTTTGACCCCCTTTGGGTACCCGCCTGCGTGGCGCCCGATGATCTTCATCGCAGGTGCCCGCACCGTACGTTGTCTTCCCGTGCAGCCTTCCAGGCTCGCGCGAAGTGACACGGACCTATCGGCGGCTTCAACGTCCTGCACGACGCTAAACTGCACTACGTCCTGCACGACGTTAAACTGCATACGTCCTGCATGACGTTAAACTGCATACGTCCAAGCTGCATGACGTTAAACTGCCAAGCATCCTCGTCCGCGGGACAAGACGTTAAACTGCCAAGCACCTTCGTCCTCAACACATGACGTTAAACTGTACTTCGTCCAGCAAGACGTTAAACCGTCCGCTTCGTCCTCAACACACGACGTTAAACTGTACTTCGTCCGGAAAGACGTTAAACCGTCGGCATCCTGATCCCGTGCTCCGCACGCAGGGTCCTCCCGGTTTGGATGTGGCCCCCACCCGCTCGTCTCTGCAGGGATGTCGGGATTGGAGTGGCCTTCGCCCACGGGGGTAGAGTGTTACAAACCCAACGAACTACGTGGACTTTGATCCCTGTCTTCTAAACAGGGTACGTAGGAAGCCTCTCCGAGGTTCAAGCCCGCCACCTGGTCGTCCCGGTCGTATTTACGTCGGTTCGTCCATCAGTGGACCCCTCCTGGGTTCACACTTGCGTCGATTCACCTATGAATCCGCCATTGTGGGGGACTGCACATGTGTATCTCCATTGCACTTCCCCACTGCCTTTTCCTATTTCTCCCTTCTTCAGGCAGCCTCGATCTCTCTGTGAGTCGGCTTGCCAACGTCCAGCATGACGTAAAACTGTGATCCACCCGGCCGTTCCATCCCCCTCTGTGCGAGGTGGTTCGGTTCAATCCTCCATCAGGCAGCCACGTCCAGCATGACGTAAAACTGTGATCCACCCGACCGTTCCATCCCCCTCTGTGCGAGGTGGTTCGGTTCAATCCTCCATCCGGCGGCCTCGATCTCCTTGTGAGTCAGCTTGCCAACGTCCAGCATGACGTGAAACTGTGATTCACCCGGCCGTTCCATCCCCCTCTGTGGGAGGTGGTTCGGTTCAATCCTCCACCCGGCGGCCTCGATCTCTCTGTGAGTCGGCTTGCCGACGTCCAGCATGACGTTAAACTGTATATCCGAACTACGCTGACTTTGATCCGCGCTAACGCGCGGTACGTAGGAAGCACCTATGGGGTCCAAGCTCTTCACTCCATCATCCACCCTGATCCTTACCCGGGCCGCCACATCCCGGTGGGGTCATGCCATTTCATTACACTCCACTTCACTCGGGAAGCCGCCCATGTGCTGGCCCCAGCGTCGGAGGTTCCCCGCAAGGGGTTCTGTCATCTGATCCACTCCTCGTGTTGATCAGTCCGATGCCGTCCCCGCTGGACGTTAAACTCGCGGCATACCCCGTGTTAAACATGGGAAGCTGAGGAAAACCTCAGGTAACACAGTTCCCCGTACCCAGTGCGGGATGCCTCAGGCCATCACGCCTTTGAGAAGCCCTATTAGGGACGGAAGGCAGACATGCAGAGTCGCAGTGTCAAGACACGCCCCCGACACCCAGAGCCACCCGGTCTCCTCACCGCAGGTTGTTGCCCCGTCCAGACTCTTTGGAGCGTCCGGGAGGAAGCAGCGTAATTAACCGGTGTCCATGAAGATATGGCGCCGGGAACGAGATTCACGAACATTCTTAAATCTATGAGGGAGACCCGGATTAGGCGACGAGTTCCGAGGAGACGTCCACGGGAGGAGGAGCCGACATCCCATCATCCCGTTTTCGATCAAGGAGCAGACGCCCCTGAATAAGGGACGGATGTCGCCCGCCCTTGGAAAGCGGGACTGCGGGACCACAAGCCGCGCGCCCATCCCCTCGGGTCGACGGGTGCACGCGCGAACGCGTCCTGGCGGAACAACGTAACCCGACGCACATCCGCACCGAAACAGAAAAATGGTGAACCCGACGTGAATCTCTTCTCATCGATACGAAGACCGATGGCTTTTCAGAGGTGTTGGAAGACCAGCATGCTGCTCGACCGAGCATTCAGTTTTACCCGCCAGGGGCTGGGGAAGGGAACTCGGGCACTCCGTCTCGTGACGTCGAGGGCCTGGGTCCCCCCCACGGAAGGCGTCGTGGCACTAATGGTTGGTTGTCGATTCCTTTTCCTGTCAGTGTTAATGGGTCCTTCTCCCTGCTTTCAGAAATCAGGTCGCCCAATCCAGTGCCCGATCGCCACCCGCCCACTGGCGCAGGGGTAGGGGAAACACCGATGCGGCTACTCCGCGTGGTCCCGCCCGTTCCATAGTCGTCCCAGCAGCCGCAGCTGCGGGGCGACCACTCCCTCTCTCCCCCTCGGAGGTAATCCAAAGGAGGGTGATCAACAACTTGGTGCGGAGATATGAGGAAGAGGGAGTCATCCCCACCAGGGACATGGCTCGCCTGGACCTCGAGGAAGCTGCACCTCGCCACCAACGCCGCCCCTGAGGGCCGCGCAGGGAGGCACCGCTGCCTACCTCGACGTCCAACCGCTTCGGGAGTTTATCCCCGTAGCGCTCCGACAACTCCTTCCCCTATGCGGATGAAGTGGAAGATGCCCGGGACTACCCTATCCGAGGTCCGCTCCAGGGATCCACGATAAGGGCTCCCGCCAGGCCACGACGACACCGCCGTCAGGCCCCCCAAGTCGAGGAACAGGCTCTCCACCTGCCCGCGCCGCTCATCCCGACTCGTCTGTCTCGACGCCAACGTCGGGCACGAGCGGAAGAGGATGCCCACCTTGGGGCCCTAGCAACAGCGGCCGCATTGGCTCAAGCCACTGCTGGCTCCAGTCACCAGGCCCCTGCGCATCCTGAGTGGGGGCACTTCTATGCCCGACCCGGATCGAGGCCACGACCGCCCCAAAGGCAGGTTGGGTTGACTCTCCCGGTTGCTGGCACATGCAATAGCCACCGCGGGCCACCTCGCGGTAGCGCTGTTCGCCAACAGGGGCTACTCCGTGTGGCCGATCCAAGAGCCATGGGTCATCCCACCTTCCGATCTCGGCCCGGAGGCCCGCCCGGAATCATCTCTCCCCGCGTCCCCTTTGATATCTGTCCCGGTGCTCCTCGCACCTTGGTTTCCAGTCCTCTTGGCCCCAGCACCAGTGCGGCCGGAGGACGCCAGGATAGAGATCAGCCGTGCCCCGAAGAACCACCCAGGGGCAGGAGGGCGAGGCGTCGACGCCGAGGGAAGAATGTTACGGAATTCCGGACAGAGATCCGACCGGTTCGTTTCTCTGATACAGAGGCGGAGTATGATTCGGCGACAGAGCCCTCCCCCCAATCCCGCCAGTCAGGGGCAGGGGTAGGAATGCGGCATGTCAGCCTCGTACTTCCCGAGAGCGAGATCGACACGATCCCCGCTTCTCTCCGAAAGTATATCCGGAGTAGCGAGGGCCTGGTAGACCCCCAAGGATCAAACTTGCGGTTGGTACCGGCCCCTCCAGAAGCGCCTTCTGCCTCGATCGGAGAACCCGGAGACTTTTTCTAGGGACCGACGGTTGAACCACGATCTCGTGCACCCTCGGCAAGCACCGACGCTACGGCAGGATGTTCGCTTGCCGACCCGTCCTATCGTGATGTGGTAGCCAGGGCACCGCCACCCTCAGAGGGCGGCCCGGGATATGGAGGCCAATCGGCCTGCTCGCCGTATTCACCGCCGGCCAGCCCGTCGGCCCGGCGGCCCGCCTCGGCACCACTGCCGGTTCCCCGTCCATTCCCAGTCTTTGAAGAGGACCAAGGAGACTTGGGTCCCGAGCTTGAGTCGTGGAGCTTCTGGACCGTCCTTGCAGAGGGACACTTCCCTGAGAAGTTTTGGCCAGTCGCATGACCGGACTTTGATGCACCCGAATCGCTCACCCCGGATGAGTTCGAATGCTTCCGCCGAACCCTCCGGGAGACTCACTCCCGTCTTCACCGCCTACAAATTCCATATCCCGGGAGTCAAGTGCACCTGGAGGATATTGGTGAGCAGTGCCGTCAAATTGACCTGGCCACGCTCCCCGCGGTTCGGCACCCCGGGTCATTTGGGCACCACGAGGCCCTCCAACAACGATGCGTTGAGTGTTTTCAAGTACTCCACAATGTTACCGAGGAAGCCACTCCCCACGTGTATATCCGTGGATGGGGGCAGTACGCTGCCCTACGCTTCAGTGCGGTTCGCCGACAGCCCGATTCACTGGGTGGCCCTGAGGGTACATCCCCAGGGACGGAAACAGTCAATATGGATGACCTGTCAGGAGAGGGGAACGACTTGAAACTTCTCGACGGGGGCTCTTCCCCCGAAGACAAGCCGTCGTTGGATCCATCGGTGAGAGTTACTCGTCATCAGAGGAACCTCCTGGGACTCCCCGCACCCACTGAAGCACTGACGTTGAGCCGAAACGTCAGCAAAGGTAAGGAGCACGGCGAGGCTACAAAGCCCGCCGACCCGTCTGCCTCCACGCAGAGGGCAGATGAGGATCACGAGAAGGCTATGCTACGCCAACAGCTCGCCGAGCAGAAGAAGCTAGTTGACCAGCTCCTCGCCGAGCGCGCTGCAGAGCAGCGGCCTGACTACGGTGATCCTAGGCCAGGACAGCATGGACATGAACAACCACCCCTCGATGAGGCTCTCCCGGGCAACCGTGACTATGCCGTGTTCGCCGACAGGAGAGAGGCCATCGCCTATGGCAAGAGGGCGCGGTATGTTTCACCACACCCTCCCGAACGGCGTGACTACCTGAGAGACCCCGCTCGGATTCCTCCCGCTGCCCCAAGGGCCGCTCCGCCCGCCATCCCACGAGCTGCCGAGTTCGACGACCCAGTCGACGACCCGATTGAAGGGCCATGCAATGCGCTCGTGGTTAGAGATCCTCGCCAGGACTGGAACCCATGTCTGGACGATCCGATGGCGGCACTCATTGCCCGCTTGGAAGCCTTGGAGACTCGGCAAGTGGCAATCCCACCGGACGGCAAGCCATACCCAGCATGGGTGGATGACATGCCGGCGCCTCCGGGATTCGGGAATCCCACTTTTGCCCCCTTAAACGGGACTGGAGATCCGCCACAGCATTTGGCCCATTTCAACTCGAGGTGCGGGCCAATGTTGGGGACTCCGGTGCAGCAAGAGGCCGCTAAGCTTCGCTGCTTTGTCCAGACACTGGAAGGGCCAGCATTTGTCTGGTACAGCCAACTCCCCGTCGGGTCGATAACTAGCTGGGAGGACCTTCGTAGACAATTCCTCTACCAGATCAGTTCCACGACCCGGAAGACGAGTATCGCAGACCTCTTCAAGTGCAAGCAGAGGCCTGATGAGCGAGTCGCGGACTTCGTCGCCCGATGGAAGGGTCTCATGTATTCCCTTGACATGCCATTGACTCAGGAGCAGTTGCTGACAATGTGCGTCGGGAACGTCAAGACCGAGCTGGTCCCTTCCTTGATCACTCAGAATTACCCCGGAGGGTTCAGGGACTTCTCAGACAACGCTCAACGTCTTGAGGAAGCCCTGCAACAGGCCAGCCAGGCATACCCGCTGCCTCCTATGATTCCTGCAAGGAGAGCCAGCAGGGCTGAGCCCGCTGCTGTCGCCCAGATAGAGGCCCCCAGGCCGTTGGAGCTGCTGCCGGCGAGACCAGCTCCATAGCCTCACTGGAATCCGCCTCCACGGGCTCAGTTCCCGGCCCAGCAGCAGCAGCCTCAGAACCGACCGGCCCCTCCGCGTAATGTACCGCCACAACCCAGGCGAGATAATCAGGGTCCACCTCCTCGGCAGGCCCCTCCATCCCCTCGTCAAGACCACGCTCCCAGGGGCCCGCGATACCTGACCTACTCATTTCACGAGGATCAGGTCCTCGGTTATTTCCGGAGCGCCCTGGAGCAGAGGATTGTGCGACTGCCTGAGTGTTGCAGGCCAGAGGAGGCACATCTCACGGATAACCCCCGCTACTGCCCCTACCATCGGGCCCTGGGACACACTGTCCAGCGGTGCTATGTGTTTAAGGATTGGCTCCAAGACCATATTAACAACAATGTAATCAGGTTGGGCCCAGCTCCAGCACAAGTGGCGGGCGTGTTCGTGGGATCAGATGACGATAGCGGCGATGAGGACGAATGGCAGCTGGTCTCCGACCGCGGGTCCCAGAAGTATAAAAACTGGATGGCCCGCAAGACGATCATTCGCGCCCATGGAATCATCCGTACGCGCTTGAATCAGCCTGAGCCCCCAGAAGCTGCGGGTGCTGCTTCGGCATCGTCGTCCCAGCCTGCCTCTTCCAAGAAGAGCACATGGCGGCGGCGCAAGAAGGAAGAGCGCGCCCCGCCAGTTCCGCCACTATCCCGCACTCTCGGCGATTTCATGCCCCCGGAGATGGGGATCCCTCCCCGGATCCGTCCAGTGGTGAATGATTCGTCTGATGACAGTAATGGGTACGCTTCGGTTAATACCGTCGAGCTGGTAAATCCCTTCTCGGTTCCCGACGTTGAAGAACACCAGGTGGACCTCCCTAGCGTCCCCGGTCGTCGCCACCGTCGGAGGAGCCGCAACAACAGGAGTCACCGGGGCACAGCAGTTGGTACCTCCAGCCAGGCCATGCACGCCACTGAGACTAGGCAGCAGGCTCAAGATCGAGCTCAGCGTGCGCAGGCCCCCCATCCGGGGATGACGGATTCGCCTCCGCCACTGTTTGGGGTGTGGGACCAGGCAGGACCGCCTCAGCCGCGTCGCGATCAGCTCCGCCCTACCACGAGTCCATCCCGGACTCCTGACCCCAGTACGGTGACCATTTCCCGGGCTTCAACCAATGAACAGCGAGATGCGCCAAGCACCAGTCGGCCGCCGGCCCAACCGGCAAGGCTCGTCATGCTTCCAACCGCAGAGCAACCTCCTGCAACCAGGGGTTCGCGCTTGGCCAAGAAGTATGATGTCCTGAAGCACTTGGCCGACATCCCAGCGAGACTCTCCATCCTTGAGGCTCTGCGCATGTCATATGAGATGCGTGAGGCACTCGCTGAATCCCTGAAGAGCCCCCTCCAGTTTGAGACAGAGGTTGCGGCTGCAGAGGCCTTTCACGCCGAAACGATCGAGGATGCCGAATGCCAGGCAGTTATCTCGTTCTCTGGTAAGGATGAAGACCCTCCTATACAGGGGCACATTCATCCGTTGTATGTTACCGGCCAGTTCAATGGCCTTGAAGTCCGGCGCTGTCTTGTCGACACGGGGTCCGGGATTAACCTGATTCCAACTCGGACGCTCCGGAGATTGGGGTTGTCTGAGGATGACTTGATCCCCTCCGACCTCAGGATCCAGGGGTACGACCGCACTGAGCAAACTCCGGTCGGCAAGATACGTTTGAAGACCCAGTTCGGTGACTTGGTTGCCAACACCGAATTCATGGTGGTCTCTCAGGACACTGCGTATAACGCATTGATGGGCAGGCCATGGCTCCACCTTCATGCGGCGGTTCCCTCATCATACCACCAATGCCTCAAATACTCCCTTAATGGTCGAGTAGGCGTGCTTCAAGGAGATGCCTCTCCTTTTGCCTCATGTGAAGCCCGTTATCTGGACGCGGACTATTACAAGAGCAAGGATAAGCAGATCCTGGCAGGTGAGGTCGAGCCTGTCGCTGTTGCAAGTGATCCCTGGGCAAGTTTGGATGACGCTTACGTCCTCCCGATTCAACGGTTGGACGTAGCCATGGTCTCGACGGCTTGTGAGTCTCCTAATGAGATGACCGCGACCGCCCGTGCCAGCACCAGCGGCCCAGCAGGATCTGGTAGCCCCAATGCAGTTGCCAACGCAGTCTCTCCCGTGGACAATCCCTCCCCGAGTGGAGAGGACGTGGAAGATGCACCCCCAGCCTTTGAGGAGGGCGTTCCCGCCACGGTCGATGAGTTAGTACAAGTGAACCTTGGAACCGAAGCAGATCCGAGACCCACATTGGTCAGTGCCGCCATGCCCTCTGAGGAGCGGCAGCAGTACGTGGACTTTCTCAGGCTGCACCGTGGTGTGTTCGCTTGGGGCTATGACGAGATGCCGGGGCTGGATCCTCAGGTAGCCGTCCACCGACTTGGTCTCCCGGCGAACCATCGCGGGATCAAGCAGCCTCCCAGGAAGATGCACCCATTTCACGGTGCCATGGTTGAGGCCGAAGTTGACAATCTTATCAAAGCCAACTTCGTGAGGGAAGTCCAGTACCCCAAATGGCTGGCCAACATTGTTCCGGTCAGGAAGAAGAATGGGCAGATCAGAGTCTGCATCGACTTCCGCGATCTCAACCGCCACTGTCCGAAAGATGATTTTCCCCTTCCAGTGACAGAGCTGTTGATTGACACCACGACAGGGTTCCAAGCCCTCTCCTTCATGGATGGATACTCCGGATACAACCAAATCCGGATGGCCCCTGAGGATGAGGAGTTCACTGCCTTTAGGGCCCCCCAAGGTACCATCTGTTACCGGGTCATGCCTTTCGGCCTGAAGAATGCTGGTGCCACCTATCAACGGGCGATGCACCGCATATTCAAACCAATCCTCGGCACACTGGTGGAATGCTACGTCGACGACTTGGTAGTCAAATCACGCCAGTGTCAGGACCATCTCAAAGATCTTGAGAAAGTGTTCGGCTTCCTCCGGTCTTGTTGCCTGAAGATGAACCCGTTGAAGTGTGCCTTCGGGGTCACCTCCGGAAAGTTCCTTGGATTTGTGGTAAGATACCGGGGTATTGAGATCGACCCAGAGAAGATCAGGGCGATTAGCCAGATGCCTCCCCCAGGTAACGTCCGGGAACTACAAGGGTTCCAAGGCCACTTAGCCTATATACGCCGATTCATCGCGAATCTGGCCGGAAAGTGTAAGCCCTTTTCTCGGCTCATGAAGAAAGGTGCCACCTATGTATGGGATAAAGAGTGTTAGACCGCTTTCGAGGAAATCAAGCAGTACCTGCTGCAACCTCCGGTTCTGATGCCGCCTGTATCCGGAAAGCCGCTGGTCCTCTATGTGACCGCCTTGGAACGGTCCCTTGGCGCCCTTCTCGCCCAGAAGAACAACGAGGGAACAGAGAATAGCCTCTATTACCTCAGTCTCATGCTCCTCGATGCGGAAGTCAGATATTCCCCCATTGAGAAGAGCTGCCTGGCGCTCGTATTTTCCGTACAGAAATTACGGCACTACTTGCAGCACCATGAGGTACAGTTGGTTTCTCGGGTAGACCCGTTGAAATATATCCTGAGCCGACCTATGTTGACTGGCCTTCTAGCGCGGTGGGCTGTGATTCTCCAGCAGTTCGACATCAGGTATGTGTCTCAGAAGGCCATCAAAGGGCAAGGATTGGCAGACTTTCTGGCTGCTCACCCAACCTCCGCGGATCAGCCACTGTATCTAGGCTTTCCTGATGAGGCCATCCTCTCGGTCGATCGAGCCGGTTCATGCTGGCAGATGCACTTTGACGGTGCCTCCCGGAGCCCCACCGGTAGAAGACTTGATAATCCTAAGCTCAACAGAGTGGGCCTGGGTATCGTCTTCATCACCCCGGAGCAAGTCGTGCTGCCATACTCTTTCCTGTTGTCAGAGGGCTGTACCAACAATGAGGCAGAATACCATGCCCTCATCACCGGCCTTGAGTTAGCTCTCGAGATCGACGTACCCCATCTGTGTGTGAAAGGGGACTCCGAGCTGGTTGTTAAGCAGATCAATGGCGACTATGTTGTCAGGAAGCCGGAACTTGTGCCATTACTGGAGTGCACCCTCCTTCTGATGGCCCGGTTCCCTTCTCGGCCAGAAATTGTCCATATTCCCCGGTCGCAGAACGGTCGAGCAGATGCTTTGGCCAGCCTTGCTGCGTCACTTGCAGAACTTGAACAGGATAACCTGATCGTCTGCGTGACACACCGCAGGCTCATCGCTCCCGTTATCCCGGAGGGAGATCGCGGCCCGTCGGTAAGTAATCTCACCGCGGTTGCCCCTGTGCCCGGAGCCCCGAGTACCCCAGATATGGCAGTCGAATCAGCCCCTGATTGGAGGGCGCCTTTGGTTGAGTACCTCCAACATGGCATTCTCCCATCGGATCGGGCCGAGCGCGAGCGAGTTAGACGCCGCGCATCACAGTTTGTCCTCCAGAGCAGTCCCGGCCTGGAGCAGATCCTCTACAGACGCGGATTTGATGGTGTTCTCCTCCGTTGCCTTCAGGGAGTTGAGATCCCGCGAGTCATGCAAGAGGTTCATGCTGGTTCATGCGGTGCCCATCAGACCGGGCCGAAGCTGTTCCACCAGATTCGGAGGTTGGGGTACTTCTGGCCCTCCATGATCCACGACTGCATCGAGTATGCCAGGAGGTGCCATGCGTGCCAGGTTCATGCGAACTTTGTGCATCGGCCGCCGGAGCCTCTCCATACCACCAGGTATTCTTGGCCCTTTGCAGTCTGGTGGATGGACGTTGTGGGACCCTACCCGCCGGCGACGGCTCGCCAGTGCCGGTTCATTCTGACCGCCACAGAATTCTTCTCCAAATGGGCAGAGGCGATTCTGCTCAGAGAGGTCAAATCCTGTTCGATCGCTGACTTCGTGACCTCCAACATCATTCATCGATTTGGGGTGCCTCACGCTATCCTCACGGATAACAGAACCAATTTCCGAGCAGCCGAGTTGAAGAAGTTGTACGCCAAGTACAACATTCGCTCGAACCATACATCTCGCTATCATGCACAGGCGAATGGACAGATCGAGGGGTTTAACAAAACCCTCTCTAACATTCTGCAAAAAATGGTTGGTCAGAACAAGAAGAGTTGGCCGGACAAGCTCCCCAACGCCCTCTGGGCTTATCGGACGACGACTCGCAATTCCACCCAGATGACCCCTTATTCCCTGGTGTATGGAGCTGAGGCCGTCCTGCCCATCGAGATCCAGTTACCGTCCTTGCGCACTGCGGTCTACGACCAGCAAGCGCCGGACAGAGCTGCTGAAGCCCATCTAGTCGAGTTGGAAGCACTGGATGAGAATAGACTTCGCGCCTTGCACAACATGGAGAGGCATCAAAGCAGGATGGCTCGAGCTTTCAATAAGAAGGTTCGCCTCCGCTCCTTCCTGCAGGGTGACCTAGTGCTAGCCCTAAGAGCGCCAATGATCCCCGGCAGGAAGCCGCCCAAGTTGGAGCCCAAGTGGGAGGGACCTCTTGTCGTCCACAAAGTTTATCCCAACGGTGCGTACTCCCTAGCGACTATGGATGGTGAGCGTGTCACTCCTCCCACCAATGCTAGGTTCCTCAAGCAGTATTTTTCCTGAGTGTACATTCGTCCTGCATGACGCTAAACTGCACCACGTCCTGCACGACGTTAAACTGCCTACGTCCGCGCGGCAAGACGTTAAACTGCCAAGCATCATTCGTCCAAGCTACAAGACGTTAAACTGTTCAGCATACGTCCTGCACGACGTTAAACTGCATACGTCCATGCTGCACGACGTTAAACTGCCTAGCATATCGTCCGCGCTGCAAGACGTTAAACTGCTAAGTGTTTCGTCCAACACGACGTTAAACTGTACTACGTCCGAGCTACAAAACGTTAAACTGTTCAGCATTCGTCCTGCATGACGTTAAACTGCCTCTCAAGAACTACGTGCGGCTTGATTCCCATCCTTATGGGATACTTAGGACCGCCTGAACATAGGCCCAGCCCCATCCTTCGGGAATTTCCATCCCAGCTCGGGCCCTTGGCCCAGTTGCCTCTGTATATGTGGCGTATGGTGTGGACGCGGGGCTACGCCCTCATTCACGTCGGTTTGCTCGCCACGCTGTACGCCCCCACATTCGGGGATGCCTTCTACTCCCCCCTTTTTTCTTTCTCTTTTCGTCCTTCATGACGTTAAACTGCGCTTCAAGAACTACGTACGACTTGATTCCCATCCTTATGGGATACGTAGGACCGCTTGGACGCTTGTGTCTCAGGTCCAGCCCCGTCTCTTGGTTGATCACGGGGATCTGTTGTCTTTTGGTTGCTCTCAGGGTGACTCCTCCGACCCTTTCCGGTGATCTGTTAACATGTTTTGGGTACCTTGGTCTATGACCCGTGGTGTCAGATTCAATCCCGACAAGTCCTGTGTTGCTTGTCGGTTCTCGCGCTTCCTCTTGTTTGAGCCTTCACTCAAAGGGATCCTCGTTAGCGGTTTGGGTACGATGCCTCAGTGCTCTCCTACCGCTCCGGGTCGATTTACCGGCGGGTCCTGGGCCGCAAATCGATATGAATCCTGCGATTGAGCGGTTGATGCTCGTTTTCTTGCCCCGTTCTAGGCTGACGCGATCGGATGTTGTGTTGCGAATATGGTCAGCGACATCCTTGATCGCCATGTCGGCTCTTTTAGGCTCCGAACATTGGTTGCGCGGTCCTCATCACACTCCGCCTTTGTGCGTTGTAGTGGAATCTCGACACTCTCTTCATACTGACCTTCAGTACACCTTTACACGTTAGGCAGGCCAACCAGGGTAATGGTGTCTGTCGAGGCTCCCACGATCTGAGCGCCAAGGATATACGCTGATGTCCTCCCTAAGGGCCATGTGTAGTTGGACCCTCGTCCCCATAAGGAGGAAGGAGTCGCCCGAACAATCGAGTTCTGGGCCCAGTATATCTGGAGGCTAGCATCTCTGCCCCTCGGGTGATGGACATACGCAGGCCCCTATCCCAGGATCCTTCTCCTGGAATCGTGCGTGACCGCAGGGCTGGGTATGTTCCCGCCTCCGCTGAGTCCGCCATATCGCAATACGCGGATTCCTCAATGGTCCGAACCACACGACCTTAAACTGTGTTGTCTGGTCCTACCACACGACCGTAAACTGTGATCGTCTTGGACGCCCGACGAGAAACGGCACTGCATCGTGATGTTCTACTCAGGGGACACTCACGTTGGGCGCTGGTTAATAACCACGCCATTCATCAATGCCTCTCATGGCTTGACTATTGTGGCGACGCCAGTGATTCCCTAATCACAGGCATGTCGCTGCACAAAGAAAAACCATACACCTTTAAGGACAAACAAGAAATATCAAATACCGCTTCTTCTGTGTGCGAGGGTCAGACCCGCACCCTTCCCCGCGCTGGTGCCCGATTGTGTTGCGCCGCGCTTCAAGAACTACGTGTGGCTTGATTCCCATCCTTATGGGATACGTAGGAACGCCTGGATGTTTGAAACTCCGGGTCCAGCCCCCCACCTCTTAAAGATTCCCCCCTTCTCTGGGGAATCCGCCGCCTTCAGGCCACCCTCAAGGCGTGTCCCTCGACCCCTTGCAGTGGTCCACTGGTGTCAAGAGTACTCTGGTTTATTTCCAGGAGGGTCAGGTTCAGCTTGGTCAGGTTCTTTCCATTTTCAGGCTTCATGCTCCCTTTCATTCGGACCCATCGCTACGCCCTGGGTGGAGCCCCCGTGAACGGTTTGGACACAATGCCTCAGTGCTCTCCCACCGACTCGGGCTGGTTCCCCCAATGGCCTCGGGCAGAAAATCGATATGAATCCTGCGATTGAGCGGTCGATGCTCGTTTGCTGCCTCATTCCATCAACGGTTAGTGCGATATTGATGCTGCTTTTCCGCCACAGTCGGCAGTACTCCCATATCGTTACGCCGGTGCCCCCAGTCCTTGAGTGAATGGCCGCATGATTCACATTTTTCCACCCCCCATTCTGACCAGGCAGAATCTCGACACTCTTGACACTATCCCTCAGTGCATCTTCGCATATCCAGGGGATAGGACCACGATGCGGCGTACTTTGAGGTTCTTATGGTCCGAGCTCTAAGACCTTAAACTAATATCTACCTCTATGGTCCGAGCTCTAAGACCTTAAACTAAGATCTACCCTTATAGTCCGAGCTCTAAGACCTTAAACTAAGATCTAGCCCCATGGTCCGAGCTCTAAGACCTTAAACAAAGATCTACCGCTATGGTCCGAGCTCTAAGACCTTAAACTAAGATCTCCCCTTATGGTCCGAGCTCTAAGACCTTAAACTAAGATCTAGCCCTATGGTCCGAGCTCTAAGACCTTAAACTAAGATCTACCACTATGGTCCGAGCTCTAAGACCTTAAACTAAGATCTCCCCTTATGGTCCATGCTCTAAGACCTTAAACTAAGATCTCCCCAAACAGGATTCTACGTCCTGCATGACGTTAAACTGCACTCTCAGAACTACGTGTGGCTTGATCTCCAGCCTGATGGAGTACGTAGGAACGCCCGGGCATTTCAACTCGGGTCCAGCCTCAGGGATCGCTAAGTCCCACCCCTCCTCGTCGCCGGCCGTCTGGCCTGACTTCGGGTAGAGTGGTGCAGTTGTGATATTCTCCCCGATTCAGCTCGGGATGCCCCATCACAATGATGGGAAGCGACAGTTTCCTCGTCAAAGAGGTTCTGTCTGAGAATTGGGGTGATTCACGGCCAGATTAGTGCATCCGCCTAATACGCTTTCCCCACGGTGGCGCAATTTGGAGAGCGTTGGAGCTTATCGCGCGGAAGGCCTGTGTACGGAACGCGGGACCCTGGACCCCTATTTATAGACGAGGCCGGGATTCCGCGCCGCGCGGGACGCGCGATTGCGCGACCGAGAATTGCGCGCCCGACGCCCCTTTTTGCGCGCCTAAGTCCCGCGCCGCCCAGGACTTCGGCATTCCGGCGTCTCCCTCGGAACCCGATCGTTGCGACCTCTCGCCGATCAGATTCTGAGGGGGGGGGGGGGCTTTTGTAGATGCCGGAAAAGTCCGTTGTTCCCAAACAAAGCTCCGGATGCGGAAAGCGAAGTGATATTTGGAGTCAGAAGCCTGTTCCGGAGGGCCCGGAGGGCTTGCGCGGAATTTTAGAGGTCCGCGCGCAAAGTTGAGTCGCGGCGCGCAATCCTCCCGGGATGCGCGCAATCCGCATGGCCGGCGCGCAATTTTGCGCGCCCCCGAGCTCCCGCGACTCCATTGCGCGCCGGGTCCGGATTCTGCGCCCGCGAAAGGAATTCCGCGCCCGCGAAGCGAATTTCGCGCCCGCTGCCGGGATTCCGCGCCCGGGGTTGCCTATAAATACAAGGCGACCCCCGACGTTTTGAAGGTTGCCAGAATTCGAAAGGTCTCTCGTGCGCGCAATCCAACCCCTTCCGCGCGCAATGCCGATCTTCAGGTAACCTCCTTTCTTTCGCGCAATAAGGCCTCGGGGTTCGCCTTCGCGCGCAATCCCTTGAGCTTCCTTCCTTTGAATATTTATTCACCCTAAGGCCTTCGCGCGCAAAAGAACCCGCTTGCGCGCAATTGCCCCCGGGCTGCGCGCAATCCGGTCCGATTGCGCGCACCCCCCCCCTCTTTTAAAGTGGCCATTCCCTAAAGAACGAGTCGTTGCCCCCGCGCGCTATCCGAAGCCCGGTGCGCGCAATCTTTACCTTCCGCGCGCAAGGCGCTGGCCCAATTGCGCGCCAGCCCGTCCGTTTGTGCGCCGACCCGCGGTATTGCGCGCAAAGCTCATCTTTTGCGCACAAACCGCCAGGGTCGCCCCCTTTGACCCCCTTTGGGTACCCGCCTGTGTGGCGCCCGATGATCTTCATCGCAGGTGCCCGCACCGTACGTTGTCTTCCCGTGCAGCCTTCCAGGCTCGCGCGAAGTGACACGGACCTATCGGCGGCTTCAATGTCCTGCACGACGCTAAACTGCACTACGTCCTGCACGACGTTAAACTGCATACATCCTGCATGACGTTAAACTGCATACGTCCAAGCTGCATGACGTTAAACTGCCAAGCATCCTCGTCCGCGCGACAAGACGTTAAACTGCCAAGCACCTTCGTCCTCAACACATGACGTTAAACTGTACTTCGTCCGGCAAGAGGTTAAACCGTCCGCTTCGTCCTCAACACACGACGTTAAACTGTACTTCGTCCGGCAAGACGTTAAACCGTCCGCATCCTGATCCCGTGCTCCGCACGCAGGGTCCTCCCGGTTTGGATGTGGCCCCCACCCGCTCGTCTCTGCAGGGATGTCGGGATTGGAGTGGCCTTCGCCCACGGGGGTAGAGTGTTACAAACCCAACGAACTACGTGGACTTTGATCCCTGTCTTCTAAACAGGGTACGTAGGAAGCCTCTCCGAGGTTCAAGCCTGCCACCTGGTCGTCCCGGTCGTATTTACGTCGGTTCGTCCGTCAGTGGACCCCTCCTGGGTTCACACTTGCGTCGATTCACCTATGAATCCGCCATTGTGGGGGACTGCACATGTGTATCTCCATTGCACTTCCCCACTGCCTTTTCCTATTTCTCCCTTCTTCAGGCAGCCTCGATCTCTCTGTGAGTCGGCTTGCCAACGTCCAGCATGACGTAAAACTGTGATCCACCCGGCCGTTCCATCCCCCTCTGTGCGAGGTGGTTCGGTTCAATCCTCCATCCGGAGGCCTCGATCTCCTTGTGAGTCGGCTTGCCAACGTCCAGCATGACGTGAAACTGTGATTCACCCGGCCGTTCCATCCCCCTCTGTGCGAGGTGGTTCGGTTCAATCCTCCGCCCGGCGGCCTCGATCTCTCTGTGAGTCGTCTTGCCGACGTCCAGCATGACGTTAAACTGTATATCCGAACTACGCTGACTTTGATCCGCGCTAACGCGCGGTACGTAGGAAGCCCCTATGGGGTCCAAGCTCTTCACTCCATCATCCACCCTGATCCTTACCCGGGCCGCCACTTCCCGGTGGGGTCATGCCATTTCATTCCACTCCACTTCACTCGGGAAGCCGCCCATGTGCTGGCCCCAGCGTCAGAGGTTCCCCGCAAGGGGTTCTGTCATCTGATCCACTCCTCGTGTTGATCAGTCCGATGCCGTCCCCGCTGGACGTTAAACTCGCGGCATACCCCGTGTTAAACATGGGAAGCTGAGGAAAACCTCAGGTAACACAGTTCCCCGTACCCAGTGCGGGATGCCTCAGGCCATCACGCCTTCGAGAAGCCCTATTAGGGACGGAAGGCCGACATGCAGAGTCGCAGTGTCAAGACATGCCCCCGACACCCAGAGCCACCCGGTCTCCTCACCGCAGGTTGCTGCCCCGTCCAGACTCTTTGGAGCGTCCGGGCGGAAGCAGCGTAATTAACAGGTGTCCATGAAGATATGGCACCGGGAACGAGATTAACGAACATTCTTAAATCTATGAGGGAGACCCGGATTAGGCGACGAGTTCCGAGGAGACGTCCACGGGAGGAGGAGCCGACATCCCATCATCCCGGTTTCGATCAAGGAGCAGACGCCCCTGAATAAGGGACGGACGCCGCCCGCCCTTGGAAAGCGGGACTGCGGGACCACAAGCCGCGCGCCCATCCCCTCGGGTCGACGGGTGCACGCGCGAACGCGTCCTGGAGGAACAGCGTAACTCGACGCACATCCGCACCGAAACAACCATGTACCTACCAAGATATCAATTATGGATGCCATGAATCTATGAAAACATCTTCGGGAGGCACTAATTGAGGCATAGTAAATTCCTCAAGAACTCCAAACTGAAATTGTTTTGATGAGGTCTACCGTATAAATAATGTTCCTATAGAATGCCACCTAGTGATATCTTTTACAGATGAAGATGAAGATGATTTTGTACATAGACATATCGGACCTTTGTATCTATCTGAAAAGTCAATGACATAGACCTCCGATGATCTTTCATTGATAATGGCTCGGGAGTCAACCTCATTCCTATTCGTACAATTCGTCGATTAGGCCTCAACAAATCTTATTTATCTCTTTCTACTTTAATATTTCAAGGATATGATATGAATGAACAAGAACCTCTATGTGAGATAACAATCAAAATTTAGTTTGGATACCTTGTGTCTAATTCATATTTCATGGTTGTTTATCAGGACATTGCCTTAAACATTTTTCATGGAAGACCTTGGCTACATCAACATGCATTCATACCTTTTTCATACAATCAATGTCTCAAATATTGCTCAATGGTCAAACTAGGACGTTTTATTAGGACAAGGCCCCATTAAAAACATTTGAATCTCAATAAATTGAGGCATTATTTTATCAAACATAGGGAAAGGATAAAATCCACAGCAAAGGAGGTCACCAAAATTAATGCTCCAAATGGTTTGGAAAAGATTCCAATAAACTCATTCATACATGTGAGTATAGATTATGTGTTCCCTATCTGTCAAATTGACAGAACAAACCTAAATACAAACACTCTTATGGAAACATCCATAATGTCAATTATTGTAATCAAGCCATACAACATGGGAGAAATTGTTGATTCTCCATGCAGTGATGAAAGCTTAAATGGATATGTCTTCATTTTATCCGCTGAAATCCAGCAATAATATACTTCATCAAACCATGCCAGAACAAGTTATAGCAATACCAGAGGAAAACAATGATGCTGATTCTAAATCCATTATCTCCACTCTATCACCCCAAGAAGACCCTTCATCATCAATAGGGTCATAAATGGAAGACTCTTCTTCATGATGTTCAAATTTTAACTTCACCCTTAACCATGGAAATTCTGCTTCATCATCTACTATACAAGTAGAAATAGAATAAGTAACACATATTGAATAAGAAGAAGAAGTTCTCAGGGATGCTCCTCCAGCATTCAAAGATGGAATCTCTACCACTATGGATGAACTCAGAGAAATAAATCTGTGTACAAAAGAAGATCCACACCCCAAATTAATTATTGCATCCATGAATATGGAAGAGAAAGAAATGTATACTTAATTTCTAAAGAAAAATCGAGATGTATTTTCTTGAAATTATACAGAAATTCCAGGTCTTGATCCTGATGTTGCCACTCATCATTTGGGTTTTCCCAAAGAACATCGAGGATTCAAGCAAACAGTAAGAAGAACACACCCAACTTATACCTCAAAAATTGAAGTTGATGTTGAAAAGATTATCAAGGATAACATCATTAGATAAGTTCAATATCCCAAATGGATGGTTAATATTGTCCCTATGAAAAATAAGAATGGACAAATTAGAGTTTTCATTGACTTTAGAGATCATAATCGGCATTGTCCCATGGATGATTTTTTAGTTCTGATCACAGAACTCTTAATTGATGCAATAACTAGCTACAAAGCTCTTACCTTAATGGATGGTTACAATGGGTACAATCATATACAAATGGCCGTAGAAGATGAGGATTCTAGAGCCTTCAGTTCTCCTCAAGGTGTGTTTTTATATAGGGTAATTCCCTTTGGCCTGAAGAATGCAAGTGCAATGTATCAACATGTCATGCACCATATTGTCAAACCCTTTTTAAGGAAATTTGTTGATTGTTATGTGGATGATTTGGTGGTGAAATCCAGACAATGTTCTGATCACTTGGCTGATCTGAAAATCATATTCAACAAACATCGACAACCCAATTAGAGGATGAACCCCTTGAAATGTGCTTTCGGGGTAATCTCAGGAAAATTTCTAGGATTTTTTGTACACCATCATGGTATCAAAGTTGATCCTAAGAAGAAAAAATCAATCCATGACATGTCACCTCCTAAAAATTTGAAGGAATTAAGAGGACATCAAGGAAACATTCCCTATATTCGACGTTTCTTTGAAAATTTGGTTGGTAATTTGTTACCCTTTACCTGATTAATGATGAAGGGAGTCACCTACCAGTGGACTGAAGAATGTCAATAAGCATTCGATATCCTAATGAAATATCTCTTGGGTCCACTGGTGTTAATGACACCTGTTGAAGGAGGACCACTTATTCTCTATGTGACAGCTTTAGAGAGATCATTGGGTGCATTCTTTGCACAAATGAATGATGCTGGGAATGAAAACAGCCTTTACTATCTCAGTCGTACTATGCATGAGTCAGAAACTCAATATTCAATTATTAAAAAGTGCTAACTAGAATTAATCTTTGCACTTCAAAAATTGAGACACTACCTGCAACATTATGAGGTTCAATTGGTATCTCACAATAACCCTCTCAAATTTATCCTTAATCGTCCAATGCTTACAAGATGTCTGAAAAGTTGGGAAGTTATTTTTTAGTAGTTTGATATCCAGTATGTATCTCAAAAGGCAATAAAGGGTCATGCTCTGGCCGATTTCCTTAATGAAAACCCATCTGTAGAAGATACATCGTTAAATATAGAACTTCCTGATGAGGAAGTCTTCTATATTCAAGGTAATCCTCAAACATGGGAAATGTACTTTGATGGTGCCTCCAAAAGTCCAACAGAGAATAAAATTGAAGATCCTAAATTCAACAATGTTGGGATAGGAATCATACTTTTTCCCTAGAAAAGGCAGTGCTATACTATTCCTTCTTATTATTGGAAGGAGGTACCAATAATAAAACAGAATATCTAGATCTAATTGTAGGCTTGGAATTGGTGCTTCCGGAATAGTTGAATCACAATAAAGTAAAAAGTGATTCATATTTATTATTCAAACAAATCAATGGGGATTATTCCATCAGAAAAAGAATATTTAATCTGTTTGTGTGATTATGTTAGAGATTTAATGGTGGAATTTCCCTCAAAACTGGCATTTTATTATGTCCCGCAATCACAAAATGCCTAAGCTGATGCACTTGCTAATGTATCCACATACCCGGAAGATCCAAATCAGGATGAAACAATCATCAATATTTCCCACCGTCGTATAGTTTCACTTTTTTTATTAATTAGAACAAAGGAAATCAATGAAATTAGTCCCATTTCTGAACCATATGGTCATACTATAGGATGGATGACACCTGTTAGGGAATACCTTCAAAATGGAACACTCCCACATAATAGAGTTGGGGAAGAACAAGTTCGGTGATGTGTGGTCAATTTTACTCTGTATGATAGCCCAGGTCACCAAAACAATCTCTACAAGAATGGTTTTGATGGAATTCTATTCAGATATATTGATGGTGAAGAGACAATGGCTGTCATGAATGATGTGCATGCAAGAGGTTGTGGTGCCGACCAGTCTGGACATAGAATTTCTGGTCAAATTCAAAGGCATGGATACTTCTGGCCCTCAATGATGCAAGATTGTGTAGATTTTACTAATAACTATCGTTCTTTCCAAGTATGTGCCAACTTAATTCATCAAACACCTAGAGTTTCTTCATACGGCTAAATACTCCTGGCCATTTTCTAAATGGGGAATGGATGTAGTAGGACCTTATCCTCCGGCTACAGCTAATCAGTTTAATTATATTTTTAGTACTACTGACTTCATTTCCAAATGGGAAGAGGCAATACCTCTCAATGAAGTCGGTGCTAAAAGAATTGATAGCTTTTTTAGGTCCAACATCATTACAAGATTTGGTGTTCCTCATACCATATTAATGGAAAATGGCACCAAATTTTTTCCATCCGAGGTAAGAAAATTGTATCAAGAATACAATATCAAATCCAACCATTCATCTCGGTATCATGCAGCGGCCGATGGTCATGTAGAGGATTTCAATAAGACTTGTTTCAAACATAATTCAAAAGATGGTGGATAAATATAATATTTCATGCCCTGATAAACATTTTCATGATCTATGGGCTTATCGGACTACCACCTGCACTGCTAGATGATCAACTCCATATTCATTAGTATATGGAACAGAAGCAGTCTTGCCTATTGAAGTCCAATTACCTTCGCTTAGAGTCACCATTTTTGATAAGTTATCTATAGATGGACAATCTCAAAAGTGATTGGTTGAATTGGAATGACTAGAAGAAAAATGATAGGGCACACTACACTATTTAGAAGTCTATCAGAATCGAATAGAACAATCTTTCAATAAAAAAATTTTCTTCATTCATTCATTCAAGGAGAATTGGTATTGGTCCTCGGAACCCCAATGATACCAGGAAAGAATCCTCTAATGATTGAGCCAAACTGGGAAGGACCTTACTCAATACATAAGGTCTACTCCAATAGAGCTTATTCTTTAATCTCAATGGATGGAGAACTCATTACAGCTACAACCAATGCATGATTCATGAAGAAGAATTTGTGTAACACAAATACACCCATTGTCCTTGCTACAAGACATTAAACTAAATAGCCACCTCTATCATCCAACATGACTTCAAACTGTGCCCCTCTATCATCCAATATGACATTAAAATGTGTTCCCCTATCGTCCAACATGATGTTGAACTATGCATCATCCGAGCCATAGGACGTTAAACTACAAAGCATCCCATGTCTATGACACATGACATTAAACTGTGATCGCATAATGCACAAATTTGTTTCCATGTGTGCCCCGGGTAGCTAACCATGTATAAGCCCCAAACTATCCTTCATGGTCACATATTTTGTGAGATGATCGTTAGGTCTATTGATGCCTCTTGTTTCTCACACCGAGCAAGCCTCATGCGAGCTTAGAGTAAGCTTCAACCATGACAACTTCTCTGGGATGCTGACCATGATTATATCCTAACATCATCTTTGGGTCGTTGTCCTCAAGTACACCCCGATCATTGAATCCCTCTGAATTGAACTACACAAACTTTGATCCTTGCCTCCTAGGCCGAGTACGTAGGCAGCCTCCTAAGGTTCAAGCCCGAAACCACTTTCTTCATATCTATTCACATCCATCTCATATGATGTGGATTAGTGAATCCCCCATCAACCATCTTATTCATATCAGTTCACTTTCATCCTAAATGATATTAAACTATGTACGTCCCATCATCCTAGCTATATGACGTTTAACTATACAGTCTCCCATTGTGCTTGCTGAAATACATTAAACTGTATAGCACTGGTCTGTACATATAACCTTAAACTATTTTCACTTTGGCCCTGTATGACAAATAAACTACAACAATCCCTGATACACTCACTCAAGAGGAATCATCATTGACATGGTCTCAAACCATGTCATATTTCAAGAACTACGTATGGCTTGATTCTTATCCTTATGAGGTACTTAGTGACACCCAATTATTTTATCTTGGGTCCAGCCATAATTGCAATAATGTCCTATTTACCCCTCATATGTACGAACCAAATCTGTACAAAGGGTATTTCAAGAACTACATGCAACTTGATTCCCATCCTCATGGGATATGTAGGAATGCTCTAGCATTCCTTGAGTCCAGTCCCGATCCTTTGGGCCTAACCCTAAATTCCACTTTCACTCCATTGGTTGAAAATCCCCCCTAGGAGCACATGGTGTGATATGGAACACCCTGGTCTTTATTCACATTCGGTTTATAACAAATGGCTGATGTGTCTCCATCACTATGGTCCGAGCTCTATAACCCTAAACTAATATATTCCATGCTCTCGTCCTACATGATGTTAAACTATATTTCAAAAACTACAGGTGGCTTGATTCTCATCCTAATGAGATATGTAGTGACATTCCGAATCTCAATTCCGGACCTAGACACAACATTATACAAATAATATTCATGGTCTCCATAACCCTTTTCTTTTATTCTAGTCACAAAATGTTTGATTCCTGAGAGCTCTTTTTCCTGACTATATAACACATTCCCTTAGGTGTCCTTGAATAAGTTGTCTACATACTGGACCTGTCATCCAAAAGATGCTACTATTGGATTATCCAGCTTATGCCCTAGTTGGCCCTGTATAATTACACCTCTATAATGGGTTTTTCATGTAATGGTAATTTCATTCATAGGAGAAGCCTCTTTTACCCCTATTGGTCTTAATGGTGATATGTAGGGATCTGCACAAAAACATCCATCCTTATCATATTTGTTCTATAATCTTTTTCATGATATGAAATTATTCAAGTCTATAGTTTATTTTTTCCTCCTCCTCCATATGTTCAGAGAAATATGAAATAACCATGGACCACTTGACCATATGTCGTATAATGTTTCTATATCTAGTTTTTAGTCATATGATTTAAAAACCAAGTATACCTTTTTTCCTACGTTTGGGTCAGAACTTTGTAGATGTCACTTTCCTCCAATTCCATGACAATTTTGATTAGAAATAGCATCTCCATATTCAAGTACATTTATGGATAATGAAAACTCTTTGGTTTAGAAAATTTGAATATCCATAAAACGTACTTCAGATTTTAGAAATAGAAATTAAAATTTCTGAGAGTTATTTTTCCTGACTACGTAGCACGTGCCTTTAGGTGGCCTTGCATAAGTTGTCTATATAACAGACCTGTCATCCAAATGATACTACTATTTGACTATACAGCTTATGCCCCAGTCGGCCCCGCATAATTCAGCCCCAATAACGGGTTTGTCAAGTAGTGGTAAGTTCATTCGTAGGAAATACTTCCTATAATTTCTTTTATCTCTTTTCCCATGTCATTCCTCATATTCAAAATTTCGCAAGTCACAATTTACAATTTCCCCCCTCCAGGCATGAATATGGTAATATGTTTCCGAACAAATTATCATGAATTTATTCAATATCATCCATTAGGTAAAAGCTATACAACCTTATATATTTTCCTTTTTATAGTCCAACAAGAATGACTTTAAACTCCAAATAACAAAAGACATGGTACTCATTAAATTGGGAACCAATAAAGGGTACTCTGAACAAAAGTCAAATCCCAGCTTGCTAAAAAGACATTTTTTATGATTTAGGGAATATTGAGAAATAAAAGATGAAAAGTTTGTGGGGTTGTTTATATAACCCTAGTAAAAATCACATAATGTTTACTAGGACCATTGGCTTAGGTAAAAATAAGAGCAATTATCAAGAAGATAAAGGTACAGATGATTGAAGATGAACTATTTTTCATTGATGAAGAAGATTAGAAGGGAATCCACATACTGGAGTCTCTTCACTTTTTTTCAGAAATTAAAAAAGACATTCAACATGATTTCTCATATATTTCCCAACATCCCACGCTTCATCAACAGCCACTTGAAGTTCATTTAATCGACCAGCTTCACTCTCTTCAGCTTGATGAAGTTATTATTTGGAATCTGTGATGGCTTTTATACCATTCTCTTGGACTTCTTCCAACTAATTATGAAGCTGCTCAAGCTCCCCAGTAACATCATCTTGCTCTTGCTGAAGGTGAACCTGCTGGACAATATTTTCCTTGATCTTTTTCTTCAGTTTCTTTAGCTTTACAGCATGATCAGCCTCATTATGGGACACTGTAGCCTGAAATTCACTTATATTGGTCCGCAATCTAGCTCTGATCAAGTCTTGACGACACATTTCCTCTTGCACCCTCATTCGAATGATTTGTTTCACTGCGACATGGATTTATTATTATCCAAAACCACCAAGTCTCACCATGATGAACATGAATGCATGTCATGTAATTTTCAAACACAACTCTTCAAGAGGAACCTCAGATATTATATTTGATATTTTTTCCTTGCCTTATGATGTGAGAATTGGAGCACATTTTTCACCTTTGGATCTGATTTGGCATCGCTATGACAGGGAGGAACATATTCTAGGATTAATGCACATAAGGAAGTAACATATTCTACTCCTTCCCTAACCCTTGTTGTTTCACCTTCTACTACTGTTGGGGTTGAGGCAAGGGTTTCACCACTAGATCTAGACATTGAAGTTGATATCCCTATTTGGTCAATTGAAAGTATTCTTAATTTTAAAGGATATTAAAAGTTGATTGATTGTCTTATAGGTTATGTAATCTACAAATATCATCATCTTTTAACCAACAGTAGATCAAGAACATGTGAAGAATCCTCCCCATCATTCCAATATTCAACATGATTTTTAGGATGGTTTTCAGGAAGGTCTGTCATGCTAAGATCTACCTGAGCTTGTGTTTCTACAATAACAGGGTTGACATCAAGGTCTACACCCCTTTCAAGCATTGTTGGTTCAATAGTTTCTTTATATTGAACTATACACTTTTAACCAAACATCGTTAGAAGTGTAATCATGAGAAAATTAACAGGACAAATGTCGAAACTCATGTCTAGTTGATTCTATAAATAGATCTCCAAAATCTTCTAAATCAGGTGGTAAATTAACATGTTATAAAATTTCTTCAATGTAAATTCCAAGATTCATCATTTTATCCAATGATGTCCTAGATCCCAGGTTAGTCTCACCAGTGGGAGCACTTCGCATGTCTTTTTTGGGACTTTCAACTAGAAATCATTGACCCTAGATAGATTCTTCAAAAACAGTTGTGGGGTCAGCTCCGGTGGTTGCCAAATTTTTTGGTTCATGTGTTGAACCAAAAACATCATAGAATAGAAGTCAGTTTTTATCTCATTTGAGGTTCTATGATGTATTGTTAATTTAATAGATGTATTTTCTATCCTAAAATCAAAAACAAGAGCAGTTCCGGGAACAGACGCCGGCTCATCTGCTATCAGTATTTCTTATGGAACAACCATTTTAGCAGGAACTTGTGGCCATTCTACATCACCCTCTATTGTACTCTAATGATGGTCAATCCTTTCCCTTAAAGGGGAAACTGAATAATCCCCTTCAATCCCGAGAAGTTTGAGAAACTTTTTATAAGATTAGATTCATGACTACCAGAAAGACATACCACTATTGATAAAACATTGGACTATGGTCTTCTTTCTTTGATGCCTTTTCTTCTTGGCCTTTTTGGATGGACTATAATCATCATCTCTGAAAATAGGTTTCGAAGACTATAACACCCTTTCTAACTCCTCATCAATGACTTGCTGGCCTGGAGATACTTCGCCCGACTCACGATGAGATTCAGTGGCTCCAAGAGCGGTGCCACTAGGGCTATACTGCAGTGAAGGGATATCAGTGGTTATTTCCATTACAAGCTGGAGGATGAAGAAGATTATTTCCTTTAATAACAATGCTTTGACTAAACACAAATTTTTTTAAAAAATAGAAATATTATAAAAAGTAAACTTACATCTTTAGGAGCCAAGTAATCACGCCACTCTTCATCTAATGAAGGACAAATCCCAACATTGGTACCACGATCCATCATTTCCTTCACCTGATTAGTGACAGGAACTGACTCATTATTTGAATATATGAGAATTTCTAGCTCTTTAATGTAACCCCTCACTTCATTGGGGTTTTCCTAAAAATGTATATCAGAGGAATCCCGGAGATTCCGTACTCCTGGGATATGCGGACCTTCGTATAAGTCCATCCAGGAAGTTTCAACATCACAATATAAACTCTTCCATGTCCAGAAAGCCTCTGGTTGTAAATATTCAGAATGTGCACCAGAAGGCCGCGAGGAGGGTCCTACAATCTGGGATTTCAACTTATTCCCAACTCCTGCAATCACATATAAAGGATAATAAAATGAAACTTGTTTATCTATAAATAATGGAGACTAAATTTCCTCAATGATGTAACTCAACAAGAGTCGATGAAGTAGGTATCATGACTCTGGAAGGTGGATTATATCTGGCTTGAGGCCACTTTGATGTATTTCAAGCCTCATCATACCTATCCTGGGAATCCAGTGAATCAGCTCTGGGTGAGTATTATGGTGAATTAGATCTGGGTGAGGAAGAGTCACCTTCCAAATGAAAAGATTCTTTCCTAATGGTTCTCTTCTTTATCCCCACCCGAGAGACCGTTTATTTCAATACCCCTTCAGGGTATGATACTACCCAGCTCTTGGAATACCATGTTGTCAATCAACTTTCTGCTTCAACAGCTGATAGATCAAATACCACCCCAATCTTCTCCATAGATGTCATCAACCACAATTGGCGTGCAACCATCGGATGCTACTCTAACCTAAAATGCATCGGAGGGGATACAGTAATTTGTTGCAGACATTTGAATTGAAGTGTGAATCTATATAGATCATATTCCTCACATATAATTTCTCAATCAATCCTCGTGGATAGTGTACCATCTTTACATGCCAGCATATATACCCTTAACCCTAGGCTGGCTATTCCATCATCAACAAATCACCCTATTGGTGGATTTCCATAAGGAAAGAAGTGAAACTCCTTGAACATTCTCTACCTTATTTTGATATCATAAGCATTGAGGGATAAGGGAGAAATTCCAGAAAAGGCCTGAATAGATGACCATAAATAACATCCAAGAACCTGTACCCCACTTTGAATAGCATACATTTTGAAGTGGGTGGCGATCCATCCCCATAAAACATGGAATGCTCCCACTTTTCATAGAGGAGACTTACCCATATAAAATGAAGTAATACCTTATGAATCCTTGCCAAAAATAGGGTGGCTAACCCAATCATCTTCCTTTCATCCATATTGGCTGCAACGAAAAAGGTCCCCGGCCACACACCTCTTTTCGAATCCTGAACTGGTAAAAGGTAAACACTGATCCACAAGGCCAAAAAACCTGCCAGATGGGTGTTCTCTGGATTTTTTGGGTTCACCTATTACCCCCACCTATCAAACTCTCCTTCTTCCAGAGTTGGACACAATGTGCCCGGAGAACCCCTCTTTGGTACTCTAGGGAAACTAGTAGGATGAGTGCAGTAAGGTCCCTCCTCTTTCTTCTTAATCAGAAACATGTCGATCCACTCCTATGGATGAATGTCTTTTCTGGAATAGGTTTTCGTGGTGGTGGTATTCTAAAGCTTGTTGAAAATTTTCATTTACTCTCAACCCAATGTCAGACTCTTCTCTGAATCATTCTAGGTCTCCTTGGGGGGGATGAATTCATCATACATATCTCCGAAAATTGTAGCCCCTGAAATCATGTAGACACCCCACAAACTGATGCCTACTTCTTCATGAGTCAGATGGAAAGAATTCATTTTCTGGCTCCAAAGGCTGATTAACTCCGGCAAGAAATTTTCATTCCTGTAGACATATATCTGCCCATCCCATACAACATAATATAATACAGTTCCCTTCAGATCATTGACAAACTCTACACAAGTTTGTCACACCCAATATGCCCACATCTAGGTCGGCTTCACACCTCTTCCAGGATAGAAATACCAACTCTTTTTCCATCCCTTAGATTGGTCAATCTGAGAATTTCAGAAATTAGAGGGATAACAAAGCGATCGTAGCTCAGGCATGTGAGGCTTCAGTTCTGGAGCACATGGGCTATGATGCATTATGTACACCTTCTCTACTATCCCATCATTGACAAATGATCCTGAAACTGAGACATTTTTTGAAGAGGAGTTAGTGTAGGTCTAAAACCAGGAATGAGGGATATAATTCTTTGGATCTGGAATGTTGACTCCATGAAAATGACCATGGCCATACAAAGGCAATTAGATGATCTGTGGGAAATTGGCATGATATTTCTTCAAATACATAACCAAATCTGGGTGAGTTCTGTCAGAAATAACATAATAGTCATGGTCGACGATGTTCATCATGTCATAAATTCTCTTTCTGGCCAACTCATCAACTGATCCAATTCTTCTAGGAGCCATTGAATCTACCACAAGATCAAACAATCAACATTTAAGTAAGTTTGTTTTGTAAAATTTTCATGAAGTAAATCAAAAAAAATTGAAAATGCATTAAGGAGCACAAGTTCCAACTTGGTGCTCAAGTAAAAACGGTCACGCATGTTTTTATACCCTAGTCATAGCGCACATGTAAAATAACTTTTGTTGAATCATGACAAAATCCAGAAGGGCGATTCACAAAAGACAAAAGCACTTGCATGATGAGAGATAAAGTTGCTGAAAGCTGAGTGAGTTTGCGCGGGAATGAGACTGTATATATAGGCGGTCCAGACCACCTACGCACCCCAACATCTACACGCCGAATGTGCGTGAAACGGACCCTTGATTTCTCTAGCTTTACCTCAGAGCCAGGTCCTCTTTCTTTTTTGGATCTGACTCTGAGGGGGGACTTTTGTTGATGATCTTTTCCATCACAGATTCTAATGAAAGGAAAAGGGGAATAACTTAATCACAAAAGGGTCACCCTTTGAAGAACATCAAAAAAATAACGGTGGCATGGACTAGGATCCCTTTTGGAGTGAGGCATGCTGGTCACTAGCACGCCACCTATGGGTCGCACAGCTCACTTGCGCACCCTATTTAATTATTCACCCAAGGTGAAAGGTGTCCTATAAATATACCATGCGGGCTCCCATTTCAACGACAGGTTTTTCTAAAATTCAAATTTAAGCTATTGTCACCCAAGTCTTCAAATCAACCCTTCTGAAAGATTCTAATGTATCTTTTTACCTAGAATAGAAGTCTTGAAGGAGTAGAATAAGGCCTACATGTTTAACATTCATCAACACTTGCACACCTAAGTGTCTATACCTCCTTAAAAATGGAAACACTGGTGCGCCTCCCTACCCATTCGATGAAACTTGTGTGCCACCATTTTGGAAACATATTAGGATAATACTAAAGGCTTGAGTTAAGTCTCACTCAAGTATTACCCTACAGATTCTTCATCGCCCATGTGAACCCATGATGCGCAAGTACACTTGCGCGACCAAGACTTTCGCACCAACTTCATTTTTGTGCCTCTCTCCCATTCACCTCTCCTCTTCAAGATATTATCCCTCGAACCCCTTTTCAAATCCATTTATGGCATGGTGTTTTTGTTGGATTCCTTATCTGAAAATAATTCTTTGAGAACCTCTCCCAAAACCTCATGACTTACAAGATTTATGTCACTACGATTTGAGCTTTCCTCCATATAACCTCATCCTTTAAGATGAGAAGATCGTTTAATTTGGGCATCCTCCTCAGGAGTAAGTCCCATGTTCCCTTATTTTGGGCCTCCTTCTCAGGAATAAGCCCCAAGTCCCCTTAACCTGGGCCTCCTTCTCAGGAGTAAGCCCCAGTCATAATTTCCTTTTGATTTGGGCCTCCTTCTCATGAATCAGGCCCATTCATAAGTCCCTTTTAATTTGGGCCTCCTTATCAGGAGTAAACCCCAAGTTATAAGCCCCCTTTAATTTGGTCATCCACCATAGGTGTATTCCCCGAGTTAAAACTCATATTCTTCATAAAGTACAAATAACTTTATTGACTCTTCTCCTATGCTTCTTTCCTGTAGTAAGTCCTGGTATTAATCTACTTAGGCAGTGATACATAATTAAGCCCCATATTATATCTTGTTACTACATCTTTCATGGAACAATTGTAAAGTTTATTGATACCTCTTGGTTCTCACACTGAGCATGAATCACATGAGCATAGTGTTTAAAAGTAATCATGACATCTCTTTTTGGGCCATTAACTATGAATAAGTCCCATATTAATTCACCTGAACTACATGGACTTTGACATCTTCCTTAAAAGTAAAGTACGTAGGAAGCCTTTCTAAGGTTTAATCCCATCATTCATTAATTATTTTCTATCCCATGTGACGTTAAACTATATATTTCTTATTGAACTATGTGGGTTATGATTCTTTTTTTAGAAAGGATACGTACGTAGCCTATCTGCGGGTACGATCCCAACTCTGAAATAATCTATGTCTTTCTGAATGACAATAAACTTCATGTGCCCCACCGAGTGGCTTTAAAACTAGTATGATCATCATAATGACCATGTAAAAGATTATCTAAATCCCATAGATATTAATCACCGATTTACAAATCTAAAGGAAAACTTATTTTCATGCTTGGTGAATTAATAAGGATTCGTGAACATAACATAAATCTATAAGAGAGTCCCATAGTAAGCAATAATTCACCCTAAAAAGGTGTGATGAGCATGAACTCCCATCCTCTCGACCAATGAAAATTCTTAAGCCTCTTCGGTCCACAATTAATGAGCACCTGACTTTAGAAAGTAGGTCTATATGGTTATAGAATCATTGAGTGTTTCCGGTTCTACGAATAAACACGTTAGAAACAGATTGGAAAGTTTGAAACTTAAACAAATAAGGTCATCCCCATTTCTAGACGAAACAATAGTGTTTATGATTAAGTGTCCAATATTGAAATCATATGATCTGCCTCTAATTAATTCTGATAAATTATCTTATAATTTGATTTTTTGATTATATATTCATGTAATAGTAACATTTTTACACTCATTGATAAAGAAAATAATTAAAAATTGTTTTTTTTAAAAATATTTTTTTTTACTTTCTTGGCTAAAACACTCTGTTTCATCCAAAATCATGTTTTTGAAAAAAAAATTACGTTTTAGATTGTTCAAATGATTTACTGAAGTCATTTTTAACCATTTTTTTAATTTTTATAAAATGTTTTAAAATGAATTTTTATGTCAATTTCCAAAAAATACATGTTTGTATTTTACATAAAATATGATAAGACACTTTGTTTTAATTATTATGGAATGAATAGAATTTATTTCTTCATAACCATTATTTTCATTGAGGTTATATTTGAAATTTCTTAGGGTTATTTTGAAAAAAAAGTATATTAAAAATGTATTTTTATTTAAAATGTTCTTTACAAAGTGAAAAGGATATTTTCACAAAGAATGTTTTTTAATGTTTTTAAGAGAAGCGTTTGTAATATTATAATTTAATTTTTAACAAAATGGTTTATAGAATATTATATGAACATTTATTTATAAAGTCTAATTTTTGAAGGGAATTTATTTTCCTTGAGAAATGATTCATCTAATCTTTCAATATAATTTTTTTCTAAGATGAAATCATTTGATGTAACTTATGCTTTACAGATGATATAAACCAAGGTTATCATTCATATTCCTTAATTTAATGAATTATGGTGATGGGTTTTTTTTATAAAACCCATTTCCCTTCCACAAGTTAAACTATGATTAAATATTAATGAAATCAGATATTTTTTTCACCGGTTAAGCTATAATGAGATGATGAAATGATTATGAACCCTGTCACTTTTATTCAGGTTATTATAATATAAAATATTTACAAAACACATTCCATTTAATGTGTAATTATATGGTAATTGTTTTTGGTTATTTTGACCCACATATGAATTATTTTTATCATATGATCCGTGGGACATATATATATCACTACAATGCATTGGGTAATGATAGAAAACTCCTGAGTAAATATGTTATGCTTGAACCTGATTACATGTTCACAATTTTATAAATGAAATAATTTACATCATAAAAATTTTATTTCTAAGTATGGTTATATATTCATAATGTTATCTATGTACCTGATTACATGTTCATAATGATATGCGTGAACCTGAATAAAATTTCAGAATATAATGCATGAACATGATTACATGTTCATAGTGTCATTCATAGAGTATTATTTATTTTACATAAGGTAATACATGGACCTGGTTAACTATCAATATGTTATTGTGTGTTCTTGATTTTATTTCATTAACTTATTCAGTGAATTTTTTTATTTATACATGTTCAAAATGTTTTATACTGATATTTTTTTAAAAAACTATTTTTTCACCAATATTATATTCTAATGGATAATATTCATTTATTCCACTTTGATTCATGAATTATGAACATTGAATATTTTTTCCATTACTCAATATTTTGATCTTTGATATAGAGGGTATTCATAACAATGTTTATACTAATGATATCATACCATTATGTTCATATAGTTTTTATTTATCTCTCATGTATACCCTTAGTGAGCATTTAAATCGCATATTTTTATGTTTCCTTTCCCAATGTTATGAAGAATATTTTTATGTGGGGTATGTTTTTGAAGTTTTCTAAAGGCGAATATCATTAATGGAGATGATGATTCTATTCCCCAAATTTTAATATTTCATACCTAATATCCATGGACATTAAATTTATATGGTCTTGAGGTGTGTGATTGTTTAATGTATTGAATATTCATAAATAATTATGTAATATCTTTGTGTGAGAAGCCTAGGCCTCTATGGTTGGTATTAGAGGAAAGATTTAGATTACCTTTGGAATCTTAAATGAGAAAAAATTAGTGATATCCCTTATTATATTTATATGGTTATGTCTAGTGATATCTCTAAGGATATGTCTATGGATTAGTCAATGTATAGAAGAATTAATGTGAATTTAATTAAAGGGAAGGGTGATATGTTTACAAGAAATTATATCCATGTCTAGATACTAAATTTGGATGTAGCATTGGCACAGTGGTATATGTGGGCAATAACCATAAAAGGGATTCTTTCAGATGGGGTCAATCATTACCTAGTGCCCGAGTGAGGGCCTTGTTAAACACATAGATTGACTCTCCTAGGGGATATGGTTTTTAAATTCAAAAAATCATTATGAACCATCATGAATGATTTATATAGATAATGAGTGATAATAAACCATGACATAACTACATTTTCATTGATTAAAAATATGGTTTCATGACTTAGAAATCATATTATTTATTTTTTCTTGATTATAAGGATTTCCCCTATGATTTTTTAATTATATGGTTTTTTTTGTTTCAGTCAAGGGATGGAATCAAGTAGAACTAGGTTAATGTATTATGTATTGGGAATTTTTTTCATTATCATTTAAATGGAATGATTACTAGATTAATTGACATTTTTATTACTCCTAATCAGTTTTCAGGGATCATGACTGATAATGTACACCGTAACTAACTCTCGAACTCGACAAAGATGAGAAGGATATTGTTTTCTGAGAGTTAAGTTGTTGGATACCTTTGAGGAAAGAGTATACAATTTCATATATGTAAACAATGTGGGAATATGAATTAAAGAGAATCAATCAAAGGTATGAGCATGTATTTTGAGTGTTGAAAATAAGGATAGAAATAAAGTGATTTTTGAGTGAAAATGAAATGTTATGTTTATGCAACAGATGAGAATAATCGTCTCCCTAATATATCATTGACCGTTGGATGTTTTAAAAGTGAAGAGTATGGGCATTATAAACATATATTTCTGAAGGGTAAAGCTTCTAAAGAGAATCAACAAGGTTATATGGGTAGTGGTTTTTTATAATGAACATACTATGATTGTCATAATAACGGAATGAGTTATTTTATAATTATGTGATGAATCTTATTTAATTGCTTAAGTATGTGGTAGAATGATTGAAGTGTTTGTGAATTTGAATTCAATAACTCAATTATATTAATCATAAAATATATATGGGTTATTCAGAAAAAATATTCCTAATTTATTCAAATTAATATGTTGAATGGTATTGATGAACTAGAAAAGAGATATAAAGAAAAGGTCATGTTTTATGGAAAAACCATGATTAATGGAATATAAAACTTAATATGATCCCAATGTTGATAAAATGTTGTTTTTTGATAAATAGTTGATTTATATGAATAAGGTAAATTTTATAGTACTAAATTTCTAACAATTGATTAATGATTTGTTTTTTTGTTGTCATTGATGTAGTTTACATGATTTTTGTATTTAAGAAACATCTTTAATAATCTATTTTTTAATTTTTTGAGTATGTAAACTTGTATTCTTTCAATTGTTTTTTTGGAACAACATTTTATTTCCATGTTTCATGTTAATACAAGATATTTGTATTCACATTTTCTATATGTGAAAATTAAGAGATACTTCAAAATGTTCTGGGGATTAATGACAAGTTGATTTTTGAAATTTCATGACCCTTTTTCTAAAGTATTTTATTTTAATCATTTGTATGGGTTATGAGTTTAGCCACTTATGTAATATTTTATGTTGATTTTTTTTGAATATTTTATAGATTAATTTATTATATTTATTAATGAATATTTATGCATGTTGGATAACCAGTATTAAACATTATTTTGACTTGATATTAAATGATCAAATTTTAATATTATTATTAATCTTTTTATCTATTAGTGATTTTAGAAGAAAATTAGTCTCAATTTCATGGAGTAATAAATTAAGAGGAAACTAATTGGGGAAAAACCATATGATGTAATTGATTATATGGTACAATTAAAATCTATTCCTTGGGTATATTTTTCAAATTGAAATTATTGATAATATCAGGATGGTAGCATATGAATTGGTTATTCCACTTAAACTCTATCAGGTTCATGATGTATTACATGTATCTATATTAAGGAAGTTCATATGTGACCCATTAAATGTACTAATATCGGAGGTTGTACCGTTGGAGAAATATTCCATGTGCGGAATAACTAATATAAATTCTAGAACGGGGAAAATTATATGATACTAGACCACTCACCCAATCATTATTTTGTGGTGAAACCACAATCTTGAGGAAGTTAACTGGGATCTTAAGGATGTAATGAGGTTGACCTATCCCCACATGTTGGTACCAATGTGATGAATTTTGTGGGAGAAATTCAATTTAAGGGGGTAGAATTAAACACCTATAGATTTTGTGAGAAATATTTTTCTAATAAATTTAATCTTTTTGATATTTTTAATTAGATGGAAACCTATTTTTAGCATTTATTACACACCAAAAGGAGTTTAGATTGAGTTATATTTAATTGTAGTTGTAGTTTGTGTTATAATCAATAATGAGTATAAATGAATAATGACATACTATTAAGAGATAATTATTTAATATTGTAGTTATGATATAATAATTTGAATGGATGGTTTGAATAAGATTAACAATATTTTTAAATCATATGGTTTAAAAATTTATATAAACTTATTTTTTTGGTTACCAATTAAATAAAAATAAAAATAGATTTTTACTGAAAATATGGAATTCATTATCTGAAAAAATATTTTTTTATGTAAGAAAACATATTTTATCTCAGAAAATTAAATGATCTAATTTTAATGATTCATTTTAAAAATATATATATAGTATATATACAACCAACTATTTTACAGACAACTAATTTATTTGTTGGACTATTTATAAAAATAAATCAAATTTTATCATATAAAACTAAATATTTTAAAAAATAATTCTGTTTAACTTTATGTTCACCAATTTTAAAGATAATATTTTATAAATTTATAAACATTAATTGAGAAATTAAATTTCATATTTAAATTCAGAATTTAGAAATTATCCTAGTGTAATATTTAGAGAATTTAATGAAAGGATTAATTTTTTATTAACAATGAAACATAATGAATTAAAATATTAAATTACCTTTTCATTAAATTTTTTTATAAAGTAAAATTATATATGAAATTAGTTTTAAAATAAAAATAGTACAACTATATATATATTATTTCAATTTAGTTCATTTTAAGTAGTTTCATATAGAATATTTCTATAATAACTATATAAAGTTATGAAAAATATCTATTTGAAGATCGACATTGACATTGCATCTTTGGGATTAACTTGAAATTAATTTTTTCACATCACTTAATCGAATTTGGAAAACTAGAATCCATATTTTTTATCATAATAATTTTTTTTATCTAATGAGTTAAATATTTTTTTCCCTTGACTAATTATGATAATATTATATCTTATTTACCACAGTAAATGTGAAAATTGATATACAATGGGTCAAACTAAAAATATAATAATCAATTTGGTATTAAAAATTATAAAAATCATTTGTCTAGAAATATTTAGAGTATAAAATGTGTTATTAGTGATAATAGTCCATTTATTATCCCTTTAAATGATAACAATTGGGTATATGTTTTTCAAATAAAAAACATACAAGTGATCCACTCACCTTAGTTATAAGAGGGTATCCCATATCCTATAATCTTAACAGCATAAAATATATTTCCTTCCTCTAACCCCTTCCCAAATAAATTTAAAAATTCCATCTTCTAATCATGTATTCTTTAATTTGGGATGAAATATATCCTCAATTGTATTTTTTTGAATACCTTAGTTGGTTACCAAAAGAAAAAGTGATAATCTTAAAAAAAACTATAATTTAATTTATTCCTACACCTCCTTAATTTAGTATTAATAAAAAATGATTTGGTAACCATAGTATATTCCATATAAATAGATTTTATTATGATAGGTTAATGACTTACAACCATCCCCATTTCAATAAAATGGGTTACGAAATCATCATTTTTGTGTACAGTAGACTACCGAATCAAAAACAGATATAATTTGCTTTTCCATTAAAAACACTTAAAATTGGGAATGGTGATGGTTATAAATTTTATATCTAATATTTAATAGATATTTATAACTATATTGTCATTATATTATACATGGATTTTTTAATTATCATTCCATTGGGCATATGATAACACTAATCGTGTATATGGTGGATTACTGCCCTACAAAGAGATGTGATTTGTTTTTTCTGAAACATGTTACATGGAAGATAATATGATAAATTTAAATAATATATGTGATATAAATGAAAATTAATTACATTAATTTTTTAATTTCATTATAGAATAGTAATATTTAATTTTGTTTCTATCCTTTTTACTCGTATAAAAATGATTACATTATTCGTGTGCGTGTGAATTATTGTCATCACAAAGGGATATGAACCTATAATTTCATCACCATATGTAATATGTGTAAATATATTTAAATAAATAATATAATATAATAATCATTTTTTAAATATATATGTTTACCTACCTACTTTAATCAATGATTTTTTGAAACATGGAAACGTTACTCATGTGTATGTGTAACCTATTATCTCATTGATCATAAAATAATTCATTTTTCACTACCATAATTCAAGATTGGTCATAAAATAATAATCTATGTTTAAATATGATAATTATTTCTTTATTATTATTCTGAATATTATGGAATAATGATCATAGTAAGTGGAATAAAGGTAAAAATTGAAAACATATTTAAGAAAACAATTGATTATTACCTGAAACGTGATTTTTAACAATAGTTGGTTATAAACAGTTAATGAATAGAAATAAGTAAATAATGTATGGTATAACATTAATATTTAAGGATATATAATATATGTATAATATAAATATTTTTATTATATTGGAGACACAAACATTTATAAAATAATACAAGACTTAAGGTATGGGATTTCTAGCATCTCTTAAATTTCTAGGAGAAAATTGAATGTTTAGAAAAAAAATCATTTATGTGGTATAAATATTACCCTACAGAAATGTTATATAATTAATATACTTCTCTTAATGATATATAAACTTTCATTTTATGTTATTCTTTATATGGGGTTATAATTCAAAATATTAATAAAGTGGTAAGGGATTTATGTCTCACTTTTTTAATTCTATGAGACAAATTCCATATTGACCACCTATTTCATTTGTGTGGTATTTATAATACCCATTAATGTATATAGTGATAATTACCTAAAAATTATTGGATTAAATATCTATTTTATGATCAATACATCATGGGGAAAATGTTTCAAATGATTACTGACATGATAATGGATTTATGTCACAATATCATCATTTATTAGTATTATTTATGATTAAGTATTCTATGGTGAAGTCCTATGAACTACCTCCCATGAATACTCATGAAAATTAGTCTCCAATGGTTATTCATAATATTTTTATTTAATAGTACAATTTTCTCACTCTTCATTTCTAAAAATAAATAAGAATTGTTTTTAGAAAAATCATCATTTGTTATATCTTATAAGGGAAAAAAATTTATTCCTAAATCATGTTCTAATTAAATCCTTTAAGAAAAACTACTCGTAAAATTTTATATTAAAAAAATTTACTCATGTTTTAATTTCTATAAAATATTTTGAAACCAATATTTCTTTTTATTTTCCTAACCATTCCAGTTTGGATTCTACCAAAAGTTTTAGTATAATATTTATTTTAAATTATAGAAATAGATCAAAATTTCTCCCACCATTACCATTATTTTGTTTATAGAATCATTTATTAGTTTCTCTGGACAAATTCAATTAAAATTATTATCAAAATTTTTATGATTTAAAAAGTTTTTTCCAATTAGAAAATGATATTTTCCTCATGAAATGTATTAAATTGTTTTTAAAATATTTATTTATATATTTTCAATGTTATTTTTAAAGAAAATTATTTCTATAATATTTTTTATATTTTATATTTTAAAAATTTATTATCAAAGGTATGTTATTTTCCTTGTGACATATTTTATGTTTTTTTAAAAAAAATTTATTTTCCATATAATATGACATATATTGATTTAACTTCTAATTTAATAGTGATATGAACCATAGGTAGCATAATTTTTCCTTTTCTAAATGGTTTGTGATGAAAATATGTTAAAAAAACCTATTTCCATTCCATGGGCTTTACCTTAATAGAATTCAAATAAAAGCCACATATTGTTTCAAAGGTTATTCAATGAAAAATGATGAAAAGATTATTAAGTTTTTCTGTTTTTTATATTTTATTATACAATGAAGTATTGGTGTAACCCATTTAATGTTTCAGTTTATGTTATGATGTATGTTTTATGAAATTGTGGCACACATAAAAATAATTTTCATTATGTGATGGGTGGGGCCTAAATCTATCTAAAATTAATTCATTCATAATGTTAATTAATGCGTAAATATTTTTTGTGTGAACCTGATTTCTTGTTCAAAATATTAATCATGAACCTCAATACATGTTCACAATGTTATGGGTGAAACTGATTACATGTTCACAATATTGTGGTTGAACATGATTACTTGTTTGAAATATTATATTTGAACCTAATTACATGTTCACAATGTTATTAATGAACTAGATTACATGTCCACGGTGTTATGTGTGGACCTATATTTTATTTTAATTTTGTTTCCCATGGACTTGGTTTCAAGACCATATGTGTATGTGAGGGCTTGATTTCACTCAGCTAACATAATGAGTGAACTTATCTATATTAATATATGTTCTCATTATTATAATCTAGTGTGTATTCAACAAATATATGTATTATGACAATGTTATCCTGTCAATGATAATGTTCATTAACTTTATATTGATTCATGTACCATGAATTTACATTTTTTATTCCACGACTCACTATTATGAACTTTGATATGAAAGTTATGGTTTTCAAATGTTATGATCAGTTTCTCATTGGGTTATGTTAATTTCATGAATTCTTATCTCCCATGTTTATCCATACAATGAATCTGAGATAACCCTTTATTATTTTTACTTTCCCCATGTTATGAATAAAGGTTTTTTGTAGGGTATGTTTGTAAAGAGTACTCTCAGTGATTCCCTTTATAGAAGAAGTTGAATATTTTTCACCAAATTAGATGATTGTTTACCTAGTATACAAAAAGACTAAAGTATTATTTTCCTAAAGAATTTTATTTTTAATATATTTAAAATTAATTTGAGAAAAATTAATTTCTATTTATGACAATCCTTGGTCTCTATATAAGAAGCCACTCAATAATAGTTCATAATAAGAAAACCCATTTCTCTCATCAATTCAATATTCTATATTACAAAAATTTATATTTTTTCAAGAGTCAATAATAGTAAGATGAACAATAACATATTTAACTCCCCCATACATTCATTAAATTACATTAAGAAAGTGAATTTGACCTCTCTTGACATCAATATGGAAAATTATTTGACAAATTGAGTACAAGTTTGGGAAATCAATAAATAGTAACATACAAAGACGTAAACTATGTTTCTCATATATATTATTCAGAATATGAAACTTACATTATTTATATTTTCTTTTATGGGCCTAAATATACTCTATCCATGGATATTCAATGGAAATGAATGAAAATGTTTGTGGGACAAAATTTACACCTATAAGATTAACCATATAATTATTTTTCCATGATAGTCCCTAGAATGAGTAAAATATTATTATAATGACTATTATAACTATTGTATAATATTATGATATCATTAATGCATAACAAAATGAAATTATATAGATAATAATATAATATTATATTCATTATATTTATAAACAAAAATGGTCAATTGATCAATCTAGTTGGCATTTTTACAAAATCAAAATTTTCATTCCACAAATATGATTATGTAATTGTTATATCATATCATATCAAATAAAATATAATTAATGATAATAATAACAGAGCTTTATCATTGAGATATATTTATCTTTATTTAGTTGATGAAATAATTAATGAAGGTGTGGATAGAGAATATTTTTTAAAAACCTTAATAGAATTTATCTCTATGTAATCGATGAAAACCCTTATATACCAATGCTTTTCATTCCAAAAAGAATACAGTCTATCCAAAGTGAAAGACTATAGTAAAATAATTCCATATCACCCAAATCATATAATTATTTATTTTACTCAACAAATTCCACTAGAACAATTATTTAACATTTCAGATATATGGGTTTCTCATCTGATAAATGTTTAATAAAAACCTCACCATAATGATTGAGGAGATGACTTGTAAATTAATAAAGAATCAGATTGATGTATTATTTGATAGTAGGTACATACCCAATTCATAAATTTTCTTCTCATACAATAGGTTTCATCTACTCTTCATCTCCAGCAGTTACATTATTCATCGCTATTGCACGTAGATAGAGATATGAAACAAATAATGAAATAACACTTTTAAATAAAATGAATTTAATTACTCCTTTTTGAGTTATAATATCATACCATTTGTATTTGAAATTTACATTAAACATTTAAATTAATTTCATAGATTTTTTTTCCAATTTAACAATATGTATGAAATCAATATTCCATGTATGTTATGTTTATACATAAAATTGGGGATTAACTACCATATCATTCTTAAGATTATATTTAAATTGGACATATTTATTGGAAACTAATTTATAAGTGTTCTAATTGAAGTCCTAATATTACTAGAAAATAAAAATGATATAAAACAGCGGGAAAACTAAAATAGTATGATATATCGGCTAGATTCTAGTTTATCATTAATTAACTTATTATCATATCATTAATAAATTCAACATCATTTTTAATAATCACATAAGATTTAACCTTCCCCATACACCCCTTATGAGGTGTATTTCTTTTACATTTGTGATAGTATTTTTATATAATGTTCCATCTATTAAAATTTTAAGTTCTATATATACTAGTGTCTTTTTCCACATTTATTTATTATTCAAATGGTTATTATATTTACACTTATAACAAAATTTCATTTACTTTAGGAATGTACCATTGTGTATCAGCCCCCAATCATCTCTTGTTGATTTCCCAATCATTCCTTTCATAATTTCATGTTTTTATTGTCAGTGGTATGAAAATGTCCCTTCTTATCCTGAGTTCCTTTGAAAATACAAGTCTTGTATAATTTTTCCTCTATATATTTGTCACATGAAACTTATCCATCAAATGAAAAAAAATATTAAAGGGACTAGTTCCATCAAAGGCATCAAAATATGAAAAATAATGTAATAGATGATCTTCATTTCTAGTCTAGGAATATTGTATACCAAAATATATACCAATAATATAAATTTATCATCAAACATATCCATAAACTAGTATTAAATTAGCTTAAAAAAAAAAGAAAATCCATTATCTATCATCTCAATTTTTCATGAAAAATATTTCTAAAAAACTTCACCTTAAATGTATTACATTGCATAAAATATATCATATCATTATAAATTTGAATTAGTGAAATCCATTGATTGAATTATTCCCCTAAATGATAAAACATGTTGATAAATGTCTCTTTATTTACTTCAAAAAGTGGGAAAATATATTCTAAAGATAAATTACCCACAATTAGACAATAAATAGACCAATAGTCCCAAAGTGTGATATAGTTTTTCCACATAAAGTTTTAATATATTATTTCCCCATATTTTGGATTAGCAGGTGGATACCTATGAACATACTTATTAGTCATAACAAAAGTCAACTAGCATAATATAATAACACTCAACTTTGTTTCAATATTACATGTGTTGACCATCTCTAAAATAAAACTATTAAAATGATTATAGTGATAATATTATCTATCGTAAACCGAATACATTTCACCTAAATACTAATTCATAAATTTCATTAGACACTAACATTATGATCAATGAGATTTAAAAATCCCTATATAGATAAAATTTACTGAATATTTATGACTTTATCATAATTATTAGGATAACTATATTCTCCAAAAATCAAATTCTTATGCCTACAAAAACAATATTTATATAAAATGTAACACACAGAATATACAAAAATATATCAAATGGTCACCTCATTACATTAACACAAGTTGTAAGGGATCAACCAAAAAGGATCAAACATCTCATCGGTCTTGGGAGACTAGACTCATACATGTTTTCTCTATTACATTGAAAACATAAGATCACATATTAATAATTACATCAAAACATTCTTATTCTATATTATATATCAATGAATTCATTCAGAGATACATTATTTCTACCCTATAAAATGGAAATAAGTTATGGGTGAGGTCATATACCTAGAAATGGTTCTGTACTGTGGATGAAATCATGGTTACAATGGGAATACACTTTACATGTTATTGAATAATCAAGCAATATTATATAAAATAAATTATTTATAAAATATACATATAAATGGATATAATGGAAATTAATCTAATCACATTAATGATAGTAATTGAATTTATGGTGATGGAATTCATATTTCAGAAAACATATTTTTACCATAAATGAATTATTAAATGGAATCATTCATATTATCATGGACATAGATATGATATTATTCTATAAATCATGCGATAACCGAGATATCATTTTATCCATCAATTCCACACCTACTAAATTACTATTTGCATCAACGTCCTAACTAAAACAATAATTTCATATTCTATCAGAATAAAACAAATAACCCAAATATTTTGTTTCATCAGATCAATTGATATATGAGGGGACTTATATTTCTACTCTAACCAAGCACTTTACTATTTCAAATCAACTCACCATATTAGTGATATGTATAATTATATTTATCCCCAATTATCGTATAAAAAATAAAAACCCACTCCATATATCATATTTCATTGTGAAACACTACAATATTCTATATTTTCCCCCTGACAGTATATATGAAAAAATATAAAATAATGGAAGAGACACACAATTTTTAATTGTTTTAGTAGATCCATTTTTACACTAGGCGTAAAATTTTGTTGTTCGAATGTTTTGAATTCAATATACTAAATTATTATTATGATTAATGGATTGGAATCCTTATACCTCGCATTTTAATACTAATTACGATTATAAAGATCACATGTATCTCTACTGATATGTACTCACTATACAACTAGTATATATCCTTTGATATATTCAATCAATTTTGATCACACCAAAACTAGTGTTTTATGACCTTCTTTATTCATATAAAATATTTATATAAATTGACCATATAAATTCAATGAAATTTTCCTTTAGTATGTGTAATGTTCACTTTAACACAACAGTGGAGAAATAATTGAAAAAATTCCAAACATTCAATATTGATATATGATTTACAAAAATAGCATAATTTCATTAAACAAATTCGGTCATATAGACACAATCCCTTTTCTTCTAATAAATTATGTTAAAATTAAATTTTTTTACAAAGATGTTCATTCACATATATGTGGTTTCAAAAAATATCCATTCAAATTCACTATGTATATATCTCATCAAATGATGGGGAAGGTGCAGTGGCCTATTTTAAGATATGGACAACCACTCACATATCTTCTTCACCCTCACTGACCATTCATGAAAATTTACTTTATAATTTATTTTCTTGATTCCCTCACTATATTCATGAAACATCCTATATTAATTTATATTTTTTGAAACACCATCAAATTCATACATGTGCACCATTTATGAATTCACTAAAAAATAAAATTTTTATTTCCAATTATAAATATTAATGTGGTCTCCATCAATTATAAATTTTTTAAATATTTTACATGTACATGTAACATGGTACTTGCACAAAAAAACTTCTGATTCTATAAAATAAATATTTCATAAATCCCACATACCATAAATGGAATAACAAAATATGTAGTTTCCATATATATTTATATCAATACATAAATTGAATATCATGATCATAATCCATTAATATAAATTGGGTGGGTTCTTATACAATTCATATGTTAGTATTTTACATAGAAACTCATATATAATCATCTATTAATAGTAAACAGTAATCTATACTGAAATTGGTATATATACTTATCATGTATATTTTTAATTTAATTATTATTATGTGTCTAAATAGGTGAATAATAAATCATATAATTATTCATGATACAATGGAATGTACCTCTATTGTGGAATGATAACATGGTAGTTATCTTGAGTATAATTATGGGGTGGGGGTAATTAATAAGAGACGATAATTCAATAAATTTTCTAATGATGAATGTATAATAAAATAGTAAACCCCCATAGGTGTTTAAAAAATAATTTCAATTAGGCCTACTTATAATGATCATAGAAAATATAGAGTCAACACCCTAAAAATAATTTTCAAGGTTCTTAAAAAATATGGATCTATTATGAAGGGTAACATCAACTTTTATGTATCCTGAAATCCATTTCAATAATTGGAAATAACTACCCATTATTTTAACAAAATAGAGATATGATGATTCATAATGAAGAATATAGAAAATGGTTTATGAAATATTGAAATATAAAATTAAAAAAAATTACAAGCTAAGGAATGATAATTGAGTTACGACATTCATTACATATATGGTAACATTTTATCTAATAGCTCTCAAATGATTGAATAATAAATGGTGATTTAAATTCCATAAATATAAAAAATGTAGGTATTTTTTGTTAATGATTTTTTATATACACCATTTAAAAGATAAAATATTCCTAAAATAAAATATATCTCGAAGTAGGATATTTTGAGAATGAAACAACCTAGATCTAGTTACTTTTAAATGGATATAAATTTAATGAAGCATCGTGTCTTGGAATTGTATATAACATGAATTATAAAGAAAATATTTTATAATAAATTCAAAGGTGAATATATATGGCATATAATTAATTGATTATGTGAATAAATAATATATTTTAATGGTAGAAAATTGAAATATTTAAACCATTAAAAAACTGATTTCACTTGAATCAAAAAGAAATAGATGATTGAACATGAAATTTTTTAAATCCATATTATTTAATAATGTTTTTATGTTAACATATCTATGGAATTATATAAACCAAAAAATTAAATACAAATGGTGAATATGGAATATTTCTTATTGAAATAAATGTGATATGATAAAATATTCAATTTTGGTGACAAATAAATTAAAATTATTAGAAGGAGATATTGATGAAAATTATTTTAGATCCAATTAAGGAAGTATTATTATTATTAATAATATCCAATGGGTCAATAATTAAATAATATAAAATAATAATAGTTGTGTAACATGAAAACATACCTCATTTGATGTAAATTTGGATGGAAACCCTTACATTTATGTTATAGTGTAGATGAAAGATTATTATACCTATATATAATAATAACCCATATAACTAAATTTATTTTGAACAATATTTTATACATTACAATAAACACTATTAAATTAATATCATTTACTAATTATTCAATAGTTAGTTATGTTTATTTTCATCAATACATGTCAGTAACATTGATTGTTTCACATATGTTATGTAATGGTGATGTAAAAAATTTCATACAATATAATAATATTCATTTTTAGATAAAAATATATATTTAAAATATTTTTTAAAATAATTTACATATCCACCATTTCATTTTATAGAACCTATAGGAATGGTTTGTGAGAACGAACAACATGTTAAACTAGATTCTGGTAATTTACCGATATTAACATACTACATTATTGTAATTAATAATTTTTTATCAATTCAGAACCATTTTAATAAAGAACTACTCTTTGATGTAATATATATTCCTCAAATATATTTTATAAAAAAATTTATTCTATTGTAAGGAAAAATGGAACATGTCTCTCTGTTTGGGTTGTAATCCACACATATAAAAAAATTCTTTTTTTCATTGACCACAAAAAGAAATAAAGGTATTAAATCATTTTACTTTTAATAATTTTTTACGTCTAATAAATATATTATTTATTCATTAAATACACAATTTTAAATTGTAAATAACGAAGTAGATGAATTATTAAACGTAAGGATTGTGGAGGCATAACCTGTACATATGAATAGATTATGTTTTATATATTCTAAAGAAGGAGGAAAAGGTATGAAATGATAATTCCAATTTAAGAAAAAACTACATATATGAGAATGAAAATTTAATTACATTATAAAATATAATATTTTGAATAATATAATAAATGATAATGATTGTGAATAAAATACTAAGGGTAGAAAAACACTTAGGTTGAGGATTAGAGATTTCTATTGATAGACTTCTTCGAATATGGGGACTTGGATAAATTTAATTTGACAAAGAGATATCCAAAGTGAATGGAAGATCAAGGAGAGTTAATGTAGATATATGTTTCAAGGAGTTTCTAAATAATATTATGGCTTGAAGGAGGTATAATTGACATCTTTTTATTGGTAAAAAAACTGGCAACATTAATGTGGAATTAAATGGTAGGTAATGGTTATGAATTGGATTTCAAATGAGATATTAGAGTTATTTAAGTAGAATTTAGTAAAAAATGTGTCTATTAATTTAAATTCTTAATATAATACTCTATATTTTGTGTGTTTTATTTATACAAAAATAATATCTAACCCACAAGTGTAACCAATTCTTAATAGCTATTTCACATTAGTATAAATCAAACATAGTAATAATTTTATTACTAGAAATGTAAGATTTCCAATCATACAAATTTTCAATGTTTTGAATCTAAATTTTTGAATATTTTTATCTAAATCAATTTATAAATGCAACAAAATTTTCATTCATAATAATCCATAAGATATAGTCAAAACCATTTTTACTGAAAATTTACTATTAATCCTTAAATGTTTTTAACACAATGTATTAATAATTACAAGTTAAATTACTATTAATACATTTTTATTGCTCATTAAAGACAATACTATAGTTTTTAATGATGTTTATTTATTTATATATTAATATAATGTTCTAAATTATTCCTCAATATGATTTTGATGTTGAAAATTGATGTCAATTTAACCTAATTAAAAGTATAATCTGAATTTATAATTTGGAATGGAATTTCATTTTACCATACATTAAAAAGTTGTAAATATATCATATATTATGTAATACATTTATGGGTACCATGATTATATTTTATAGTAGAGTATTGAGAATTAAATTGATGATAAATTTATTATTTTAAAAAAAAAAGAAATATACCTTTGTAAGGCAATATTTCTAGGATATAGAAGTTGGCCATTCAATTTCCATCAGAGTTAAACTAAAAATATATTGAGATGATATATATTATAATCCAAACAGGTGTATCAATATGTGATCGATCTTATTGAAATTATTTCAATGAGACTCAAATTTATAGGATATATGACCTAATTGTTATTAATTTTTCCCAATTGTTCGCAAAAAAATCCTTTAGGATTGTTGGATCATTTATCATGTTCTCTAAATATTGAGAGGTGGTAAAGAGGTGGATAAATTCTAGCATCCTTATGAGAAAATCTATATATATACACCATGGAGATAATTAAATATGAATGAGATATATTATGAAAAATGAAATTGAATTCACACAATATACACCAATTTTAAAATTACATAACTGGGAGAATATAAATAAAATATTAAAATTTATAATTTAACAAAGTACATCAGTCATATATTAAATCAAATGTGTATTCACCTTGGTTATAATTGTGGTAATGTTATTTAATGGATCATACAGGCATGAGAGAATAAAAATAATTCCACATAATAATAATATCATATTTATTGAAATTATATTTAAGATTATACCATTTATATTATCTTGTTCTTAACTAATCCAATCCACTATCATTGTAATATCCCAAACATCCAATAAAAAGTAAATTTTATTTATTCAATTAGTGAATAATTATTTTCCATCATCTTGTAAATAAATAATTATATTAAAATCAATGTAACTAAGTAATAATTTATTCAATAATAATCATTACTTAAATGATTTTAAATAAAAAATACATATATAGATATTCTATTCAATGGTTTTGAAAATTATTATTTTTTAATTGTAATCTCATATTTTATTATTAACTATATTGTTATGAAAAAATATAATTCCATTATAAATATTATATCCCATTTCTAAAAATAGTATTCATTTAAAAAATTAAATAAAAATTATATTTAACTAAGATCAATGGATGTATTATGTAGGTAACAATTTATTCCTCTTCTCCAATGGTATTGTGTTGGCTAGAATTATTTCCATTATCAATGTCTAACAAAATATCATGGAATATAGAGAGGAATAAGTTTATATTTAATCTACAAAAACACACATAAACAACTATTGTATAATATAATTCTTCTTTCAGAACATATCATGATCAGTCAGGTTTGGTAATCAAGTCATCAACCTATGTGATGTATTTTTCATTAATATTTTATTTGATATTAAGTCTTAAATACACCATGGACATGAATTTAGTATGATAGTACCATTTCAATAAAGGTCTATGAGATATCATCTTCAATATTTTGATGTAGAAAATCTGTTATTGACTTATTCATTACTATTATAACACTCATTGCACACCAATTGTATTCTTCTTAAATGTCAGTATAGTTAATCATGGTTTTTTAATATATAAAATTACTCAACTCATTATATGCATTAATATTAATATCAAGTATATGGATCTTTATGCACATTTGAATAAATGAATTATAATGAAAGATAATCATTTGTAATTCTAATCCACGGGTGAATAGTCATAGTCTCCCATTTTAGTGATTTACAAGTGAAAGAACTACGTTTTAAAGTCTATTCTACTTATTAGATTCAAGAACTAGAAATTTAAACAAACTATTTTTCCTGTGATGGTTTAGTATCCTAAATATATGACACATGTTTTAAAATATCACCATATCACTTTAGGGTTCCCAAAATAATAGATAGTTGTTATGAGTTATCAATATAGAATATAATAATGTAGATTTTGAAAATAATGTTATATATAAGAAAATTCATCATGTGGTAATATAATTATATTTATATTAATTACCCTAAATATAAAAGTAACAAAAATTAAAAAATATTTTGTTATAATACATTAACTCCAATAGTTTCTATATTGGATTGATCACAACCTGTCTTACAACTTCTTAAACTCATCCACAATTTCCAAATTTCTATGATTAAATACATGATAACTCGTTTTTTTCTTATTTCATTACCAAGGTATAATTTATTGAGAATTTATTGGGTTGATCACTACGCAATGTTACTGGTCGAAAATGTTTTCTGGTGCAATGAAAATCTATGGTATTCTACCTATTCTTCCAATATAAAAAAGGGTACATGAATGTGGATATGAAAATTAATTGTGTCGTTCACTCATAATGAATATATACTAGATTATATTCCACTTTTTATTAATCCCATTTATTCATTATTCATTTTCTTATAATTAATTTCTTTATTAGTAATTATATTCCACATAGAAATAAACTCTCTATTAGAAATTTTTATGTAGTAAAACTCTCTATTTATTTTTTAATATCATTCACTCTAAAAACTCTCCAAAATTAATATTCAAATATATTTAAGGCAATCCTCGAAAAATACCATCCAAAAAATTATTGATGTCAAATAACCAATATCAATTTAAATTTTTCACAAAATTAAATTGACCCACCTTAATAATATTAAAAATACTAACAATATTTTTTTTAAAAACCTAAAATAATATTTAAATCACTAAATTATAGACAAATGATTTTATCATTACATAGTATTTTCCAATTTAAAATTCCATTATAAAAAATCCTTATTATAATTTTAACATTTATAATAATGAAGTAAATTTAGTAGGATATTATATCCAAAAATATGTAATGACATAGAATATTTCATTATTACAGAATCATCGTACCGTCTTTATAATGAAAAATTTAATTATGGAAAAAAATCTATGTATGAAATCCTATTCTCATCAGCACTGTTAGAAAATTACGCCTCAATGAATAAGGTACAAATTTTATAGTATAATTAATCATTAGATAAAATATCAACTTCATTCCTCTATTTCATGGACTATAAAATTTAGGTTGTAATCAACATTTAAGATCAATTATCATAGATTAATATTATATAACACCAATTATAGTAAAATTACATAAAATTTTTATGTAATATTAAATACTTATTTTCCAAAATACTAAAAATTAGTAATACTATTTAATTAATATATCTCCACTAGGGTTAATATGACAAAACAAAATCACCTTAAAATAATTTAAAACATATCATACTCTCTTATAGCCTTTGCCATAGTCACAATGTTTTAAAAACATCTATATTTAACAAACACAACCAATATTCATCAAGATACATCAAACTCTATATTTTTTGTTAATATTTCTCCATCCTGAATATCCTAATATTCACATTACTTCCATCATTATGTTTTTCCTGAAATAACCAATGAAATTAAATAATAATTATGTCTCTAAAAAACATACTAGAAATAAAACTGCTCAATTTTCATAATAATAATTTGTCAGTAATAATCATTTCAGAAAACATGAGATTAATATTGTATAAATTGACTCATTGTGAACCTTCAATAGTTAGATTTAATAAAAAAAATTATCACTTACGCCCCATTTCTATTGATAATGGATTGTATATACCCAAATAACTTCATTTAAATACTAACTCTGAAGTGTAGATTTATCCCTAGTTATGTGAAAATTATATATTTACTCATCTTATTAGTCTTACTAACCATTGATTCCTCTTATCTATGAACAATGATTAATTTCTCTATGATTCAACAAATTTCATCATAATTTCACTAATTTCATTATGATCTCATTGATATTCACACCTTTTATAACAACCCAATATGGTTAAACAATCCAATTATGAAACAACCATTTTATTATATAAACATATATTGGTAGATGAAAATTTCAAAACAAATATAAGTTGAGTAAGTAAGTTGATTGAGATTTAATTAATGATTTGGAAACATTAGTGTAGCTATTAGTTTATTGGAAATATCAAAAAATATATTTTTTTGAGAATTAATGTTCTGTAATTTGATAATGGTTGTTTGGCATAGAAAAAGTATCTCACACTTTAAAAGGGTAGTTTTTTATTAAAAAATACTGGGAAATTCCCTAAAGGAACATTCTTGTGCTAGGGAGTTAGTTGCATGCAAGTATCAAAGGATTTGTTCAAAGTCGATCCTTACACAAAGGTCATGCGTGATAAAGGAGAGACTAAGTTTTTTGAAATCTTCTGAGCTTGAAATAATACTAAAAGAACATTTCCAATAGAAATGATGGTTGTATAGATGAATTTCACTTTCATGACCAAGAAGCTTATTTAAAAGGGTGATGACTCCTCTCTTAGGTCGAGAGGCCAATTCCCCCCCACCCAAAGCATGTGTATGAAAAAGGTGACCATTCACAAAGTCCTGTCATGTATCAATATAGTTGCATAAGAAAAGAAACATATAACTATGGAGGTTATGTTTCCCATGCTTGATTGAAAATAATTTTGAAGCACACATCCATTTTCAACGACATAGGTGTTTTTTCACCAATAACCTATGATTTCATCTATAAGTAAAGCCTCACTCCATACCCTAAGGATGATTATTGGGAAGATGATGGGATTATATCATGATTGAAAATATCAATCTTCAATGAAATCAGGAAAAAACATAATTAATGGACCAAAAATGTTAGTATACCTATTGGAATAGCCTCCAATTGCTCCCAACATAACATGACCTGCAGTTGAGTGATCGTCGTGCAACAACTCCCCATGATGGTTGGGTTCGCACAAGAGAATATTTTTTTCTGAAACCTTGATCTATGTGCAACCCCAAATATTCCACACACCTAATCCTTTAGAATCCATCTATTTTACTTATTATAGACTCCCATTCTCACAAAACTCTATTTCTATGCAATACAATAATGTTACATGAAACAAATTTCTAGTCCTTGGCCCATACATCCCTACCAATCAAGATTTTCCATTACCTAATGTTTTTATCCTAATAATATGTATCCAAATGTCTTTTTATCCTATATATATGTTCCCTAATGTCAGGACACCAAATTTACACTCTATCATAGTAGTCTCTACACTATGTCCTGAGCAGAGCCGCATCAATGGTGGACACGTAATCCCTTAAAAAAAAGCCATATAACATTAATGACAAATATCAACAGAAGTACAAGTGTTAAGCCATGAAGGGAAATTTTCCAACCTGAATTGGTTAGAATCAAAAGGGCCTGAGGCTGAAAGATGATGGGCCACATAGTTTCCCTCCCTTTTGTTGAAGGATAAAGAACAAAATGAGAAGCATTGACGAAGTGAGAGAATTCTCTTGATGATGAATCCAAAAGACCGGAGGCCTTCATCGTTGTGATTAATTGCATCGATCATAGTGAGACATTCAGACTCAATGATGATATCACCCCATCCACATTCCAAAGCGAGCATCAAACCAGTAAGGATGGTCATGACCTCAACAACTGCCGGTTCCCATAAATCCTGATGTGGTTCATATTTAGCAACAAGGATCTGCCCCATATGATTTCAGGCAAGGAGTCTGAGGGAAACAAGCCCATCCTTTGGAAGAGATGTGTCCAAATTAATCTTGAGGATCCCTTCTGTTGGGGGATTCTAGTGAGCTGTATGGGAGGGGGGACACCTGGAATATAATGTCTGTTGTGGCCTTTCCAACCCTCAATCCAAGAAGTGGCCTGATCAATCCAGAATTTGGTGGGTTTGTGAGCTTGATTAAAAACAACATCATCATGCCAGACCCAAATAATCGAATCCAAGGTTCAAAGTGAGCCCACATCTGCTAATGATAGAGAGGATAACCAATGCGTCAGTAGATCCGGAAGGTCAGAGGCCAATGCCAGCGAAGCAACTGAAACCGGGCCCCATTGATTCCAAATATCCTGCGATCCTGGGTAGTAAACAATATCATGTAGAGGAGTTTCTGGAGTGTTCAGGAATAAAGGGAAAGAGACGGTATTGGCCATATGTTGGTAAACGATAAGGATCATTATTGGGAGAATGCCCGTGCAAATATGCCACCAAATTTGAGTATTTTTTGGGGGGACGTTGAGCTTCCAAATAGATTTCAAGGGTCCCCCATCCCGGCCGATTGAGTGGATTCCAAGAGAAAGTCTGTAACCAGATCTCACCGTGTATTCTCCTGAGATTTCATTGATCCAGAAGATATGATTAGGGCCTGCGTCTGGCACCCAGGGAATTCTAAGGATAATTCTTTGATCTCATTCGTTGAACCAATTATGGATTTTATCCAACTCCCACCCCTATCCCTGGTCAGAAATGAGGCAGCTGACAGTGGCATATTCAAGACTTGGTTGGGTGGGGGATGTAGCGCGTAGACCATCCTTATCAATGAGCTAGGGATCAGTCCATATTTTGACAGATGATCCATTCCCAATCCTCCAACCCAATCTTTTATCCAGGAGCTTTTTATCCCCCCAAATGCTTCTCCAGAGGAAGCTAGGGAGAGGACCAAGGGAGGAGGCATGAAATTCCTTGTGTGGAAATTACATAGCTCGTAGAACATGCGCACATAGAGATTATGGGTGGTATATAAGGCGCCATCCTTGCTTGTCCAAAAGCGCGTCATTGAAGAGAGGAAGATTCTGAAGCCCCATCCCACCCTCTGATTTTGGGTTTGCAGAGGTTCTCCCAGGCCATCCAGTGAGGTCGATTCCTACCATCATTCTTACCCCACCAGAAATTAGCAATACATGTGTGGATATGGTCGATGATGGCCATCAGGATTTTAAAAAGAGACATAATGTAGCTTGGGATAGATTGGATGACAGATCTGATGAGGGTCTCTTTTCCAGCTTTAGAAATTCTTTATGGGGTCCATCCTTGAATTTTTTCCTCAATCCTGTCCACAATGGATGTGAAGATTTCTTTTTTGGATTGACCAATCACCATGGGGATCCCGAGATACTTTTGATGTTTATAAACCATATGTATGCCAACTGATGCTCAAAATGCATCCCTCATAGCAATGGGTACCCCTGTGCTAAACTAAATTTCTAATTTCCCATGATTGATTGTTTTCCCAGACGCCTTCTCGTACTGATGAATCGCACGAAAAATCACCTGGTATTCATTAATTTTAGCTCTAGAGAAAAGGAGGCAGTTGTCAGTGAAGAATAGATGCGCCATTGGAAGGATAGCTCAGTAGAATTTTGCCCCATGAATATATTACCTCCCATTCCTTCTAGCTAGAATGAAGAGAAAGGGGGAGAGGGGGAATCCCTGGCGAAGACCTCGATATAGGGTGAATTGTCTTGTAATCTCCCCATTGACCTTAATTTTGAAAGAGACGCTCGAGACACAGTGCATGACCATATCTATCCATTTAGTGCAAAAACCCATTTTCTGCAAAACCACTCTTAAGAAGTTCCATTCCCCTCTATCGTAGGCCTTGGTCATATCCAATTTTCAGTCCACGGTTCCTATTTTCGTAGTGGAGTGTGATTTCATTGAATGAAACACTTCATGGGCCACAATTTCATTATTAGTGATCAGTCTCTTCACCACGAAGGTGCTCTGATTTTCAGAGATAATATAAGGTAGCCAAGGTCACAACTGATTGACAAGAATCTTAGAAAATATCTTGTAAGAGACATTGCAGAGGCTGAAAGGTCAAAAGACAGTGATCGTCAAAGGTTTCAAAATTTTGGGGATGAGGACGATGATAGTTTCATTGATGGCCGCAATGCTGGTATTACCAGCCGATATATTTTTAATCATGTTTTAGATGTCAGAACTGATTATGTACCAGTATTTCTTGAAAAAAAAGGCATGGAACCCATCCGTTCTCAGAGACTTGGTGGGATGAAGATGTTTTAGAGCCAGGCGAATCTCGCCATCTATCACATCTTTGGTAAGATTCCTGTAAATCTTTTCAGTGATCACTGGTCTGATGCAATCTTCCACCTTAGCAGACATGAAAGGGGTTCCTGTAGAGAAGATATTCTAGAAAAATCATGTCAAGGCCTTGTGGATACCATTGGTGTCAGAAACTTTGCTTCCTTTAGGTTTTGAGATGCAAGTAATAGAGGTTTTTCGACACCTGGCAGAATCTTTCTGGTGATAATACCGGGTGTTAGCGTCACATTCACTAATAGGTTTGTCCCGCACACACATAGCCAAGAAACATTCCTTGATGTGCAGAGCTGTGTCCAGATCTCTTTGTGTGGCTCCAATCATAGAGAGATTGTAATTGGATATGGGTTGTTTAAGGAGATTGTTCAGTCTCTTTTCAAGGATTCCACAATGTCGGTTAGGGTGTCGGAATTTCTTATTGCTCTAAGACCTCAGATTGGATGCAACCTGTTGGAGGTTGAGGCAAACATCCTCATGAGTACTGTTCCAGCTTGACCGGACCACCTCTTCTCATTCCTGATCTTTTGACCAGAATCTCTCAAATATGAAGGGTCTGCTGAAATTTCTATTACGTTCGCCTTGAGTACATTCAATGAGAATAAGACAGTGGTCCGAACAGTTGAGATCCATGTGGCCGATATGATACATGCTGAACATATTAATCCAATCGGCAGAGCCTAGAAATATATCAAGATGATCAGTGATATAGGTGCCTTCTGAATTGTCGCGGAACCATGTAAACAGATTACTAGAGTACCCCAGATCGATCAGTTCCGCATTAGAGACTGCTTCCCTGAAGTATGAAATCGAAGCTGAAGGTCGGATGGTTCCGCCCCTCTTTTCCTTACAGAACATAATCTCATTGAAGTCTCCTTCAAACAAAATAGGGCTTGGTAAGTTGTATCGTAGATTACATAGAAGATCCTATGACTTCACCTTATCAATATGGGATGGCCAACCATAGAAACCCACAAATGTATAGGGTGGGTGAATGTCTGTTTGAATAGTCGCTGCCACATGATGCGAGGAAAATGACAGAATTTTGACGTCAATATTTTCCTTACAAATAAAATAGAGTCCCCCAGAATGGCCACGTCTAGGCACTAGAAAGCAGCCTGGTAAGCCGCACTTCAGAGCAATACCATTGGTTTCCTTGTTTTCCAATAGGATTTCAGATAGTAAAACCGTATTGGGGCGACTTTGAGCAGAATTGTGATGAAGCATGAGAACCATATGAGGTTTTCCAAGCCCTCTACAGTTCAAACATAAGGAAATAATTGCTCTAGGAGGGGCTGGGTCTCGCCCGCCGCTACCTTTGGTTCCTCCGAACTTGCTTCTCCATTAGTCTTTTTCCCTCTTTTTGTGAGGTTCCTTCCTAATTGACATGTTTCGTTTTGTCTCTTCCTAACACCGAGTTTTTGGCCTTCTTCGTACCAATCACTCTCTCCTCAATGCACCCTTTTCCACGTGTGGTGGGTGGTTGAACCCAGTATTGGAGATTCTGACATTAAAAGGTCCTCCATTGTTAGACTGCCTGCTGTAGTTGATTGTGGGTCAGGATCCAGATCTGGTGGTTCGACGTGAATCAGTATTGGCTTTAAGCAAAGTGACGGTGATTCTTGATGCATCTTCACCACTTTTTCTGATTTTGGAGTAATGTCCTTCAAGGGTTTTGGGTGAGCTCCAGCTTCGCTCAAAGTGCCAGTTTCTCTCTGAGTGGGAGGGCTAGACTTTGGGAAATCCGTTGGTCCAAGTATTAAGGATTTTTCAGGTGTGGGTTTTATCATATTGGAATGTGCCAACGTGAGCCGGTCCTGGTACTTTTGTTTTTCCACCTCAGGGTTGAAAGCATATTTATTCGTTTTGGTACAGAGCCAAGGGCCATAATGGAGGGTAATGTTACCCACACCACTCTTGTGTTTATTGGTGCATGTTATTTTCAGATGGCCTAGGAGACCACAGTAAAAGTAAATGATTGGGAGTTTTTTGAACTCGAATGATATCCAAGTGTTGGTATCATCAATCTTTAGGAATATTCCCCTCATTAGTGGCTCTGACACTTCAATTTACACATTGATTCGGACCTCGGGGCCCCATTGTATTGGGTATAAACTGTCCCAGTCCAGAAAGTGACCTAAACTATCCCCAATTCCCTTCATAGTACATTCCGTTTGTGCATGAAAGGGGATTCTATTAATTCCTATCTAGAATGGGGAACTGGTTAAATTCACTTGCTAGAAATCATCCCCCCCCATTAAATTCTTCCACGAGGAGGAGTTTATTTTCGAATGACCACGGTATTCCATGAAAGATTTTGTCTTTATCTTTCTCATTAAAGAACTCAAAGATGAAGCAATTGGTCCCTGCTACTGGAATGGGAACTCCTGCATCAAGTTTCCAGATGTGTTGTATAGTGTTTCTGAAGGCCCCTTGATTTATCGAGATGTTTTCCATAAACTATCCCACCACAAGAAGTGAAAAGTGCTTTTCCAATAATGCATCATCATTTATTTGAGCCTCAATTGTCTCCTTTTCTTTGTCTGTCAGGGATAACATCTTTTATTGATTAACCAAATCCACATCCATAGTGCAAAAAACATTTCGCAGTTCTGCACAGCCTTCACAATCAAACGTACCCCTTAAGTGGTAGCGCCTAAGAACCCACACTGTGGCACACACCAGTCTTCATGTAGCACCACCCATGGCAGGCCAACGCGGCTTCACAACACCACAAAAGCTTCGCGGAAACAAAATTTCAAAAAGGTCCGCACCAAGCCACGCAACCGAGCTTTGCGAAGTTTAGGAGAAGCCTTCCACCCACAGGCCACCATCAACACAACGCACACCCCCACATCACAGAACCACACTATGCGGGTAAAACTACACTGGATCTACTTTGTGATCTTGCAACACGATGAGACCACGTGGAAGGTGCTTCGTGGGTCAAGCCACTCCGCGTCGGCTGATTCATGATCCCTCAGCACGGTGATACATCGCGGAAGGAGCTTCGCGATTCAACCATGTCGTGGTAGAAACATCGCGAAACAGGGAGATGAAACACCGCAGAAGGATCTTCAGGTCTTAACCACGTCGTGGTGGAAACTTCGTGAAACAGGGGAAAAAAACTTCCACCAGCAGACCATCGCCAGATTTCTCGGATGTAAGGGAAACCAAAATAGGAAAAGGGATCCTCAAACTCAAGTGAGCTTTGAGCCACTAAGGCCTTAGATATGAAGGGAATATAACGAGCCGAAGAAGAAGAAGAAAAAGTGGAGAACTCGGGCCTGGAGCTGCGTTCCTTCACCTAGATCTGATGACGATTGGGGCTGGTGATGCCGGAAGGACCTTCAAGACCCCAGAGGAGAAAGGAACAACGCCTGTCGTCGAGGTCGATCGAAAAGAAGAAGAAAACATGACTCAACCGGAACACAGCAGACCTGATTCGGGAACTGGGGAAGAATAATAGGAGGTGGAGAATGTGGATTATTCACTGTGAAGGATTGAGGAGTGAAACAGGAAAGAGAATGACAAACCCCAGGCACCAGATCTGAGGAAGGGCGTAAAGCGGAGACCTGGAGCAGGGGGCGGAGGGAGACGACATTTCCAGAAATCCGACAGACACTGAGACTGAAACCTAGGACACCCTAGGAGAGAAATGCTCTCACGCTGGAGAGACTCTGAAAAAAATTTGAATTGTATACAAACATCCTTATAACGTGATGTGAAACTATAGTCATACCCTATGAAAAAATTTAATTGTTTACCAAAACCCTAGGAGTATAATATTCAAGGGAAACTATGAACTGGTCTCAATAATGACTCATTTTAATGAATATTCCAAGATATATGATAGTTTACCCCTCACAAAGTGATCCCTATACATGTATTATATGCAAGTAGTGACACTACCTAGATCTATTTTTTAGATTTATAACATTGAATTGTATAGAAAAATCCTTATCTCGTGATGTGAAACTATAGTCATACCCTGTGAGATTAACATAGGATTCCCCCATGTTTGATCATTAAGGGATTATAACATCTCAACAACTAATACATGAAACTCCTTGAATGAGAAACTTCCACATATATGCACTACACCATCCTCCCCCAAGGGATCAGACACCTGTAATGTGAATCATCCATGTGTAAGCCCCAAAATCTCCCCCATCCACATGGGATGAAAATCCTACCACTACTGGATTATATGTGTAATACCCACACATTCCATCAGATTTTATCCTTATATGACACTAGAATCCTTATTTAATTATGTTAAACTACATGGTCTAGTCACATCACACGACATCAAACTGTGGAATTACACTACGTAGGTTCTGATCCCCATCTCTTAAACATGGTATGTAGAATTCTTCCAGGAGATTCAATATTGAATTCATAAAATGTGAAATAACCCTTCATCGAGGACACACTACATTAATACCAGCGTAAAATTATCCCCCTTGAATGTACACATTCCATTTTCCATAGTCTGAAATCTTCCCCCATGGGGACACACTCTAACATCTATCCCCACAGAAAATTAAACAGTTGAGCTGATATGTCCCTAAAAGATCTTAACCCTATATATATATCTATAAGAAATTAGACTTATGACCTTATTCAAAAACCTAAACCCGTGAAACAAGCAAGTTGTTCTGGAGGTAAAAATCCTCTGAATTAATACACCCATTGTTTCAATTACATCATGATAAAAAATGGATTCATTGGATTCCACACCTAATATGACTCAAAATTGAGATTCCCTCCCAAATAGGGGGACTATTTAGGTTCTCTATCTATCAAATGTTTATACATCATCAACTTGACCAATTCCACTACCTCACCTAATCGATGGATTATTCTCTATCAAGGACGAATAATTGTAATTAACTAGCATCCACTTTCACATATCACTGGGAATGAATTTTATGAATATAGTGCAAACCTATCAATGAGACTTGAACAAGGAAATGAGATCCTATTAAGAATCCATGGAAGAAGGATCCTACTTCCAAACATATCATTTCAATCAAGTAGAAGAAATCATGGAAAAATGATTGAATTATCCCACCATTGGAATGTGGGAATACAATGTAACAGAAAAGAAACATGGAAGCTAATTTGTAGTGGGACGACATACGGCCCCTGCGAATGAATATAAAATAGAAATGTTGAACCCAATGTGAATTTTTAATCCCAAATTAGGAGGACTAGTTTTTTTGAGAACAATGATATTTTCATGTAAATTGTTCTTGATATTCTATGCCAGCTCCCACCAAAAACAGTGGGACTATCATAAAATTCACCTATGATATGAGGTAGATAGAGTTGGGGATACTTGATTTGATACATTGTTAGCATGTATACTTTTAGGATATATAAATATTGGATATTTCATGAAAGTGGGAGTCACATTATCTTTACCAATACTAGTGACTAAATCCAAATTTCTTATAGGACTCAAGTTATAGGATGCTAGTGACCATGCCTCATCAGAAACTAGGGCTGAGTGATGTTAATGGAGTAATCCCACAAAATTATGACCCCACAAAAACATCCACCATTCTTTCATCTAACAGGATACCATTCCCCATATCACCGATTGAGATTATCTATAAGAATGTGATCAACACCATAGTGCATTGGTTTTGCGAAATATAGGGTCTTTACCAATAGGGATTTGGACATCCTGGACATCAAGGAATTGGAGTCTCACCAACACCTCCACCCTTAAAAGTCATACAAGGGAAAAGCACCAACCATTACAATGGGGAACCAAATTGGGATCATCCCATAGGATAATTTGGTTATCTAACTCCTATACTCTAATAAGGTCAGGGTTGATTTAGTCATTCCTATAATGACAACTATTTGGGATCCACCATAGAGGGCTCTCTCAAGGCCTTACCAGTTCCCACACTGACCAGTCCCATAGGGTGACAAACAAGTTGATTTTATCCATGCTCTTTCATCCACAATATGGAACACATGGCGTTGAAGTTTGGGGAATACACAAAAAAATTGTAATAGGTGGAATCTTATAAAGCTCTTGTTACTCGTACCTTAACCAACATGTACCACAATATCCATCCAATAGTTGAATAGGGATTCATATATTCCCTCCATGGATCAAGACCATAGAGACCTCCTAGATAGGCTATGTTTTCTCTGTCCATCATAGAAACCATTATAAATTGTTATTGGTTATCCCATGAGGGGATGATCAACTCATAGGTCCTCCCCACACTTCCATGAACCATATCATTTTTCCTCCCCATGATCCCAACAATAATCATAGATATCCTCCCAATGTTCCCACCAATCATTGCTGAGGTTCTCCCCACATTTTTGCAAACCATTATGGAGGTCCTACCCAAACTGTTATTGACTGAAGTGTATGTCCTCCCCACTCCACCACCAATCATCTTGGAGGTCCTCCCCGTGCCATGAAAAATAAATGCATTGGTCCCCCACTCCATGAATAACCATCATGAAGGTCCTTCCTATGTTTAATACATACCCAAACCTAAAGAACTATCACTAGGTAGGAGGAATAACCCTCCCTATTGGAGTAATAACCCTAGAAAGCATCATCTCATCATCATACTCTCAGATTCTGAGGCAATGATTTTCTCAATGAGGTAAAGTTCACCAGATATTCTAGTGTCTATGGTATAATATAAATGATTGAATTTTTCAATCCTAGATGTGGTGGCCAACAATATTTCATGATTTTTCTAAATATTCCAATATGTGGACGATGTCCTGGCCTCCTTCGAGGGACCCATGGTGAAGTTATCTCTATCGCCTCCGTTTTCCACCCTCTAAAATTCCACATAATAATTTGGGGAGAATTTTTTGTCTTTATTGATTCCTTCATAAAAGGGTGAGAACTCTATATTCCTAAAATGGATGATTCCTCCCTTGAACATAACATAGTGGTGAACACCCCCATCTTATATAGACATGTTCTTATAGCAGGCTCTGTCTCTAAGAGACAACCCATCATGTAGTAGATATATGTACCTCAAAGTTATAAATATTTTGTTTTCAAATCATCAATGTGGGTCTACATTTTTTTTAACTACAATACCCTAGCCTACTCCAATCGTATCCTGGGCTGACCAAGAGCAGGACCCCTCCTCTGAGAAAGAGGGCAGGTTAGAGGTTCAAGATATTGACTAGATATCACTATTATTATGGATGCCTATAGTTTCATATATTTTCATTCTAAATATTATTATATATGACTCAAATGTTACATTCCAACAGATTATTTGGCCAATATTTCACCACCTCTATGACTAGAAATATGCTAACCCAGGGAGATTCGAACACCTTCACTCCAAGAACTAGTAGTATAAGAATGTTAATATCATATTTATCATTGTTGATAAGTTACTTGATTCATAAAAAATACCACCAAAATCTCTAAAAAACATGATTTATTAGGCTAAATGTGTTTTGTTGGGTCATGGAATAATAATCTCCAAACCTAAAGATCATTAGTTGGGGGTAGTATGCCACCCACAATTTCAACCGTATCTTGTGATAATGATCTGACCGAAATTTCATTATATACACAATCAGTGAATATTCCACTATATCTACCACCATGGAAAATATGGATATCACCGACCCACTATAGTAAATGATAAATTAGGTCCCTGATGTAGGGAACAACATGGAAGATTCCCCTCAAGGGGTGATGTAGTTCTAGGAAGACCTTCTGGAAATTGTTCTAACTCGCCAGCTGAGTCAAGTACATTGCCTCAAAAGGACATATATTGAGGAATTTCTATATATAGAATATTATTCAAAGTATTTCCCGATAAATGTAGAACCCTGTGACTCATTCGAGATTGCATCAAAATAAGATTCATAACACAAGATATCCACCTTCACCCATTACCTCGATGAATAAAAAAGGATTACGACTAATAACATTATTATGAAGCTTCCAAAACATAAACTTTTTATAAAGGTTGTCACCCCTACATATATGGGTCACTAGATCCTATTTATTCAGATGACCTATTTGAACTAGGTATCCCCATGCATATGGTCAAGGTAGAAATTAGGGGTTACAGAAATCGGGCAAGATATAAGCTACCTACATGTCCTGAGTAACATGATAATTTTAATCAAGATCAATGACATGTTTATCTATCATTAAATGACCATAATAATGAATAGTTGGTTAGAGATATTTTCTAGGATAATGGCATTTCATCCCATGTCATGTTCCTCAAGGCTCTAGAAAATCAAAAGGTATCAATCCTCCCTGACAGAAAGTTATACCCAGCATGGGTGGATGATGTTTGAACACCCACATAGTTTGTAAATACTTGATTCCCCCAATTTATTTTAATTGGTGACCCACTATAGAATCTATCCCATTTCACCACAAGGTATAGTTCAATGTTGGGGACTCCAAAAATATAGAACATCAGGCATCATTAATGTTTCATCCAAACAACCGGAGGGCCTACATTTGTCTGGTATAACCAGCTATCTATTGGGTCCTCTTCTTTTTGGGAGTACATTCATTGAAAATTTCTCAACATGTTCAGATCATCCACACAAAATATGATATTTGATGACCTATTCAAGAGATAATAGAGGCCTAATGATAGAGTCTATGATTTTTTCGCTTGATGGAATGGACTCACATACTAACTCAATAATTTATTATCCTTGGAATAGTTTATCACAATGTACATAGATAATTTTAGAAAATATGTGGTCCTGACCCTCATCTTCTTAAATTAAAAAGCTATTTTTCAGTAATTCTATGATAATGATCACCATTTGGAAGATTCCTTATAGAATATATGAAAAAATTCACATGTATTTTCCCATTCTGATCTCATAAAAAGACCAATGAATGTAGAGGTAATATCCTCCATGCTTGCTAAGGTCCCTGAGATGAATCGTCTACTGTATAATTTTACAAATGATCCTCTACAAGTGTAGACTGACCAGGTTCAACCTCAACCCCCACATACCCACCCAGAACACCCTCCCCAAACCCAGCCAACTCAATGATAAATTGTGGATCTATCCCCTCTTCAAGGCCATGATACCTTGTTTCCTTTCCTAATAATGAGAAAAATAACTTAATTATCCATGGATTAATAGATCATGGGCTCATTATTATATAAACTAGAGAGGTAAATCCTGAAATTTCTAGAGTGCAAGAGGCCCCAGGAGGCCAAAATTATTGCTCAAGATGAAAATTTCTCTTATCACAAAATCATTGGACACATCATCAAGGAATAATTTATAATTATATATTTGATCTAAAATCGTGATGAATCAGACAATAAAAATATTCACTCATTCGATGATGCTGATGTAATGAGTGAGGAACCTAATATTCCAAGTGGTTATGGTATCACTAATGATGAAGAGATTCAAAGAAGAACAAATTTCAATTTTTCTAAAAAACAATGGAATGGGATCGGAAAATAGCTAATGAAAATAGATATAAACTATCAAGATCTATGTGTAGAAAATTTATGTCAGAAAGATGAAAGGATTAAATAGAATCCGTAGTGAAGTTGATACTTATCTGTAGGAGAAGAATGATTACCAATCTAAAGAAATATAAAAATTTTCAACACTGATAGAAAAACACGAAGCTAATGAAAAGGGGAAAATATATAATCATAAGTGTTAGGTCCACTAGGTCGAATACCCAAAGGGGGGGGGGTGAATTAGGGTATGATAGATTAAAACATTCTCCCGTTCAGATCATGATTCATTTTTACACAAAAATAAATTCTCTCTTCCTCCCATAGCTATATATGAATAGATATGAAATCATGAACAAGACACAATGATTTTTACTTGGTTCACCCTCACTGGGCTATGTCCAAAGAGGATACATCAGCAATGTGCCGATGTACCACAATCACTATGTTTCACATCCAATAATGAGTAATTATTTTTGGCTAGATCATCCATGCCCAGAAACACTACCTTGACAAGTTTTAAGGTCCTCTCATTGCTTTCCTAGGGGTCCCTCCCTATACCTCTTTCACTAGTTCACTGATGGTAAAAAGGGTCACTATCTTCATATTCCTTCGGTCACTAATCTTGTAATGGAATCCACTCACAGTTTATTGACTTGTAGGTCAAACACAGTTTAAGGAGATGTAGGTCCCTTGATTTTCAAGAATTCCTATATCCTCACCTATAGGTTGATTCTCTGTTGAAGTTCTGTTTTCACCCATAGATAAATTCCACCTTCCTGAGTGATTTTAGGTACCGAAAAATACATTCGCAAACTTAATTGAATATTTCACAATCTTCCTATGCAAATCGTGAACCACCTTGTCTATCTCGCATACTGAGTACTAGTTTTGGTACGCAAGACACCTTCTTCTCATACTAACACTACTACTGCAAACTACCCTTCATCTATGGACTACCTCTACCATCAGGATCATGTATCACTACCACATACCGACATCATGAACCTCCCCTATGAAATCATCCTTTATCAAATAATTGATCAGTGTTCGCTGACTACCATCGCTTCTGTGTACCAGAGCTTCACTCCTCTGCATACTACTCGTGAGACTCTCCCTCTCATGTATAAGAGATTCCTCCTCCACATAAAGAGAAAATTACTTCCACGTACTGGACTTCCTCTTGCCTGTACCAGAGATCATTTGTGGCTTAAAGAACCCCACAGACACCTTTGGCAAAATTCTTTCTGCATGAATAACTTCATCCTTCAAAATACTCCTGTTAACAAACTACCTTTGTTCTTCGCAGAATTCATAGAGAACATATTCTTTCTATTTATGTTCTATGTCCATAGTAATTTGTAGGATTATCATTTCTTATATAAGAAAAGATACCCGCTTAATCCACTAAATCAATATTTACCAAATGTTGATTTGATACAGCCCCCACCGTGTAAGGATTCTTCTGCTGCCATGAATTGCAAGACATCTGCAAACCATTTTCCTATGTGATCCATATACAAACTTTTATTCTACATGGTTGAAATCCTCTACTGACTTCAGCCCATCCATGTACCACACTGCCGCTCAGCCGTGAGCTGTTTTTGGTTCTGTGAATCGCATCCGCTTACCGTTCACACTGCATGGTATATGGCCATGTACCATTCCCAAACATGGTATGTGATCCATGTCCTAGGATATTCATTTGAGGTCATCTGGACTTTTCAACAAACACAACCGCACCCAAATCATTCCGAGAGGATTTCATGTGGGATTGTTTTCCAATAATTAGAAATTCAGAATCTCAGAGCTATGAATGATGATCTTTATAAATATCTATTTGAACTAATTCATGAGATATAAATTCTATAACAAGAGAATACATGCTGTGTAGATCCTATTGCTTAGGAAAAATTTCAAATAAAAGAGAAAAGTTAAAATATAGATATGATCACTCTAAAATTGGATGATGATATGAGTAGTGGGAATAATCTCAAGAGAGCACATAATTATTTACATGGATCAAGAGATATTATGATTCAATAACTGGGATATGATCTTGAGTTAGTGAAGAATGAAGTGGATAAATATAATTCCAAAGGTAATCCTAAATTAAAGGATTTTTTTCATTTACTATATGATTATCGATTGTTAGGTTATTAAAAACTGAAAATAAAATACTTGATTTCTTAATATAAACAAGAACATATTTTCTTATTTCAAAGACATGCAACTTGGGAAAAACTAGTGTTGGATATGATGGACCCCCTCCCACTTATGATAATACGAGAGTTGTCAATAGTTCTAGAAATAGGAAAAATCATATAGATACTTTAAACAAACTAAAAATGTTGTTTATAATATATAGTGAAATCATGTACTATTTCTATTGGATTTATGGTCATTTATCAACTTTTTTTAGTGTCTTAGGCATATATTTCTTGATATGAATATATAAATAATTACCAATCAAATAATAAGAATAAGAATATTGAGATATAAGAAATAAAAGTATCTTAGAACAACATTATCCATGAAATACTATAATTGTGGAAGAATGGGACACATCATGAGTATCTATCAAGAAGATCAAGAGCACAATGTCAGATGAAATACTCACGATTCATCAACACTTAAACCAAGAAATTAGGATAAGAGGGTTTTTAATGGGATGTGTTTTATACATTCTAATCATGGGCGTTTAGATAGATATTGTAGCTGGATGAATGTAGGGAACAAAAAGGATCTATAAAGGATATCCCAAACTCCACTGGTGTATAACAAGAAATCCTACATTGGAAGTAAAAATGATAACTCAAAAAATAGGTTTATAGTTCTAGAGGATACACAAGAAACCTAATGAAAGGTATATAAATCAGATCCTTGGTTTAATTTTGAGTAATATTATTTGAATGAATGAGAAAAACATTGAACAAAAAAGGGTATCTACTCCAGTTCTGAGACATAAGAACGTACATTTAGTGAAGGACACACTCGAAGCATAGTTGAGTAATTTATCTCAAGTAATTGATAAAATAAAAATGAATAAAGAATGTCTTAAGAAAGTCACATTTCATGATACATGGTGATTGTTATGGAAATATAAAGATCCCAATTAAGGGAAAATAAGGAAAATAATAATACTATTGGAGATATTCCTTCCCAAATAAAGAGTTACGAAAAATGGAATTTGGGTGGAGCATCAAAGAAAGAAATTGTTACCAGTATACATAAACCAAAAAGTGTGAAAAATGGAAGACCAATATAACAAACATATTAGAAGAAGACAAAACTTGTGGGTAATGAATTATTAGTCTTATGTATTGAACAGTTGATGTTTTCTGGGTTGTTAAAACATGTACAAAAAATAGTACACTACTTCGTAAGAAAGGGTTGATCAATCAGGATCAACCACAGTCACCTTATGAAGTATTACAGTGGTTTCCCTATACATATGTGTATAAATGATATTAACTAATGCATAAAGTGATTCATCTATTATGGGGATACTATCCAAGGGGAAGGGGCATCCGAAGATTCAAAATACGGATGTCATGTGATCCAATATTTCAAAAAATTAGTTAGAAGATATAGAGAATTAATATGGAAGAATTACTTTAAAGGAGTTAATAGTTTATGCATTCTTGAAATTTACCGAACTAATTGAGCATTATAGGAGGTGATTTTATTGTTAATATCATATCTTCTTTCCTACTTCTAGTCCTCACTGAGTAGGATTGTATGTTTTTTATGGCTTAATGAAATGTGGAACATGAATATAAGTGATGCAGGAGAAGAAGAATGTTTGTGGGTCTAAATAGTTTTCCAAACTATAGAAAGGGTTAGACATCATAGGAAAATAATTCTATGTCTTAATCTGATTCAAGATCTCAATGGGATAAAATGCATTAATGTTTATGTTTTCTGAAATCAAGAATACTGGTTAGGGAGAAGCAAAAGAACACTCATGTATTTCATGATTTTCTAGTAGTTTCTCAAAATATTGAATTAGCTGACTATTTTTAGGATACCAGGAAATTGGAAGGGAATTTTTGAAATGGTTTAACAAGATGATGAGAAAGTATTTGAAAGCAATGATATCACTATATTAAAGTATGATCAGAATCTTTAACAACACAGTGAATAGTTTCTCGATGATAGTGATAATTAGGTAAGAAACTCTGGGGGATTTGATGTGGAAGATGACGATTCATAAGAAGATACAGATGATGATCAGGAGGAAGTAGCAGGAGATGAGAACTGGGTTCATGATATAAATGAATAAAGTGACCGAATAGAAAAGAATCAAACATAAGATACTGTTTCAAGGAAAAAAACTAGTAATTTCATCAGTATAGAATGGGACTTTCCCATTAAAATGAATGTAGATAGAGCGGGGATTCAAAAACATTTATTACTATTGTGCAAAGTTTACTGTCAGATAGATGGTATGGATGTATATGAGAAATTTCCACCTATTGCGAGGTTAGAGTCAATAATATTATACTTTTACATAGTAGTGAAATATATTTTCAATGTAATCGAGAAGGTTTTCTCATTCATGAAGTTGATAATAGTGTTTTTTTCTAAATAGGGTTTTATATGTTTTGAAGAAGTAATCATGAGCATGAAATTCTAGGATATATTAGTTTCTAAAAATCATTGTTTTTAGAATGGGGGATTGGATTAAAATATATATTTTAACCATGATAGTAATAAAAGGATGGTGGTTATAGTATATGTCGATGACATGATCATTAGTGGATTAGATGAATTGTAGTGTAGAGAATTTTATGAATTTCTGAAGAGTGAGTTTGAATTGTCAATTATTGGAGAACTGATGTTTTTCTTCAGTTTACTGGTAACAAAAGGAATGAATAGAATATTAATTATACTATCTAAATATTCCTATTTGGTTTTGAGAAGACTTGGAATTGATCATTCTAAAGATATGATGACTCCAGTGGCTACTCTAATGAAACAATCATGGGGTGATTATGGAAATGAATTTATTATTTTATAATGCAAGTAAATAAATGGTAGTCTACTGTACTTGATAAAAATACCCTAATATTGTATTTTCCACATTCCAAGCATCTAGATATCAAAAAAACCAATGAAACCCACAATCATTAAGTGAATAGAATACTTTAGTATATTAATGGCACGGTGGGTTTAAGTTTTATGTATAATGAAAAATCTTAGCAATAGTTATTAGTATATATAGATGCAGATCGCGAGGGTTCAATAGATGATAAAAATCTAGTATCAAGTGATTCATTCTATCTTGGAAGATTGGATATTTCATGGAATAGGAAAAAAATAAGATTTTATTTCATTATTAATCATAGAAGATAAATATATTATAACTACTCAAGAATGAACATGGTTATTATTGATAAAGTAGAATCTTGATGATATGGGAGTATATGTTAAGTATCTAATTGGAATCCGTTGAAAACAATAATGTTATATAAATCTTAAAAAAATTTATTCCATTACTCAAAGACAATGTACATGGAAATCAAGCATCATTTTATCAAGGAGAAGGTGGATAAAGTGATTATGACGTTAGATTGTTTGTGTACATGACAATAGGTTGTGAAAAATATGATGAAGTCCTTACCCAAATAAGTGTTTTAATAGAATATAATATTTCTTTGTGTTCATTTGACACCCTACACATGAAAATGTGGGGACATGGGACACCCTCTTTAAAGGAATGGGGTATTTTCCCTAATTTACTGATATTTTTTTACCCTACTACAGAAAAAAATGATGTGACCTTCTGGTTTGTTGAAAAATTTCAGAAAATATTAGATATCAAAAAGAGAAAATGTCTTAATAAATACAATGAATAAGTTGATAGCTGTAGTAGTGTGATAATGGGAGTAGTGAGATAGGGGGAGTCTTATATCTGATGATGGTAATGGTGATCGATCATAGTATATATATCACAAAAAATAGAGTATGTGAGGAAATAAATTGAGAGTTTTTTAAATGAAGTGATTCATTGATTAACATTTCATGCTACTTTCCATTATCACGCCGAGCATAGCTCATGTGGGATTGGAATGTGTGTTGATTAAATCTTGAATCACTATTCGAATTGAATGAAAATAATATTTGTTGAATATGGAATAATTTGTAACATGGTATTAAAATGTGAACAGTTTTCAACAAACGCGAATCAGGAGTTTTTTGGGGAAAATTCTATCATGGTAACATTGCTGCATTTTTTGGTTTATTATGTTTGTTGAAAAAGCAACTTTCCAATGAATGTCATGGAGTCTAGAAATATTGATGACATTGTATGTTGATAATAATCCTATACAATGGAATGGATTCCCTTGAAAAGGTACCTAAAATTTTGTAACAAAGGTGATGTCATTTCATACTATTTTAGAAATTTTGGGGTCCAAAATTAAGAGTTTGGCTAGCATCGTGAAAAGTGGATCTCTTTGAAGGAGTTATGAAAATATAGAAACGTATTGAGTTCCATGAGGATGGGATTCACGAAAGGTGTTTAAAAATGAATAAAAAATTGTTGATGGTGATCTAAGTGACATCAAAGAGCATCAATAAAGGTGAAGATGAGGAGAATCATGATGAGAGAATAGTGGTGGCATGATGGGTTTGATGGAAAGCTCTGCGATTATGTGAAGCATTGCGAATGTGAAATTTCTATGGAGCATTGAAAAAATAGTAGATTGATGGAGGAAAATAGGGAGCATCTCCAAATGTGATAACATGGCTGGATGGTTCTTTAATCGGTTGAAAATCCTATAAATATGTATATACCCACTTTAAAAATGTAGCATGACATAACGAAAATCTTAAGGCACTAGGATCAGTAATATGGTTCAAGAAGTGTGGTTAGAAAATCGAGGTTTGTTAAGATGATATTTAGTAATGTTTGAAAAAGTCTATAGAATTTAATTGAATGTTATAATAATCCTTAGATATGTTTGATTTGATAAAGTTCATGAAGGCTCTAAGCCAACCTAATGTTCTGAGCATCAAACAAGTAAACCAATTAGCAATGGCTAATTAAACATTGAGAAATAAAGTAGCTTCACAAAGGCTAGTAGATCTTTGTGAAAGTGGTGTGCTTCGAGAGTGATATGTGAACTTCTCAAAAGGAATGGTCATCACAAAGGATGATTGAGATTCATGGAAGGGGAGCTTTATGAAGTAAGTGAACATCATGAAAGCTATTAAGAAGGAATTTCATAGTAAATCTGTGGAAAAGTGGTATTCATTAGCTTTATGAAAGTGGAACTTCAACATAGCATCTATTTACAAATGATTATGTATTTATTACAGATAATAATGGGACTTACAAGTCCATAAACTATGGGTTATGACCTTTTAAGAGAAGCGAGCGAAGGAAGAGAAAGACCATGATCCTTTCCTCCAGAAGTGATCTATAAAAATAGACGCACAGATTGACCCTTGGGAATTCAGTGTGAAAACCCTAAACATTGTATAGGCGGTGAGCTATGGTATAGATGAAATATATCACAAATAATCATTATTGTATGTGAGTATTATTGAATTTAGTATAATCAAATCATCTTCACTATATGCTCCTTGGATTTAGTCCAGTGAGGGTAAACCAAGTAAAAATCTTAACATCCTTTTGGTTTCTTTCTTGCATTACATTCGAAGCATCATCGTCAGATAAAGAAATAAATGACAAGATCACCATTAACACATAATATCAAATAAAGTGAACCTTATAATAAAAAGGTTAGAATCTATTGGGCAATGATAAATTTAGAAAAAAAATATCTATACCCCGATCCACCTAGGGTATCTAGGCCCCTTTTGTACCTAACAATTGGGATCATAAGGATGGTTTGTTTTATCATATTTGTTTTCTCTGAATTGGTTTAGTATATGATTGAATTTTAAGATTCATTATGCTCTTATCATAATGGCATATAGAAAAGGAAATAACATTAATAAAGAAGAAGAATCATGGTGTAATTCTTATGTGTATAGGTTTGTATGAAAAGAGAGTGATTCATTTGAAGGAAACCAACAACAACCTAAAAAAATACCTTGATGAATCAGATTGTAGAACAATTAACTCATTCAATGATAATGAAGTAAAGATAAAATAATCTGATATTCCAAGTGTTGTGGGTGTTAGTAATGATGAAGAAAAATTAAGAATACCAAATGTGGAAGTTGTCCACAAAACAATGAAATTGGATCAAAAAATGGTTGATGATAATAAATATAAAGATATGCAGATCCAAGTGTAGGAAATTTTAGTCAAAATGCTGAATAGTTTAAATAAAATACTTCTAAATCTGGCTAATGATCTGATGGTGAAGTGTGATTCCCTTGTTGAATATTAGAAAAATATGTCTACAAATATAAAAAACTCAAATATGATGACAATTGGAAGAATATAATCTCAGAATAAATTTAGAATACCATATCTAGGAAACATGATATTGTTTCACATCTATCTAAATTAGTTTAAGAGAACCAAAGTATACAATAAGATAATCAATACTATACTGATTTTATTGATTAGAGAAATTTAAATTTAAAGAGAAAAGTTATATTATGGATAATCTCACCTGAGAATTAGAAAATGAGATGCGTAGTGGGATGAATCTCAAAATAGAACTTAACTCCCAACATGAATCAAGGGATATATAGATTCAACAGCTAGGAGACGGTCAAGAATTAATGAAGACATAAGTGGGAAAATCTAACTCCGAAGTTGAACCTATATTTATGGATTATTTGAATTTACTATTTTATTATTCTTTGTAAGAATATTATGAAATGAAATGAAAGTATTATATTTTCGAGGAGAAACAAAAAATTATTTTCTCATCTAAATATTCATATAGTTTTTAAAAACTCAGTATGGGATATGATTAACCCTCTCCCATGTATATAAATATGAGATTCATTGATAGTTATAGAAATAGGAAAAATCTTATAGATATTGGAAACAGATGTTTAAATATTTTTACAAGAAGTAATGATAGCATTTTCTATTTCTGTGGTATGTATACTCATACATCATGTTTTTGTTCTAAGTATTTGGAACATATTTCATTCTATGAAGATAAAAATATATCTAAATATAGGAATTAGAAGAAATTTATTAAGAAATATGAAATAATTTTCTCTCAAAAGAATGTATCCATGAACTGCTAATGTTGTGGAAGAAGGAGCCACATCATGATTATGTGTCAAGAACCACAAGAGCTCAATGTGAGAATAAACAATCATGTTGTATAAAATCTTAACAAAGAAATTATGACATGAGGTATATTTTTAATGAGATATTTTTTATATGTTCTAATCATGGGAATTAGACATGATATTGCATTGGGAAGAAAAAAGGTAAGAAAAAAAGAACTTGAGAGGAGATCCCCAACTCCCGTAGTGTATAATACAAAATCGTACCTTGGTATTCAAAATCATAAGTCAAAAAATATTTTTAATGTCTCAGGGGTACACAAGAAATAGAACAATAGGTCCATGAATCTACTCTTATGTTGCATTAAAAACAACACTAGTTAAATGAATGTGAAACCCCATTGATGAATAATGGTGGAGATAGTCCAATTCTGAGAGAGAAGAATGTAAATTCAGTGATGAAGTCCCTCCCAACACATTTGAGTAATTTGACTCGGGTAACTGGTAAATGAAAAATGAAAAATGAATTTCTAAAGAAATTCACATGTTATAAAACAAGGTGAAAAGTGATGGAAAGAGAAGATCCATCCAGTGGGAGAAGAAGCAATATCAGGATACTATTAGATATATTCATGATCATAGATAAAGTTAAAAAAAAGGAATTTGGTTGGTGAATCAATGGAAGAAAATTGTTATTAGTATACTTAAGACCCGAAGTGTGAAAGTGTCCAAAGCAACAGAACCCATTTATTAGAAGACGACATAATTTTTTTAGAAATAATGTTTAGTTATATTGATAGAATAGTTGATGTTTGATGGTCAGACAGAAAAATCACAAAAATAGTACAGGGCTTTGAAATATAGTATCATAGGGTTGATCAATCAGGATTGACCACAATCCACTTTTTGAGGACTCTATAGGATTCCTACTCCCAGTGCATATAAATGTTTCTAAATGACAATTCATGTGTTTTAAGAGTTAGATAAATACAATACAAGGTGAAGTTCCTTCGAAATATGAAAATAGGGAAGTGATTTGCTCCAAAATTTCAACAAATCAGTCACAAGAACTAAAGATTTAATCTGGAACAATTCTTTAAATGGAGTAAATGGTTTATGGCTTCCAGAAATTTATGGAAGTAATTAAACTTAATAGATAGTTATTGGGTTATTATGTTTATCTCTTGAATCATCACCAATTTCTAACATGTTGGGCTTAGTGGTTCTTTTTATGGCTCAATGCAATGTTCCAAATGAAAATAAATGATTTAGGAGAAGAAGAATGTTTGTGGGTCCAAATTGTGGTCCCAACAACAGGAAGATTTGGACATATCATAACATGAGGGTTCTATCTCATAAGCAGATGCAAGATCTCAGTCGGATAAAATGGATAATTTTTTTTCTTGTCTTACAAAAAGAAGACTGATTGGGGGAGAAGTATAAAACTAACATATTTAATAATTATCTATTTTTCTACCGATATTATAAGAAACCTGAATGATAATGGGTTAAATGACTAAATGATATGACTAATGTCAACAAGGTGTGCCTATGTTTTCATGAGCCTACCTGATTAGAACTACACATTTAAGTGTGATTGTCTGGGAGTAGTGATCAGGACGGGTGACCTTATGGGATGTATACTAGGGTGTGTGTGAGTGAGAAAAAAGAACACTGGGAGGGGCATGTGTTGGAATATGGGGACATTCATTATTCTGATGACCCATTCAGGCATGTGGGTTGGCCCCAGTGTGGGGACCATGTGTCTTCGGGGAAAAAGGTTTCACATAGTATACTAAGACTTGAATAACATGTTATGACAGGGTGTCTATACTATTAGTAGGGCCTAGTGGTCACATTTTGTATCAGAGGAGGAACATAGCCATAAGTGTGGTGCATTGCCTGCATAGAGATGTAGGGTCCACAATAAAGATGTTGTGCTCTAAGGGGGGGGGGGTGATTTTTACACCCCCTAATGATAAACGGTTAAATGACTATATGATATGACTCATGTCGATAAGGTTTACCTTTCATTGCTAGAGCCTACCTGATGTGTGTGGTCTTTTGGGTGGGGATCATGTGTCTACAGGGCTACTGGTGGCACCTAGTGGGCTAGTACTCGACTACCATGTTAAGGAGGGGTGTTTGTATTATCATTGGGCCCAAGTTCTTATATTTGGTATCAAAGGAAGAACTAGATATTAATTGCAGTGCACTTCCTCAGTTGAGATTTAGGGTCCACAATAAAGACGTTGTGCTCTAAAGGGTGTGATTGTAATACCCCTAAATGATAAAGGTTTAAGTGACTAAATGATATGAATCATTTTAATAAGGTGGACCACTCTTTTCAGAATCCTACCTGATTAAAAATACATATTTAAGCATTCTTGTCCTAGAGTAGTATTAGGATGGGTGACCTTTTTGGATGTTTTTTAGGGTGTGTGGGAGTGGGGAAAATCACACGGGAAAGGCCATGTGTTTCCCTGTGGGGATATTCATTTGTCATATGATCCATTTAAGCATGTGGTTGGGCCCTAGGCTAAGAACCATGAGTCTGTGGGGAAACTGGTGGCACCTAGGGGTCCAGGACCCGACGACCATGTTATGGTGGGGTGTCTATGTTGTTATCGGGTCCTCGTTGTTACAAATATGATTTTAGCTGGTTGATTTTAGGATACCAAGAAGTTGCGAGAGAATATTGGTAATGATTCATCAAGAGGCTAAAAAAATTGTTAAAAGAAATATTGTCACTAAAATAGAGTATGATTAGAATCATTAACAACATAGTTAATAGTTTTCTAATTATAGAGATAAGGAGTTAAGAAAATCAGGTGGAGTTGAAGTGGAAATGAGGATTTGTAATAAGATAGTGAAGATGAGGAGGATTATGTAGAAAGAGATGAGAACTGGGTTAAGGCTATGAATGAAAATCTTGACTAAAATTAAAAGTATCAGACATGGGATATTTTTTTGAGACACATAAATAATAATGACATTATGATTAAATGGTTTTCTCAAAATTATGTCAATTTATATGGTACAGTGATTCGAAACAAACCAAAACTACTCTGAAAATTATACTCCTATATAGTGGGTGTTGATGTTGATGAGACATTTTCACCTATTGCGAGGCTACATACCATTAGATTATTCTTGTACGTAGTAAATCAATGAATGATCAAAATTTTACACATGATTCTTTCATCCACGAGGATGATAATATAGTTGGGTATACAAACAAGTCTTTATATGGTTAGAATCATGCACTAAGTGAATCGTCTTGAAGGGCCGATCAATTTCTGAAAAGGATTGGTTTTCATCATGGAGGATTTGATTACAATTGATATTTCAATCATGATAGTAATAAATATGTGGTGGTGGTTTTATATGTCGATGACATAAACATTATAGGATCAAATGAAGACCAGTGAAGACAATTTTCTGAATACATGAAAAGGTAGTATGAAATATCAATGATTGGTGAGCTGAAATTTTTTTTGTTTACTAATAATATCAAAAACTGATGTCACAATCATTTCTCAATCTAAATATTCCAATGAGGTATTTTATATCATATATAATTGATAATTCCAAGTACATGAGGACTCTGTGGGATACCTAGATGAATCTGTCATGGGATGATGAAGGCAATGTAGCTAATGATACCTAATATAAGAAAATAATTAGTATTTATTGACACTACTTAAGAAGTGAAAAGGATTGTGAAGAATTCCTTTTTATATTTCAAAGTATCAATAAATAAACTAAAGGACGTAAAAGACATAAAGTTCAAGGGACACCTATGCATCCAGAAACCAGCACACGTTCTGCTCGTACAACATAGTGTGCAACCCCTACATCATAGACATACACTGTGGAGCTACGTAGAGGACATAAACAAAGGACATTCACAACAGTATAATTTATGTACCCATACACGAAGGAGCTATGATGAAGATCTACATAGACAACCTCCGTGAACAACTTCCATTCGACCAACCCCTTCCTAGCCTATAAAAGGGAACCCTAGGCTCCCCATTTGAGAACTAAAAAATTGGAAGAACTCTTGAAACTTACATTGTCTATATATTTCAGCTAGGTACCCAAAATTTTCTATGGTAGCTCTTTAAAACAAATGAGAAGATATAATTATATGGGATAAGAAACTTTGAAGTCCTTTTAGAGTTTCAAATACAAATTTTTTTATTAAGAACCCTTATTCTATCAAGAAGAAGCTACATATTCATGAACTATTCCTTAAGTACCTATGCGGGCCTCTTCTAATGAAACCAAAGGAAACCCATGGTGTTTAGATTTAAATCACATGTAGGTTTTGTTTTCCAGTTTGTCCATTTTAAGAATTCATAGGCTTAATTCCTCTATTTGAAGCATTTTTTCAAGTTCCTCCTAGGACTTACATGGCACACTGATGCAGCATACCTAAGCAGAAAATCTACATGATACATATACAGAATCCATCATTGAAGGCCTCATCTTATCCACCTATTGAGGAGGGGTCTCTATTTTCTTATCTCCATTTCCAATAAGTCACCATGTTTAATTCTCCTCAAAAAACTCCTAACTTACAAATCCTTTGAGAAAGACTCATCAATGTGTCCTCCACTTCGGTTTCTATTTATATAATCATAGTTTTCCCACATTAATCTTATAAGGGATTATAGATCCTTGGGATGTTTGTAGGGTTGTATATATATAGTCACATGGATCCTTAACCAAAATATAGTGTTGGGATATTACCACTCTTTGATTACGGGGAGAGGAATTTGTCCTCTCCTTTTTCGTCTCTATGATCTGAGGCCTCTGATTTCGAATATGGAGAGTAAGGGTCACACTTTCTTTTACTTTAATCAAAGTAAATGTATCCCTCTTTTCTTGGGACCCATATTAGGTAATCCCAGCTGGATTAAACCCCTAGTCTCTCAGTCCAGACCGGATGACCTTCATTTTTATTTCTCATTTAAGGGTTCATTGTTTCGCACCATCGCTAACTGTCGCCCCAGCTTCTTTCTCCATAGGACCAACCTCTTCGATCAGTGTAAGTGAAAGAGTGTGGTTTGTTAAATATTTCACATTCTCATGTTTCTCGCAACAAGAATTCTTCATATGGGGTTAGAGATTTGTAATGATCACCACATCTACACAATCCACTTCAATTCAAAAACTACAAGAACATTTATTTATGCCATAATTGGGATATATGGAAAGCATTAACTAAGGGCCTGATCTCACTAAATATCCTCTTTAGGAATCCCACCTTAATTTCCTTAGTCTTAGCATCCTCATTAGGAGTAAGCCCCAAATTATTCCCCACAAAATGTTAATGTGTTATGAAATTTATCACGGAACATGTTATAAGGTAATCCTCTTTAAAAATAATCCCCAACCTACTTATCTCAAAAGGAAATATTCTATTGAGAGGCTTACCGAACAATGTTGGATTTGATTCCCATCCACAGGGAAAACATAAGAAGCCTCCTTGAGGTTCAAACCCAACACTCTAAATCAATCCTTTTCTCTCCAGACCAAATTCCCATTAGGTACTAATCCTACATAGAAACTCATATCCTTTACAGGATTCTTGGGATGCTTCGGTATAAGTCCTACACGAAAATATTACAAGGAACCTTCCACCGAGATTTCCTTACCACATGATGTTAAAATGTACAGTCATGTCCTTATCATAAGACATTAAATAGTATGATGTGTCATATTACACAGCACTAAACTACAAGGTTTCTGATTCATTTCACAAGGATACATTGGTATATCATTTACGGGTATGATTCCAATATCAAAAGAACTTTTGTCTACCTGGATGAACATAAATTCCAGAGTTCCCCATAGAGTGTCTTAAAAACCATCATCATCATAACAACGACTACGAGGATCTCCATGTAGTTTATAAGAGGATACAATTGAGGAGAACCTAGAATACATATAAATATCTCCATTAATAAAGATCCACGAGTACATATGTATGATTCTAAAATTCCACTCATGATAATAATTGATATAAAATTTCAAGGGAAACCTAAGTTATACATGGTAAATTAAAATGAATTCATGACCATATCTTCAACCTCTAAGGGAGTCATGAAGTAGGCAATAGTTACCCCCTATAGGGTGTGATGAGCCTGACCTCATATCCACTCAACCAATGTGAGTTCTTAAGTATCTTAGGTCCAAAACTGACAAACACATTCCTTAGGAAAGTAGGTACTTTTGGATATAGAGCCATTTGAATTTTCCAGTTCCATAAATAAATACGAGGAAAATGGTTTGGATGTAGTGATTCCTAACTAGTACACATGTTCTATGGGAATCAAAAAATGGTGAACCCAACGTGAATTTGTAACTATGATGATGGTGTAACCCATATGTTAGGCCACTATCAATAGATACAAGAGGGATAAATAAGGTAATCAATCATTAATGTGTTCGTCTAAAAATATGTTGATTTAATGAAGTTAATTACTTGTATTTTTCTTATATACCGACACTTTATCATCAATAAATCCCTTCATTCCAAAAGGATTCCATCAAATTTGTACCTGTGAATGCCCTATTAGTTGTTCAAGTTAGATCATCATCTACTCAAAGGATATCACCACCAATTGAGTGTCATTACTACTAGGTCTCAAAAAAATTAGTCCATTTGTACTGTCAACATGGTATTATCCTCACCTTGGATATAAATACCTGAGAATGAGGTACTAGACTAAGACCTTGAAAATTTTATGTATTGTTTTTTTCTATAAAAAGATACTTAATAAATACACAAAAAAAATTTCATATTAGGATCCTTTTCCGGCCCATGATTTGGATAATTAGAATACTTAAATACATTCAATTATAAATGTAAAATATTTAGAGAAAATTAAACAATATATCATTAGAGCATCACTTATTCTTTAGAAATATAGGACAACACTTCCACTAAACCTGTAAAAATAATTTACATACATTGGGTGAGCACAAAATATGCCCAGTAAGGGGTTTAAAAACAACCAATAAATTATTTAAAACATTTCTTGCATACATAGAATATATTCTCACAAATTTTGATATATATATATATAAATATATTTCACAAAAATAACTAGACTTTGAAAAACTTAGGGATTCTCCATTGAGAATTTTTAATTTTTTGTGGGACATTAACAATACATTATAGTCCATGACTAAAAACCCTTACATAATGCCAGAGGTCTTAACGTAGACTTATAGATTCAATTACCATAATGTATCCTATAACACTTGTGCCACATTTTTGAACTCATTTTCATATAGTGTTGCCTTTCTCAATTTTGTACCAATACATTTTTAAATATATATATATTTGTAACTCGCTCGAATGAGTTCATTTACATTTTCAAAAATGTTTATAAAAAAATTTAGAGATATAATCCAATTCCTTGAAAAACTTTTACAAATTAAGATCCATAGATTCTATACCATTAATTAAATGTGTTCATGATACAAAATGTTGTTTATGCCATGTATTATTATATGATGTCCATTACTACTCATGCATGACATCAAAGAAGATGCAAATGTAGTATAAACATGACTTGATAGCTCATTCACATAATATGATGAGTTGTCCCAAGAAAATTGAAAAATAACTATGTGTTTATTATAATTTAAAATGGTTATTCATTAGTTTGGAGGTTATCCAACACCATAAAGTTTAAATAAATGAGAAAGGTTAACTAAAAATAAATTTATTATACATAAATGAATTTATATATACATGTATATATATATAAAATACTATATATATATATATATACTCAAACATGAAAATCATGACAACATCAAATAAACTATGGTTCCTAAAAAAATATGATTCATGAAAAATGAACCATATAATGTTTATATAAATATATACTGAAAATATTCGACAAAACATGTGTGCGTATACATATGTATATAAAAGTGCTAAAATAATCCTTACTTCATCATCAAAATAATTCCTTTGTATCAATAAAAGTTTTATGGAAACATCATTTAAAAAAAAAATATTATTATGTAATTCAGATTAGGAAAATATGGTTTTACGTATACATATATACATATATATAACTATGTACATGTAGATATATATTCATGAAATGAAATGGAAATATTAATTTCCCCTAAAAAATATACATTTAATGAAAAATGTTAAAACATAACCCTTAAATGTTAGAGGAAACCAAAGTGAGGATTCTTCCTTAATGATAGATGTTGAACCAGAAGACAAAGGAAAATGGGATGGTTTTGGATTGGGTATCATATATTCCAGCGGGTGAATGGAATTTTTCCTTAAAACCAAATACATATTTATATTGGTTTTCCAAAATCTTGTGAGGGAAGCTTTGGTTTTATTTTTTTGGAGACATACTCTTTCACACTTAAAATATATGCACTATATATTAACAATACTATTTTTATATTGGCATTGGAACATTAAAATAGATCCAAAACATGATTTTTTTTACTCAGTCACGTTATATAATATTATTTTTATTTTATTCCATGTCATATCAATACTTATTATTATATTTTTTTTGTTATTATTTCTTTGTGCGGTTTTTTAAAGTCACGTCTTTTAAATCTTCAACATTTTATACCTTTCCCCATATCTATGTGTACCTCTAAATTTTTCTATTATCCCACTTTTTTTAATGTCGTCATTGAAAATATATATTATTATATCTTTTATTTCTCATTTTTCTATGTTTGAATTTTAATTTTTTTCATTTAACATTTTTTAACTACATATCATATCATTTTTTAAAGAAAACAAACATTAGTAATGTCTTTTGTATATTATTAAATATTTATTTTTAATAAATGTATAATTGTAGCATTTTTTAATATATATATACAGTGTTTTTATTAATAAAATAATAAAATAAAACATATATATATAATAATTAAAGTGATAATAATATTTATAAGTATACACACACACACACAGAGATATATATATATATATATATATATTATATCATGTTTTAATATACAAAATATTTATATATATATTTATAAAACATATCATATTTTCCTCTTTTTGTATTATTATTTTATTTTTTGATATATGTATATATATAATTTTTTTTATTTTAAATATAACTATATATATAATTCGTTTAAAAAAATAAATCAAGTCACATATTTTCTAAACACATATATAAAAGTGAACTTTTTTTAGTAAAATAATTATATTCATTTATGTTTCATAAATATTATAAAACATAATATATTTTCGTATACTTAAAAATTATATTATAATAATAACAAATTTCCAAAAAAAATGGATTACGCTTATTTATTAAGAATAATAATATTCTATTTAGTAACCATTAAAAAGAAATTCTATTTTTAAAAAACAATAAACATATTTATTTTATAATACTCTTCCAAACAAAGGAAAACATATTTATTTTTAGAATAAATTTTTAATCTATTATTAATTATAATTAAAACACTTGAATTTAAATATTATTTTCTAAGAATATTTTCTCAAAAAAATAGCTACATTAAATTTTAAATAAATTCAATCAATAAATTATTTTCATATTAAAACATAGTTTGAATATATTGGGATGTTACATTATTCCCCCTCAAAATAATTGCGTCCTCACAATTCATTCATGCACATAGGGGTAATAATTTTACACCAGAGGAATATTTGAAATTATTAATTTTATTGTATTCTTACAAAATTAACTAGGTCATTAATCTAATAAGAATTATAAAGACCCGAGCCTGAGCTATCGGGCTAAGCCCTTGAACATGTTTTTTATTTTTTTATAAAAAAAGACTTAATAAATACAGAACATTTATTTTGTATATCAGGATCTTTTTCCAGCCTAGGTTTTGGAGAATTATAATCAGTAAATGCATTCAATTATATAAAAAAATTAGAAAACATTAAACAATGTATCATCATTGCATCACCTCTACTTTAGAAATACATTATTCCACTTCCCCAAAACCTGTAAAAATAATTTACATACTTAGTGTGAGCACAAAATATTCCGAGTAAGGGGTTTAAAAATAACCAATAAATATGATAAAACTTCTAATGCATACTTCAAAAGGATTCTCACAAAACATGATATATATATATATATATATACAGGAATTTCACAAAATAACTATACTTTGAAAACCTTAGAGATTCTCCATTGAAGATATTTAATTTTTTGTGGGACATTAACAATACATTTTAGTATATTACTAAAAACCATTACATAAGACCACATGTCTTATCTTAGACATACTGGTTCACTTCCCATAACATATCTTATACCACCTATGCCACATTTTTTAAAACCTTTTCTCATAGTACTTCCTTTCTCATTTTTGTCCCAAAAATGTTTCAAAATATATACATATAATTAACTCACTCGTATGAGTTCATTGATATTTTCACAAATTTTTGTAAAACAATTTAGAGATAGAATACCATTCTCTGAAAACATTTTATAAATTAAGAGCCATAGATTCTATGACATTAATTAAGTGTGTGCATGATACAAAATGATTTTTATGTCATGTATTATTATATTATGGCCATATCTACACATGGACAACATTGGAAAATATTCAAATGTAGGTATGAACATGAAATGATAGCTCATTCTCATAATATGATGATTTATCCCATTCAAATTAAAAAAACAATGTTTCTATTATAATTTAAAATGGTTATACATTTTTTTGGAGCTTATCCAACACCATAAATTTTATATAAAAGAGGAAGGTTAACTAAAATTAAGTTTCTTATACTTATATTAATTTATATATACATTGATATACATATACACACAAAAATATATATATATACTAAAACATGAAAATCATGATAACATCAAATAAAAAGTGGTTCTTAAAAAATATGATTCAAGAGAAAAGATTAAAATCAGGTTTATATAAATAAATATAGAAGATATTGGACCAAACTTTAGTGTATATACATATGTATAAACAGAGCGGTAAAAAAATCCTCAGTGATCATAAAAATAATGTCTTTGCATCTATAATATTTTTATGGAAATAAAATTTAAAATAAGAAGATTATTAAGTAATTTAGATTTGGAAAATTAGGTTTTACTTATACATATCTACATATATATAATTATGTATATATATATAATCATGAAATCAAATAGAAATATTGATTTCCCAAAAAATATATACATTTAATGAAAAATATTAAAACATAACCCTTACATGTTAGAGGAAACTGAATTGAGGATTCTACCTTCTTGATAGATGTTGAACCAAAAGACAAAGTAAAGGGGGTGGTTTTACCTTGGGCATTATCTATTCCAGCAGGTGAATGGATTTTTTCCTTAAAACCAAATACATATTTATATTGGTCGTCCAAAAACCTGTGAGAGAAGCTTTGATTTTATTTTTCTTAATACATACTCACTCACACATAAAATATATGCACTTTATATTAAAATTTCTAGTTTTATATATGCCTTGGAATATTAAAATAGATCCAAAAACATGAGTTTTTTACTCAATCACGTTATATGATATTATTATAAATTTATTCCACGTCATCACAATAATTTTTATTATATTTTTTTGTTATCATTTCATTGTGTGTTTTTAAAAGTCAAGTATTTTATATATTCCACATTTTCTACCTTTCCTCACATCCACATGGTCCTCTAAATTTTTCTATTATACCACTTTTTTCAATGTCATCATTAAAAATATATATTATTATATCTTTTTTTTTTTTTTTCTAAGTTTTAATTTTAAGTTATTTTATTTCACCTTTTTAACTACAAATCATATCATTTGTTTAAAAGAAAACAAACATTAGTAATGTTTTTATATATATTATTAAAATTTTATTTTTAATATATGTATCATTATAGTGTTTCTTAATATATGTATTGTGTTTTTAATAGAATAATAAAATAAAACATACATATTTAATAATTAATGGGATAATAATATTTAAAAGTATATTTATATAATCATGTTTCTATATAAAAAATAATTATATATATTTATAAAACAAATCATACAATCTTCTTTTTGTATTATTATTTCAATTTTTTATATATGTATATATATCATTTTCGTTTTTGTAAATATATATATATATATAATTCGTTTCAAAATAAATAAATAAATCAATTCAGATATTTTTTAAACACATATATAAAAGTGCATTTTTGATAGTAAAATAATTATATAAATTTATGTTTCATAAATATTATAAAACATAACATATTTTCATATATTTTTAAATTATATTATAATAAAAAAATTCCCAAAAAACTGTTTTACCTCTATTTATTATTTTTAATAATGTTTTATTTAGTAACCTTTAAAAATAAATTATATTTTGAAAAAACAATAAACATAGTTATTTTAAAATACACTTCCAAATAAAGGAATAAAATATTTATTTTTAGAATAAATTTGAAAACTACTATTAATTATAATTAAAACACTTGATTTTAAATATTATTTTTTAACAAAATTTTCTCAAAAACATTTTTAGCTGGTTTTAATTATAAATAAATTCAATTAATAAATTATTTTCATATTAAATCATTTTCTGATAATATTGGGATGTTACATTGGAGGCTTCATGACAGGCCCTCCAAATAAAAAATAATCCCCAGTCATTCAATCAAAGAAGAGAAGTGGTTCAAAATCAGATGGTGACAACCACCGTATTCAACTTTCTGGGGGTTTATCACAGAAACTCAATCACTGATCCCACCCATATTCGAGGGAGGGAAACCAAGAGACCACCCATGACCTCATCTCGAAGACACAGGTGTCCCTCAAGAGGGCTCCCGCCAGCAATCACTTCCACTAATCTCACGCGGCAGCAAACCCCCAACCCGAGGTGTATGCTATATTCTGTAGTCCGTGTTAAGTCCCTCAAACTCAGGCACCCAAGACAAACCAACATAAATAATAACTGGTCAATAAGGATAAAGTTTCTACATTTAACCCCTATGGATAATTCCATCAACCCAAATTCATTGGAAACTATGAAAGGGAATATACACCCATCTGCCTTAATTCCACAAGCCAATAGACACATATTACAGGGTCAAAAAAACACATCGATTAAAATATAATTGAATATAGAGAGCGGCCATATACTCCTACTTAAAATCCATCAGTCTATCAGCAAACACATTCGGTTGGATTCATTGAATCAGATCAATCAAATATGGAGGCAACTTGTAAGCAAGAACATACACTTACCTACACTCACCAATCCTTCTAGCAGTCTCAACTCTCTAAATTGAATGAATTCGGTTAAAAATTATCAGAAAAAAATATATCATACACATTCACTAACCAGTATCCATCAAGTCTTCTAATCATCTCATTTGGCAGCACTCAGAGAAGTCTGTTAGAAAGATCTCATGACAAACTTGGGGCAGACTCAACTCTCTACCCCCACACATGAGTATATTTAGTATCCAATTTCATGATAGGGATTACATGATAATGCATATACACCTACTGTAGATATGGAATGGACATATATTCCCATTCTGGATGCTAATTTTACCAAAAACATTTTGGAAATAGTGAAAGGGTAGACACAAATTCATGATCATATCCTGGATGCCTGCCAAAGTATCATAATGGAAACATCAACATTACCAGAGGGATGAACACATAATTTTGTCCCTTGTCCTAGGAAGACTTTTCGGTATGATATCCCAGAGAAAATATATAGATATTTTCTTATCCAGGATAATTATGGGGAATACTTCCCCATATTATACGGACAACCAGATCCAAAACATACACCCCTTACAATTGAAGTTAATCGATCAATTTTATGGAGACTCTAAGGTAGGCATGTACAACTTCCCATGATAACCAATTCTCCCAGAAGGTGGCCCCAAATACATGTAAAAGTGAATCTAAAAATAAGTCCTGCCAAAAACAGTTTTACAATCAAGAGTAAATCTATGATCTAGAACCTTTTAATGATATTGGTCAGGAATCCCTAAGACCTTTATATGTTAAAACTCAAAATTATACCCTCACATTACCAAATTATGGTATTAGTAGTAGTAATTATGAAATTTATCATCTGAAACTTCATCATGAAATCTTTCTTCATAAAAAATGGATCAATATAGATAACCTATATCTAGATGACAGCCACGGTAGCTATTTGTGTGTCTAGAAGACTAAGGAGAAAGAGGATTTATGCCTTTCTTCATTCTCCACCATGGTGGTCCTCCCCATGATGTAATTTGCAGATAATTTTCTCTACTAGGTTGTGTTTTTCATTGTGAATAACATTTTACAACTGAAAAAGTAGTAATGCGATATCTCTATTATCTCGAGGAACTTTCAAACATAAGGCCCATCATGTTTGATGAATTTTTATTGGAAGGTGAAATACTTTCCCAATCAGAAGACATCTCAAGGTGACAATCATTCTCTATGCCACCCTTGGGTCATTTAACGTCTAATACAAAAGAGGAAACACCAATTGATCCTATTACTCATGATAAACCAATCATGAAACATCCTCTCTAGTCGGACCAAGTTGATAAAAATCTATAAAAATTTGAAGAGGAAATGTTTAATATGAGAAAAAAACTAGCTAAGGGTGAAATACCAGTCATGTTTTTTTTCTTTATAAACTTCACAATAAAACATTCCAAGGATGATGGTACAACATTACATTCATGATATCCATCTCAACCTATGGAACAATCATTGTCATTTGATAGAAAGAGTATTACCATATGAAAAATATCAAATTCCTGTTATGGTAATATAAGTTTTACAATTCCAAATTGACTAGGCATCTCTCTAGTTTTCCCTACATGAAATGGTCGAGAAGCAACAAGAGGCTCTTTAATGTGCATGCCTTAATCCATTAATGAATTTTCAACAATTAATTATAGAAATTCAACTAGTATTCATATCAGAGGATGTGGTACTCATGATGCATTGTATTTCACAACGATCTATAATCAGAAAATCCCTCTGAAGTGGGTCTCATGTAATGTTCTTCCCATGTTGGCTAACATAAAGAAATTAACTTCATGACCGAAGAAATGATCAGTAAGAACTGACCTCAATTGGATTTTTACAATGTATAACCCAAAGAGATAAAGATTTCAAAATAATTTTCCGTCAAACATCTATGAACATGGATTAGGCCTCTCATTTAGAGTATTCTATACATTAGAAATCAAAAATGTCTGAAATAGCCTAATGGTCATCCTATATAGTTGATTTAATTGGTTGTCGGATAAAGCACCCAACCAATGTTCAGACCAAAATTTATAAAATTAGATGATTAGTTGTGTTGATATTAGATATAGTAGTTTAGGAACCACCCCATCCCATAGGGATGATGGATTTTTTATACCAACCGTGTAATTCAGAAAACAGAGGTCGATTGTTTGAAAAAAATAGGAATGGCCCCAGCCTGTAGTGCTGGGGGCTATTTTGCATCCCCAATACTCTCCATCTTGGATGTTTGTTTTATCCAGATCAGGGAATGAGCCCAAAAAAGAATGCACAAATGAACTATCCATGTATTCCCTTTATATTACAATCCATCAAACTATCCCTAGGAAACCATCCAATAGGGGAACAAATTTTCATGGTGGGTGAGGAAGAAGGGGATCTTACAAAATACTAATAGAATGTTTTCAATGCATTATGTGTTAGTAAATGTCATTATTTCCATTATGGAAGATCCTCAACAAAATGATTCAAGATCAGTGGAGTCATATGGTGATGTTCATATACATAATGTGTTACACATCGAAGCAAATGAACGAGGTGTGCATACTCTGAATCAGAGGCTTACCCAAAATCTAGGCATTCCCTCAAATAAGAAACATCCATCTATTCAAATGGAATCTAACAAGGTGAAAGGTAAAGGTTAAATTATGTCTCACTTTCCCACTAGAGAAGGTCAGTCTCCTTCTCTACAGGAATGATTTTCTTAGAAAGTCGTGGAGAGGAAGGAGTTGAGAAGACTCAATGAATAGTTACTCTGAAGAAGTATTCCTACCAGACATGCTCCACAAGGAGATCCTCATATTGTGATTCTAGTAGGATATCCTCTGAAAAGTGGTTTTGATTCAACTTCTGATGAGGATAATTCATTCCATCAATGTTTTACATAGACAGAAAAGGGTCGAACGCATCCTAACAGGCTTGTCCTACTGGTATATCCAAGACAAATACCAATAGCATAACCACTAATGATTTTTCAAGTCAATGCACTAGTTTAGGCTCCATCTACTATAATTTAATGGTCCTAGTTCATCCAAATATTCCCCAAATTCATAGGAATATAGTTAAGGTATTAAAAACTTGATTGGAAGCTATAGAAGAATAGCATCCACCACCACCACCAGAAAGGAATTCTTACCCTAAATGGGTAGATCTGATCCCTCCACCACCAAATTTCTTGAATTCCACATTTATAATATTTAATGGTTTGGGAGATCCAAATAATGAATTAACACATTTTTCTCCTCATTATGATCCCATGATGGGGACCCCGCAATAATAAGATTTTGTAAATCTAAGATGTTTTTTCCAATCATTATAGGGACTATTCATTATCTCGTATATAAGTTTATAGTCTCAATCAATTACTAAATTGGAAGTCCTTTGACAGAAATTATGTTTCTAATTTATCTCAATAATGCACAAGGCAACGGTCTTTGATTATACTAACTTCAAAAAAAGGGAGAAACGAAGAGTTTTATATTTTGTTGCTAAATAGAATGGACTAACATATTCTGTAAACCTACCACTCTATCAAAAAGTGTTATGGACAATTTTTGTATCAAATTTCTATGGTGATATACATAGACCACTAATCCCTGTGAAATATATGTAAGGAAAAAAACATAGTTAAATTTCCAAGGCCCAAGAAACAGAAAAAATAAAGGGATGAAGACCTATCAAATTATCTCCCCTTTCATAAAATTTTAGGGCACCCCATTCAGATGTGATTTGTATTCAAATATCTCCTGAAAAAAATGGTTGAATTTTTACAAGTGAAAATAAAAATCTCTTCATCCCAAGTAGCACATCTTACTACTACCGATCCAAAGGAAGAAGGAAGATGAAAGCAATTCCAAAGAAAAAATGTGAATAATTATGATGAATGGTTGGTCAGGAAAATGATCAATTGACCTCATTACATTCTATGAACATAGATGAAAAAAACTATGCCACCTACCAATTATGTTATAACAAAGCCATTTTTATCCAAATATCAATTCTCTAGAGGCCAATCCTCAAATAAGCAACATGATCTAAAAGTTAAATATTACTCAGAAGAAGATGTGCTCATGTGAAAACAAATGTTATCTATGAATTTAGAAGATTTCATGCCATATATCTCCAAATCCTGGGCATTGCACCACCAAATAGAAAAACAAGAACTGACCTGTGAATCAGAATCTTCATCAGATGAGGAATTGATCTTCAGTTCCGTTAATGATATCCACTTAACAAACTACTATACAAATGATGTTTCTAGTTATGAACCTAAAATTCATGTACATGATTGTGGAACTAGGGGATGAAATTAGTGTCGAGGATATAGTGGAAGACATGGATATACAAGAATACACTATTTTAATTACACCCATTCTCAAACCGTTTATGCAGAAGAAACTTATGGGAGAGCTCATGAAGAAGCTCAACAAGAACAGGGGAATTATCTCAAACATGATAGGCATGGCCCCGACTTGATCATCTTAAAAGACTGATTAAAGGCTATAACACCACTTTCATAGTTGTTGATAAAACATAGTCATCCTAATCAACTAAGAGTAGATGTGTTCCATCATCTACATGGATAATTGGTCAATCTACATCAAGATTATCTACCTCCAAGGAACCTAAAAAACTATATCTCTATGCTAGAAAATCTAGGTCGTTGGACTATAATTATGAAGTTTTAAAGAAACTATCCAAATTACCAACCATTATATCAATACTAGATGCTCTTAATTTGTCAAAATATCTTTAAGAAGAACTTATTTAGGCTTTTTCAAGTCCATAAGAGTTTGAAACTAAGGTTGCTGATGTTTAGGTTTATATTACAGAAAATGACCGTGTAGAATTTCATGCAGTTAAATCTTTCATGGATCATGGTGTAGATGATGTTGTACATAGAATCATCATGCCCTTGTATTTATCTATAAAGGATAGTGATATATACATTTGTTGAAACTTCATTGATAATGGATTAGGAGTCAACCTCATTCCCATCTGTACACTTCATCGATTGGGTCTCACTAAATCTTATTTATCTCCCTCCACTTTGATGTTACAAGGTTATGACAAGAATGAACAATAACATCTAGGGAATATTACAATGAGAACTCAGTTTGGTGATCTTGTATATAATTAATATATCATGATTTTTTGACAAGACACAGGTTTCAATATTCTGTTGGGAAGACATGGGTTACATCAACATGCGGCCATTCCTTCATCATACCATCACTGCCTCAAGTATCATTTAAATGGAAAAACATCAGACATTTCATGGTGACGAGGCCCCATTTTAAATGTTTCAATCATAGTATATTGAGGCATATTTCTACCACACAAAGTGATCATAACCTGAGGAAAAATATAAAACAAGAATCAGTGCTCTGAATGGACTGGAAAGAATCACAGTTAACCTATTAAAACATATTAGTGTATATTAAATGATTCTTATAAATAAAATAGAACTAATATAACCAAATGAAAGTACTTTTCTAGTGAATTTCATAATGTCAGTTGTGGAAATCGATCCTGACACTATGGGAGAAATTTTTGATCTACCAAATAGTGGTGAAATCATAAATGGAGATGTATTCATTTCATCCACCAATCATCAGCAAGTCATTGCTTCATCTATAAGGATAAAAAAAGTTGTCACATAATAGAAAAAGATAATTATTTTGATTCCCAACCCATCATTTTATCTTCAATGCTCCACGAAGACCATTCATCATTATTTCGGTCAAAAATGGTTTCTTCTTCTTCAGAATGTACAAATATAGACTCCTCCCCTAGCTCTAAAAGTGTTTCTTCCTCGCTTAACCATCAGGAAAAAACATAATGAGTGACACATTAGGAAGAAAAAAAATTATCTTAAGGACTATCCTCTAGCATTTTAGGAAGAAATATTTTCCACTATATATGAACTCAGAGAAAAAAACCTGGGTACAGAACAAAATCCATGTCCCAATTTAATTAGTGTGGATGTGGCTTATGAAGATAAATAAGTGTACAATTTATTTCAAACGAGGCACCAGAATGTGTTTTCTAGGAACTATACTGATATTCCAGGCCTTGACCCCTATGTAGCCACTCATCATTTGGGATTTCTAGAAGAGTGTCATGAATTTAAGCCTACAACAAGATGAATGCACCCAACTCATGCCTCTAAAATTGAGGCTGATGTCAACAAGATTATCAGAGATAAATTTATCAAGGAGGTGAAATATCCCAAATTTATTGCTTAAATTTTTCTACTAAAAAATAAGAATTGTCAAATTACAGTTTTAATTGATTTCAGATATCTAAACTGGCATTGTCCCTATGGTGACATTCTAGTTCCAATAAAAAAAACTTTTGATTGATGTAAAACCGGGCTAGGAAGCTCTCTCTTTCATAGATGGATAATATGTTTATAAAAATATTTTAATGTCCCCATAAGATGAGAAATAAATATATTTTATATCCCCTCCATGAATAACTTTCTATTGGGTAATTCCCTTTGGAATGAATAATGATAGTGCAACATATCAATATTCAATGCACTGTATTTTCAAAAAAAATTATTGAAATTTATAGAATGTTGAGTGGATTATATATAGGTTAAGTCCAGAAATATTTTTGGTCACTTGTCTAATCTGGAGAAAATATTTATAAAGCTTTGACAACATAATTTTATGATGAACCCATTCTAATGTGCTTTTAAGGTAACCTTGGGGAAGTTTCTTAGATTTTTTTTATGCCATCGCAACATCAAAGTATACAATGAGAAGTCCAATGTTATCCTTCTAAGGTCATGACCTCAAAACAAGAATGAATTGAGGGTAATTCAAGGAAACATGACCTATATCTGGTGCTTCATATCCAATTTGTAAGGAATGTGTTTTTATTTCACAAAATTAATGAAGAATGGGGTCACATATCATCGGACTAATGACTACTAAGAAAAATTTGATATCCCCAAGAAATACCTCTTGAAACCTCTGATATAGATTTCACCTATTGAATTAATGCCTCCCATTTTATATCTTACAACCATAGAGTGATCATTGGGTGCCTTCCTTACAAAAAAGAATGATGTAGGAAATGAAAACAACCTTTACTATTTCAGTCAAACCATGATCTATGTAGAGAATTGATATTCAAATATTAAGAAAAGATACCTAGAATTAATTTTTGCAGTCCCGAAATTGAGACACTATTTGCAACATCATGAGGTCCACATGGTATCTCTCAAAAACCAACTCATATTAATCCTCTGTTGTCTTATGCTTTCACGATTTCTGGAACAATGGTTGGTTATTCTGAAATAGTTTGAAATATATTTTTTATATTAGAAAGTAGTAAAAGTCCATGAATGAGATGACTTACATACTAAGAATCCATATTTGTTAGAGACATAATTGATTATTTAGTTTACTAATGAATAAATATTATTTATTAAATCATGTCCTTGAATATGGGAAATGTACTTCGATGGTGCTTCTAGAATTATGACAAGAAAGAGAATGAAAAACCGTAAACATTACAAATTTTTGTTAAGAATTGTACTTATCTCATCATATAAGTATGTGTTTACATATTCCTTTCTATTATCATAAGGTGGTTCCAAAAGAAAAATATCAAGATCTCATTTCTAGACTGAAATTAGAATTACAAGTATGAGTGGATTACCTAGAGAGGAAAGGTGATTCATAATTGGTAATCAAAAAAATCAAAGAGAATTAAACCATAAGAAAATAAGAAATAATTACCTCATGTGATTGTGTTTTAGGGTTAATGGTGGCATTTACCTTAAAGAAAACATTGTCTTATCTCCCGTGGTCCCAAAATGCCCATGAAAACGCATTGGAAAATACAGCCCTAGCCTTAGCATATCCAAATTAGGATACAAAATAACTAGTATTGTGCATCATTGAGTAGTTTCACCTTTTGTTCAAGTAATAATTTATGAAATCAATGAAATCAGCCCCATTTATAATCCATTTGGTCATACATTGGGATGGATGATGCCAATAATAAAATATATCCAAAATGGTGTAGTTCCACTGGAAAGAATTAAAAGATAAGGATTTGATGTAATTATTCTCAGATGCATTGCTGGGGACAAAACTGTTCCTTTCATGAAATATGTACATGAAGGGTCATGTGGTGCTCACCAGTCTGGTAATATTCTTTCTGATCAAATCTTAAGGCTTGGATTCTTTTGGCCTTTGATGATTCATGATTGCGCAAATTTATCTAAGATGTTTCATCCCTGCCAGGTGCATTCTGACTACATTCAACATCCCCCGGAGTTGCTACATATAGCTAAATAATCCTGGAATATCGTTACATATTTAATGGACATAGTATGACCTTATTACCCAGCTATATCTAAGTAGTTATATTATATTCTTACTACTAAAGGTTTCTTCCCCAAATGGACGAGGTAATACTTCTCAAGGAATTCTAGGTCAAAATCATTTTTTTCTTTGTCAAAGATAACATCAAAAACAAATATGGTCTCCCATATACCATATTGATTGACAACGATGCCAATTTCTATTCTTCTGAGCTAAAAAAGTAATATTAGGATCACAATAACAAATAAAACCATTGATCTTGTTTTCAATTAGTGTCCAATGGATAGATAGAGTCTTTCAAGAAAAAACTATCAAATATACTCCAATTTTTTTTGGATAAAGATAAAAAATATTATCCTGATAAAATTTTTCATGCTTAATGGGATTATCAAGCAACTAAAAATTTTTCCACATAAGAAACTTCGTACTCATTGGTATATGAAACATAAGCTGTTTTTCATATTGAAAAATAAATTGCCTTGAATCCAATTTTCCATTTGTTATAGTTATTTACCGATAAGCAGTATCATATGTGATTTGATGAGCTAGAAAGATTAGACGAAAAGAAATTGCATACTTTTCATTATTTGTAACTCAATCAAAATAGATTAGCATTATATTTTAACAATAATGTTTTCCTCCTCTCATTTTTTCAAGGAGATTTGTTATTATTCTTCAAGAAATAGATGATGTCAGGAAAGAAGACTCAAAGGCTTTAGCCAAAGTGGAAGGGACCTTATTCCATATACAAGTACTACAATAATGGATATTATTCTGTAATATCAATAAATGGAGAACATATTAAAACTCAAACCAATGCATGATTCATAAAGAATTACACAGTGTAATTACATAGGGTAATTTCCTTGTTGTATGACATTGAAGAGCATAAAATGCATATGCGTCTATGCTGCACGACTTTAAAATGAGTAGTATCTTGGTCCTTACCGCATGACGTTAAAATTCATGACTTCATTTTTCCTCTCTAAATGACATTAAACACAACAATGAATGTCTCTTTTACATAAATATTATAAATCCCCCAAGATACCACAAATTATAATTCCTTGTGGTTCTTTAGAATTTTTTTTTGCTTTAATGAGAAATCATTACTCACATCATTACTACTCCTTGGTGGCACATGAGTCTCATTTCAACCTATGTGTGAATTAAATAATCATAGGGACCCCTTCTTCAATAACTATGTATGGATTGATTCCCATTTTTTAATGAGATACATAGAGATGTTGGGATCTCCAATCATGGGAAAATTCACAAAAATTAAATATTTCCCCATTCATTTTGTTATTGAGTCTGATCTACAAAGGGAATATTATTTTCATGAACTATATATGGCTTTGTTACCATTTTTTAATGAGATACATAAAGATTCCTTGATTTCTAATATTGGACCAAGCTACAAAAAAATAAAATTTCCTTATTCTTTGTGTTTATGAGTCAGATCTGCACAAAGAGTACTATTTTTCAAGATCTATGTGTGGTTTTATTCTCATTATTATGGGATAAATAGTGACGCCTAGATCTCCAATCATGGGCCCAACAACAAGAATAAATATATTTATTTCCCATTTTCAATATGTGTATGAACTAGATATATATATAGTACTCTTCTAGAATACCTTGTTAGATCTTCATACAATTTTGTTTTTTAATTTTCACCATTATTACAAAACCTGTTAAAACCCCCACCTCTCACATCAAAATCAATTAGTGTGGGGAATGATTTTATCAAGAACTATGTTTAGATTTATTCTCACTTTAATGAGATATGTAGAGACACCTATATCTCCAATCATGGGCCCAATTACAACAATAAAAACAAAAAACCAACTTCCCTACATCAAAATGTGATTGATATGGGGATAAATATCAAGAAATACATGTGGATTTATTCTTTCTTCATCAAGAAATGCTGTGACACATGGGTTTTATTATCTGGTCTAGTCAATATATTCATTTTGACATTGGAATCACCTCATGTCTTCCCCGCATGATGATAAATAGTATGTACCTACAATAACTACATGAGGATTGATTCTCATCCTAGTAAGATACATAGTGATTTCATGAATTTTAATCCTAGGCCCAGATGAATCATGTTGTGAAAAATGTTATTTTCTCTCATGTAAAAGTCAAATATACATGAGAATATTAAAATTCCATTTATATCAATGCCCCTAATGTGTTTTCCGCAGAACTTTAAAATACAATGTACCCAATTAACTACATATGGCTTGATCCTCATTCTGTTGAGATATTTAGTGGAAACTAAGACCTAGATCCCAGTTCTAGCTATCAGATAAAAGAAAATTCCCTATATCTTACATAAAATAAAAAAATCCATGTAGAAGCCCTTTATTTTTATTCCACTCCTTAGATATCCCACGAAGGAAATTCAATATATTCCCATTATACAAATCAGTTATATCTATTTAAGGGACTCCAAATTCATGGATAATATTGATTAAAATATTTCTCCTATTCATTGAAAATCACACCTTTCACATTACATACTCTTAATCTTGAATGATTTCAGATCTTCAAAATTTTTATTTTGTTTCTTGTACCAGAATTTATGATGCTTGATAACTCTTTTTCATGACTATGCAGCATATGTCCCTTTCTGGCCTTGCATAAAATTGGACTACATAACAAGCTTGTCAACTAAAGTATCCCACTGTTTGGCTACACATCACATGCCTTGGCAGTCCTGGCATAATACTGTCCCATAAAGGGTTTTCAAAAAATAGTAACATCATTCTTGGTAGAAGCCTCTTATGTCCCATTCAAACATTGATAATAATATACAAGAACCTATATTTTAAATAAGTCATTAATTTTATATTAATCCCATATCCTTTCTCTCAACCTGAAGGTCTCTAAGACCATTTTTTATACATTTTACCTCTCCATGTGTTCAAAGCATATTGAAATAACATTCGACTATTTAACCACATATCATCTATTGTTTCCTTGATATTATGGTCTTATTTATATCACCTAAAAAAATAAAGACACCATATTTCCTATTTTCACAACAGACCTTCTTAGTAAGTATATTCCTTGGTTTTTTTAAATCATGGTTATAAATCATTTTTTCTATTTAGGTAATTATTTCCCCAAAACCAATGTATATTTTTTAAAAAATATGAATCTACATGTACTTTATTTGTCTATACACAAAAGAATGCATGATATTAGAAATCCATTTTTCCTTAAAATATAGTACTTTCCCATATATGGCCTTTTATAAATCATCAATATAATAGGAATTTCATTCAAAAGATTTTCTTATTTTCATATACAGCAGACTCCTCAGTTGGAATGACATTCCATTCTTTGGATCCATAAATTCCAAAATCACAGTTTAAAATTATTACTTTCCATGCCTAAATATGTTACTATGTTTCAATAAAAATCTTCATGAAATTGGAGGCTCATAGGACATTGGTGAAAGATAAAGACATTAAATTAAACCCCTCTCATGTCCTCACTTGATGACTTGAATCTACACCCCATAATGTCTTTACTGCATGACATTAAAATGCATAGATGAATATCATAAAACCACTTTCTGGAAAATATTCCATCTTTTGTACCCCAAATTCATGTGGGATAGGTTACTCATTCATGGTTTATATTAGAATAGATGACCCCTTATATTCTCAAATACCATTCCATGGCAAATACACCCATTGTGGTCTTGAGACATCCAAATTATAACCTCTTTTTTATCAATAATAAAATAACAGAATTTGTGAGGCCTATTTTACATGAGAATGTAGTACATTCCCCTAAGAGGCCATGCATGAGTCACCCACATAACAAGAATTTCATTCAAAAGATGACATTTTTTGGCTATGCATCATGTTCCCCAGTTGGCCATGCATAATACATCCCCCATAATGGGTTTTTCAAATAGCATCACCATTATTCAAATAAGAGAACTCCTCTATTATGATACTTCAAATCATGACACAAAATTAAAATAAGAAGAATCTGAGAAAATATTGTGAATTCCTACACATCAGGATTTGATTAAATTTTAATCACAAAATTCATGTGCAAATCAATTTGACCTAAAAAACTAGCTTTATTTGTCAAATATGGGGGAGTTTAAACTTCCTACCAAAAGAGATATGACACTCACCGGATAGGAAACTAGAAAATGGAATTATGGATAATAGTCGAGTCTCATATTGGTATATCAATACTCTATATGGCATATAAAATTCCTAGAAATAAAAAAATAAGAGGAAATACAAATGGAAAAAGTTTTTAGGGTTATCCATACGACCCTAGAAATAAATAGATTTCGCTTACTATGTTTCTTAGATTGTGTAAATGTTAATGCACCCTCATTCCTGTCATCATAATTATGATTATCTAACATGAAGATTCCATGTTCTGAAAATCCACTTTGATGTTGTAATTACTTTGTGAAAGAAGGAATATTCATTTATGTATAATGGGAAACAAAATCATTATCGTTTATATGGAAAATTTGTAGGAACATCCATAGAATGTAGTATCTCTATTACATGTTAAATAAATATTTCAACATGACAATTTACTTGTTGAATAGCCTATGGGGAATTATCAACAACATGTTGAAGATTGGATAATTGAGTAGTTTCAACCTACTCATCATTCTAAAGTGCATATTTGGCAGTTGTAATGGAAATTACCCCTTTTAGTTGGGAGTATCCCTATGATTTTTTCAGTTTCTCAGGTCAATTTTAGATAGCATTTATTTTTTGTTGCAGATGTTTTATTTCCATAATTTTCTCTTCAATATTATTATAGAATTATTTCTACATTTTTCTATTTTTGACATCCATCTAAGATATATAAAATTTGAAACTATCACAATTGGAATGAAATTTGGCCTTTGAAAGATCTTGCTGCAATTTCTGTTCATGCTCCTTGTAGAGAACGATTTCTTTCACCGCATTATAAATTGTGTGGTAATAAAATCCATAGAATTACATTACACTGAATAATTCTATAATTCAACCAAAATTTGGGATCATATCATCTAAAGGATTCTCAGAGATTAGATCACAAATAACGTTCCATATTTTTATATGAAATACTGAGATCATTCTATAGCACCAAATCTAAATCGGAATCACATCCTTGAGTGGAACATATTCTAGAATCATATCACTCATGGGGGTCCTTGAATATGCTCTTTTTGAAGTAGTAGGTGCTCCATCATTCATTGTTGGTTTACCAAACACAAGAGCTTCACCTTTTGACCCAATCATTAGAGTCGATAACCCTAAATGGTAGATTAGAATGATTTTTAGCTCTAAAGGTATTGCAAGATAAAATAATTATTAAGAAATTCAATGAAATTTACCCATTAATATGTTGAATTATTGAGTATATTCCTCCAACGTATAATCAACTTTAGTAGTTTTAGTAAGTATTTCATGCGGAGGAGCATTCTTCGGAGAATCTCTCGATGATGGATTTTTAGGTGGTGTCTCTTCTATGTTAGCAGAAGAAGGATAGTCTGGGTTGGATTGTTCTTTAATGGACTTCAAAACATTCCCTATATATAATGTTGCATTATTGAGTTTTAATGTTTGATCATCACACTTAAAATTTTCATCAAATCCTAAATTTTTAAATAAAAAAGTTAACCATATATTTTACTTTTACTTTGTTTAATTAACCATTCCTATTCGTTATTTTGGAATAATTTTATATTCATAATTAATATGACTACTAAATTAATTATACCTCACAATGGTTAATTTTTAATCATAATAAATTTGAAAAAAAATTAATGATGTTTTTTATACGTTATGTATATTTTACTTTCAATATCATTGTATGGAATCTAGCGTCTCTACTATGCAAATAGAAAGTCAAAAATTCTCAAAAGGGCATTATCAATAAGATCAAATGAGTATGCTGTATAGGGAAGTACGTAAGTGGTCTTAAAAAGGGAAATATACAAATAATATTTATTTCTAATGTAATTTTAATGGTAATCAAATATAACTCAAAGGAAACCACCTCTATAAAAGTGATATATCCACTTCAAAAATATCTCAAAGGGGGATCATGAGAAAATAAAACACAATGAATGAAACACCATCTTGTATTACATTAATATTATTTTCTATTTATTAAATTATGTTTTAGGGATAATTATAATATCTACCACATAAACACATATGTTCAAAAGATCATTGGTATAGTAAGGGTGATTTTTTATCCTCTCAAGAGACAACAATATTTTTTTTCTTTCACGTGTGTATGAAATAAAATGCATGTAAATAAATAAACTCTCAAGAAATATCATGGAATAATCTCCCAAAATATCACTAGGATTCTTCAAATATTAAATTTGGTCTCATATTATGAGTTGAATTAAATTTGGGTGATAATAGGGTCTGTCCGTACACTTTTTGTGTGTGATATATATGTTTGGCCAATAATTTTGAGGCCTAGTTTTTGTTATTTATTTCAAGATTCCTTGAATTCACCAATATAATTTACATTACTTTTAAAAAATTTAATGTATTATTTTTTGTCATGAATGATTTTTAAAGTAATGGAAGATTATTAAAAACTATTTATTCTGTTACAATTCATGAAAATATCCTATGGACATCACGCATTTTGAAAATACTTCCATCAGTGGAAATCCTAATCAAATTTTACCCTTTACATTTTTTTTCAAAAAAACTATCTATAATTTCAAAGATTAAAAAAAATGTTAGTATCCCAGAAATAATTAACCATAAAAATAAAAAAATTAAAGGATTTTAATATCAAAATGAATGTAGTATTGTATATATCATTTAACCACATATGTTGGAATTTAATTATGTTATGGTTGAGAACAAATTTATATAGACCTCCAATGAATTGGGTAAAGATATATATCTCATTATACATACTTGAATATTATGGTAATTGAATCTATATTGGTAAAGAACATTTTCCATTATCATAGTATTGAGAGCGATCCATGATTACAATGAGAAATGTGAATTGAACTGAATGCACTATGATATTCTTAGTAGTGATCATTGACTACTAAGGAAATGATTATAAATGATTTTGTATATGCCAAATAAATATTTTTTATGCCATTTATATTCTGTTTTGTATTATGTTCCTTAATAATATTATGAATCATGTCTTATAAACATCCATGATTTTTTTATTTTTCAATACCATGATCTATATATGCAAAATACAATTTAAAAATATAATGTCCATTCCTTATAAACTTATATCAATGTTATTTTTATGTTATAATTGATATCACCCTTATTTACCCATATAGAGTATCCAAGATCACCCATATGTATGTTTCCATTCTCAGGATATGAATAATGATTTTAGGAATGTTGATTCTAAGAATGGTTATTTTCATTAAGAACCAAGTTCAAAATTTTGTGAAAATATTAAAAAAAATATTCTTACGTGCGATTTTTTTAAAATATAATAAATGTATATTATTCCAGAATGGATTTTTATTATATGTAATTAATATATATCAATTAATCTATAATATCTATGTTTTAAATTTTTGGATCATAACATCCTTTTTAAATGAACTACTATGTGACCTGTAAACATAAATTTTCCAGTTTTGTGTTTTTCATTTCAAAAATATACCATACTCGATTGTGTTCAGGGTGGTTTTATGAGTCTAATAGAAAAAAATTAATTTTTTTAATAGTAACATACCCTAATGAATAGTAATATTACCCTTCTGAATAGTGACATACCCTAATGAATAGTAAACTTTCATATGATAATATATATATAATATTTTATTCAATGTATGATATTATTATATATTGGAATAAAAAAATAATTGTTTTAAATTGATATTTTTCGAATGAAATGTTATTTTATTTAAGAATTAAATTCTCTATATTTAGAATACTATTTTTCAGAAATCGACTACATTTTTGGAGTTAACATGTCAAAAAAAGGTTGTTGTGAAAGTAAGACCCCAGAATGATAAAGGGTTAAGTGGTTAAATAATAAGACTCATGTCAACAGGGTTCACCATTATTTTCGGGAGCCTACCGAATTAGAACTCCATAGTTAGGCATGCTTGACTGGGATTAGTGATTAGGATGATTGAACTTATGAAATATTTCCCAGGGTGCATGTGAGTGTGGAAAATTCACACTATAAAGGACATGTGTTGGCCTGTGGGAATGGAAATTAGTCAGAAGAACCATTCTGGAATGTGGGTTGGCCTTTGGGTGGGGACCACATGTTTGCGGGGTAACCAGTGGTACTTGGTAGGCCAGGTCCCGATGGTCATGTTAAAAGTGGGGTGTCTGTGCAGTCACCAGAACCCGATTGTCACAGTTGGTATCAAAGACATGTTTTAGTTAATTTGAGAAATTAGGATTAGTTAACCCTAGAGAAAACCTCTAGCATGAGGCTATGTACAAATGTGCACACAGAAAGATTTATATAGGGCTCCCATAAGTCATTCTTTTAGTCTATATCTTAGAACTGAATAAGTTGTTCCTGACATGTGGACTTATGTTTGGTTCTAACCTTTTATATTTTAGAAAATGGTGGGAACCAGGAGAAACAAAGCCAATAACCCATGTGAGGGACAATGCAATGATTGCCGGAAGGACATCCAGAATTCTTTGGGATGTAGAGTTAAAAATGTTATGGTGATTTTTACCCAAATATATCAGGTTATGATCAATAACTAAAATAATGGGAAATGAAATCCTCCACCAATTATGGAGCTATTAAAAATCAAGTTTTTTATGTAGCAATGACCACCAATGTTTAGTGTAATGACCCGACCCTAGTTACCCAGAGTTGGTGCATTATTACATAACATTGGCATGATACAAAGAAATCATGCCCCGAAAGACTGATCGGTTTAGTAGCCTTGGAAATACTAGATATATTCATAAGGTCAAAATTACAACTTGAAAAGAAAAACAACACTAAATTATTCCATTGGAAACATCCAAGAATCCTAGATTATGCCTAAAAGACACTCATAACTAACTTCTTCACATCCTAGAAAAAATAAAACATAGAAAGGGGTGGGCTCAAATGCTCAGTAAGGATAACAATATAGCGGAAACTTTCATAAATAAGCATAAACATTTAAGGCAATGCATAACTAAAACAAAATCCTTTTATACATGATATTCAGCATAATATGGAAAAAATGAAATAATGCCTTTTACATATTAACATGGATATTCTACTAGTCAAATAATCACATGAAATATCAATAACCACTTTCATAATGATGGAATGCATAAATCCAGACTATCATAACCACAGAGTCAAGGCCTTGTGCCAAGACTACAAATAATCTTTTTTCAAGGCCTTGTGCCAAGACACTAGTTTGTATAATGAGACCTACTGATAAATCAAGGAGCTATAGAGGGTGACACCAGTCACTTACAAAGTCCAATGCATTCCTCATATGAAAAGATAGAAACATAACATAAACATTTGTATTAAAAATAGCATACGAAATGTCAATACTTTATCCAGAAACCATGAATGGTATATAAATATCACATCCAAATTAAAAAATAAATCATTCAATACAATATGGAAGGTTTTATTTTATATGATTAACCTCAATCAAGAATAATGAAGGATATCGACATAGATGAAAATAATCATCAAAACTATTGGAGAGGAATATCCCCCTTTTTCTTAAAAACATTTAAAAGTCACACTATTTGTCAAGAAGCCGTTTAAAATAGATTTTTGAAGCAAAGTTTCCCATTCCACTTTGAAATTTTAAAATAAATTTTAATTTTAAGACGTTAATGACCATATAAATAAATCCTTAAAACCATTTTTAAAACATGGACATTAATGAGAAAGATTTAGAATAATAAATCTTTAAAACATTTTAAAATGATATTTTAGTTAGAGTTACTAACCAAAAGAGAGACACTTGAATACAAATAATCGAGTTAATAAAAACATTATAATATCATGAGAATAAATGGATTCGTGATATACTATTTCAAAGTACATTATATACACCATATAAAATTGAATCAGTGTATAACAGCAAAGAAGTCTCAATGGAATGTAAATTGAGATGAAATCTATTATAAAGACTACATCCTTAGGTTAAGGATAAATCAACGACATAATTATATGTGGAAAATATAAATACACTCAATATGATTGGATATTCAGTGTAATTCAATCAGAGGACATTCACATATATTCTTGTAAAAACAACACCAATGAATTGGATATTTAACTCATCAATTTGAGATTCAGTTAAAATTACTCTTATCAAGTTCATATCGATGACTTGAGAATTTATCATTGGAGTGATTATGTGCATAAAAATTATATCCACATAAAAGGGAGTGGGAATTATGACATAAGAAAATGAATAGTTATTCCACACATAATCTTGGAGTGAAATAATCAATGAAGTATGCGTAAAGCCGAATGAGTGGAAATTGAAATTTGTAATTCCCTTACCAATTTGGTAACTTACGAAACATACATCTCAAGAAAGATGGATCATAAAATTATGATGTAAATATCTATAAATTAAATTATATTACACAATGAATACAATCATGGGAAGTACACACACCACATTCAATAAATAAGTGGTGAACAATGGAAATCTCATGGAATTAAAAGTGAGATAAGAAAACCCTTACCTCAAGTCCGAATTGTATTGTGTGTTCCTTGTTCTTCCTGAATAATAAACATAAGTTAATTTATCCACGATTAAGAACAATTTTAAATTTTATTATTCCTTTTATATCACTTATTACCATTCTATAATAATTAGTTAATTATTTGAGTTCATATTGGATATTTTATTGATGTTCGGAACCTGAGTCAAAAATGAACTTGTTATAATTACAATTTGTCCATCTGGTCAAAATTCCATTATCTCCAGAATGATATATATGATTTAGATATCATATAAATATTATATATCTAGTATATATATATATGTATTTATAACAGTATATAACATTTGGAGATAAGAAATTAAATGCACCTTTCATGGAGACGGTAAGCCGTACGTACGCATGAACGCTACTTTGATTTAGATTTTTTATTTTAATGGAATTAAAACATAATGATACATTTATATATTATAATTACATTATAATATCATATTATATTTTTTTTACATAATTTAATTAACTCTACCCTTTATATGTTCCATGAATGTCATGAACGAATCTTATCACCTTGAGGGGGTGGTAGTCCGCACTTCCTCAAATGAAATTATCATGGTCAGACATATTAGAAAGCATATTGGTGTGTTTTTAAATGAAAATTACAGAATCATAGAGAAAAAATAAACATAACATATAAATACAGTGCCATCATAATGGCCACTATAAGAGGAGGTAGAAGATAATAGAACAATCATTGTTTCGTGAGGCGTTAGTTTTCCATCCACAGAAACCTTATGTTCTTCACCCATTAGATGGAGGTGTGTGTAAGTGTAGCTAAAATACTTCTTATTAAAACATCCTAGTATATTGAAGATATTGTTGCTGTTACAAAAGAATTAAATAAAAAGAGTTCATGGGGTTGGAGAAGTAAAATAAAAAAAATGAATTTAAGAGAAACCGTTACCTTTAATTTGGGTATCTCCCTTTGGTTTGAACCAAAAGGACTTCTTGAAGTGACTTCTGCCTAAGGTAAGGCTTCTAAGTAGAGTAGAGGGATGTAGAGAGCTTAAGTTGTCAGAGTTTTGACGAGCCAAAAGGGTTTAGAGGTGTGATGAATTGGTTAGAATTGGTCTCCTTTTATAAGGGAGAGGAGGGGCTCTTTAGGAAAGTGTGAAACTATTATTTTATTATAAACTTATCTTAGGTTTTAAAAGTCCCAAAACACATTAAAGTCTAATATAAGATAACTAATATTAGAAATAAAATCATCCAATCAAAATTGCACATGTTTTGGATAATAGTTTAGTCATTATAATCTTATTTATCTAAATCATTTATTAATAGGTAAACACGACATTATTATTGTGTCATAAATAATTTAATTTATTTGATGTCTAAAAATTATAAAAAAAATACCATGATTTAGAAAATCGTTTTATATTTCCAATGAATATTTATAGTCGAAAAAATAACTTATATGACCCCATTTTAACATTACTTTACTAAGAGATATTTGTTTGAGTCATTTTTGTCTTTACTTTAACATAATTAATCTAAAGAGTCATTATCACTCTAAAGTGGATCCATGGGGTCCCCAAATCGACCCAAGGATTCCCATGGTCGTCCATGACTAATACAACAAGGTTAGGACAAGTGTTAAGTAAATTTTGTATTATTATAATATACTTTTTACCTTGAATTACCATATTTACCTTTAACCGCGGGAAATAAAACTCAAAAGTTACTATTCACCGAAAATTATTTTCATCTTATTGATCCACATTTTACTTCTTGATATTAACCGTGTCTATCAAATTTTGGAAATTAAACTCACAAAAGCAGTAAAATTTCATTTAAATGTAAACTTCACTTTTTTAACTACTACAAAGTGGTTTCACTATTCATCATAAATTGATGTTTTTCAGAAAAATACCAAAAACTCAGCCTAATATTTATTTGATATTCCAAATTTAAAAATGATTTAAATTTATCCAAATTCAAAACATAGAATTGGAATTATTTAATTTAAAATTAATTTCCGTTGTTAAAACAAATAGCGTGTTTTTAAGAAATAATCACTATCAAAAGATTGACACTTCTTTATATCCAATTTCAAAGTGAAATTAATTCCAATGACCAACATTGGATTAAATGGTATAAATATATTCTAATTACACAATAAAACAAATTAGAAAGATAATATAACTATATAAATAAATTATATTAAGACACAGTTTTGAATTAAAATATAGTATTTTTCACTATTTATCAAAAAAATGAATTTTATCAGAAAAATACCAAAATTTTACCCAAAGTATATTTTGATATCCCGATTCTAATAAAGAATTTTATTTTGTAAAATATAACATATAAAAAGGACCAAAACTATATTTAAAGAGGTTTCTCCATCAAAAGGCGGTAAATCAGCCCTTTACTGAATATGAGAGTATTTAGGCTTAAAATCGAATTACTTTCTTATTTTAAGACACTAAATTTTATTGGATAAATGTAAAAACAAATAAAAAACATATATAATCATAATTTGGTTAGTTCTATTCATTTCCACTATAACTCCCTGACCCCAATTATCCAGAGTCGGTGCATTATTACTTAACATTGGCATGATCACAAAAGATAAAGTCTCAAAAGACCGATTTGTTTAGTAGACTTGGAAACACTAGATATATTCCTAAGTCTTACATTAAATAATAATGTAAAAAAACTAAAACAACATCTTTTCTTCACATACCCTATACATTCCCTATAGTCCATTCATAAAATACTTCTTCACATCCTGGGAAAAATTAAAACATCGAAAGGGGTGAGCTCAGATGCTCAGTAAGGAAAACAATATAGCGGAAACATTAATAAATAAACATAATCATTTAAGGCAATATATAAATAAAACAAAAGCCTTTTAAACTTGAACATAGGCATAATATGGCAAAGATAAAAATGAAATAATTCCATTTATTTATTCACATGGATATTCTACTAGTTGAATAATCACATGCAATATCAATAACCACTTTCATAATGATGGAATGCATAATGTCAGACTATCATAACCATGTAGCCAAGGCGTCGTGCCAAGACTACAAATAATATTTCGTCAAGGCCTCGTTACAAGACACTAGTTTGTCTAATTAGACCTACTGATGCATTGAGGAGCTATAGAGGGATCCACCCGTCACTTATTAAGTCCAATGCATTCCTCATATGAATAGGTTTAAACATAACATAAACATTCGTATTAAAACTAGCATACGAAATGTCAATAATTTCTCTATAAACCATTAATGGTATAAAAATAACACATCCATATCCAAAAATATTACAAAAACTTCAATACAATCTGGATGTTTTGTATCATAATAAATCAACTTCAAATAAGCTTAAAATCCATCAAAGTATGTTGACATAGATGAAGTCAAAACTATTTGAGACAAATATATCTTTTTATGAAATCATTTAAGAGTCACATAATTATAAAATAAAACATTTACTTTGAAAATATCCTTATAAGCATGTAAGGGACGCTTTGACGGTTTTATAATTTTGTAAAGTAGCCACACCCGCCGTATAAGTTAAAAAAGAAATTATTACCTTATTTTTTCCGAAAAGGTTAAAAAGGACCTTGTTTGGAAAATGACAAAAATATTCCGTTATAAAATTCTAATAAAAAGTCAAACATTTTTTTAAATGACTTTAACCCATAGTCTATAAAATAGTTAGAATTATTTGAAATAAATTTTTAAGAAACATGGATGTGAATGATAAAGAGGTCCCAGTAGATAATTACGTATAAACAACCTCGGATAATGAAGAGATTGTGAAATAAACCCTCACCTTGTACTTTTCCTTGGTTGAGGGTAGGTTAACATACCCAATAATAGTGAAATAATTGTAATTAAATTATACATGAATCATATACACTAATATGATATCATATATGATCTTTTAACATTTCTTTGTTGACAATATCTTAGTATTATCGCCATTTCGGGTGTTAACTTACACATTTTATTTTATATGTTTTGTTACATAAGATGTGTTTTATATATATAGGTTTTATTTTATTCATATTGAGAATGATATAAAGTTCTCAAACATTACTTTTTATCATCAAATAAGAATTAGTCTTGAACGGATATGATGGGGAATGAATCTCATCGCGTTCGTGGAGACGGCAATACGTACGTACGCACGAGCGAAAATATCATTATTTTTATATTTAAATAATATATAATTGAATGTTATATCATATATACAGAATCATTATCATGTTATATTTATTATTTACATGAATTATAAATCATTATTATACCCATTCAAAAAATAATATATTGAATAACAATTACACCACGACGTGGAGATGGTAAGTCGTACGTAGGCACGTATGGTGAAATGTCATTCAAAGGATGGATAGAATACTGAATATGGTTCTACCATATTAATAATAACATCAAATCTTATAGAATATATGGGATTAATTATTTGATAATGGAAATAACAAAGAAAGAAGAAGTGGAAGAAGAAAGGAACTTGAAAGAGGGTGGTGAAAACATTACCTCTTCTTCAGGTTCTTCCTTTTGATTTGATCAAAAGGGCTCCTTAAGTAGGCTTTCTGATCAAAATAAGGCCTCTAGGTTGAAGTGAGAGAATATTTGGGTAGGGGTTGGCCGAACCAAAAGGCTTTGATGGTATGAATTTCAGAGAAGGGGGAGTGCCCTTTTATAATAGGGGTGAGGGACACCTTAGAAAAAACATAAAATATTATTTAATAATAAATTTATATTCGGTTTATAATGGCTCCAAAGTGACTTATTTAGAGGACAAGGTGGGTATGGGTCTAAATAATTTCAACCAATAGATTTTAGACATGTTTGGTCACTAAATTAACCTTATCATTTATATTTAACTCTTAGTTAAATAGTTTGACATTTACCTTGTCTCTTTGTATTTTTATATTATATAGTTAATAAACTTACTATATACCTCTATGAGACCCCCAAGTGGTCCATTAATGATAAAAATATCATTATATAAGTCCTTTGAAAAAATCGTAGATTGTTAGGAATAGAATATCAATTAATAATATAATATTTGTTTTAAAAACTCTTTTATGTCAATTTTTACACTATTGGGTATTTTATTTTTATTAATTTCATAATTTCATTATTAATTCGAAATAAATTTATATAACCAATACTAATATGCCATATTAACCATTAAAATTAGTGTAATTCATAAAAAGTCTCAAATTAAATTTATTTGGATATTTATAAAATCAATTATTTTAATATTTCATTAATTAGGTAATTAATGCATCACCATTGTGTCATAAATAAATTAAATTATTCAATGTCTAAAAATTATAAATAAAACACCATTATTTAAGAAATATTTTTATACTTCTAATTAATATTTACTATACAATTTATCTTATGTATAACCCCATATTAAAATTTTTAGTAATTAAACATTGATTTTAACTCTTTTAACTCCTCTTTGAATTAAATAATAATAAATGTCCTAATCTAATCCAAGTGGACCTAGATGATAATATTTTATTCCTAAGGTTGTTTTTGGTCTAGATAAACTTGTCTAATAGAATTAGGACATGTGTTAGTGTAAGATTAATATCATTTTTACCCTTAATTACCCTATTTACTTTTAACAGTGGTAAATAAAAGTAAAAATTTACTATTCACCAAAAAAATATTTATCTTATTGAACCAAATTTTACTCCTTGATATTAATTGTGTCTCTAGGAGTTTTGAAATTCCATCAAAGAAGCGTTAAAATTAACTTTTATTTGAATTTCCAAATTCTCCTAGGAGATGGGTAAAAGACGGTGAAAAGTTCAATAAAAATTTTATATGTCTAAAATTATTATAAAATGACACCAATGAATTAAATTGAACTTATATAGGTATTATTTATCTATTTTGACCTAAAATAAATCTAAATAAAATAAATAATAATTTATATAAAAAGTCGGTTTTAACCAATAACTCTCTGTTTTTCACTATTCATCAAAAATTGAATGTTTTCAGAAAAATTCCAAAAAATCACCTTAGGATAATTTCAATATTCTGAATCCAAAAATGAATTCCATTTTGAAAGATAATATATATAAAATTTAAAAAATTGGATATTACTATTCATAACGGCTAGTTTGATTGGTTGTGTTGTGTGTTAGAACTCGAAGTTGCGTACAACACATGCTACTGTATTATTCAAAGAGAAGCGTACCGTAGAAGCTTGGGGTGTTACATTATAACCTCCTTCAAATAATTCCGTCCTTGGTATTTCTAGAATATTATTGCATAAAAAGACTCAGGTGGTTTTTCATCTTATGTTCCTCGGGTTCCCATGTTTCCTCTTCCTTATTATGGTTTCTCCATAGAACTTTTACCGGATGAGTCGTCCGGTTTCTCAGAACTTGTTCTCTTGTATCAAGAATCCTGACAGGCTCCTCGTAATAAGACAGATCAGGTTCCAGTTCAAATTCCTCGTAAGTGAGTACATGTGTTGGGTCAGACATTTATTTTCTCAATAGTGATATGTGTAACACATCGTGACCTTTGGGGAGACTTGGCGGTATTGCCAAATGGTAAGATACAACCCCAATTAGTTCTAGAATTTAGAATGTTCTGATATACCTGGGACTCAATTTACCTTTTTACCGAAACGTATAACTCCATTCCATGGAGATACCTTCAAGAGAACATGATCTCCTACCTAAAATTCCAAATCCCTCCTTCCGTTATCGGCATATCTCTTCTGCATACTTTGAGATTCTTTGATGTGGTTTTGGATTACCTTCACCTTTTCTATCGTTTATTCAACAAGTTTTGGGCCTACAAGTTTTCTTTCACCAACGTCTTCCCAACAGGTTTGTGTGCGACATCTCTTTCCGTACAACGCTTCATATGGTTCCATCCGAATACTTTAATGGAATCCATTGTTATAGGAAAATTCTACCATAGGTAAATATTGATCCCACATATCCTGAAATTCAAGTGAGCATTATCTCAACATGTATTCTAAGGTGTGAATAGTCCATTCTAATTATCCATCTGTTTGAGGGTGGTAAGCACTGCTCAAAATAAGTTCAGTATCCAAGGCCTTCTGAAGACTCTTCCAGAATCATGAAGTAAAATAGGGATCACGATCAGATATAATCAATAGGGGTACTCCATGAAGTCTCACAACTTCATTGATATATAGTCTTGCTAGGCGTTCAAGTGGTAGATCTTCCCTTATATCAAGAAAATGTGCTGACTTGGTAAGACGATCAACAATAAGCAATATTGCATTGTTCCTTATAGGAGTCTTCGGTAGCCCCATGACAAAGTCCATCGTAATATTATCCCATTTACACTCCGGTATGGGAAGAGGGTGCATGACTCCTCCAGGCTATTGCCTTCCAGTTTTCACTTGTTGACAAACCATACCTCTTGACACAAAATTAGCAATCTCCCTCTTCATGTTGTCCCACCTAAAATGATCCTTCAAATCTCAATACATTTTGGTGCTCCCAGGGTGTATAGAGAAATTGGATCTATGAGCACCATCTAACAATTTCCTTTTCAGATCAGGTATATCAGGAACACAAAGTCTCTTCCCAAATTTTAAAATTCCTTCTTCATACACAAAGTCTCTCAATTTTCCATCATTCACAGCTTTAATCTTCTTTTGAAACTCTTCATCACCGGTCTGAGAACTCTTTATCCTTTCTAGTAAATATGGTTTGACAACCATTTGAAAAAGTATCAATGTTTCACCTTCCATGGTAATTCCCATATCCATCTTCACTAGATCCATGAAAATAAGATCTATTTCAATTCTCATCATGTCCAAAACTCCATGATCTTTTCTTCTCAAAGCATCTTCGGCCTTATTTACCTTCCCCGGGTGGTAGTGTATCATGCAATAATAATCCTTGAGTAGTTCAAGCCATCTCCTTTTCCTCATGTTGAATTATTTCTGTGAGAAAATATATACTTCAAAGTCTTGTGATCAGTATAAAACTCCCATATTTCACCATAGATATAGTGTCTCCAAATCATCAAAGAAAATATTATAGCTGGTAACTCAAGATCATGAGTATGATAGTTTTACTGATGAATTTTTAGCTATCGTGATGCACAGGCAATAACCCTATCATTCTGCATAAGAACACAATCATGTCCTTTCTTTAAAGCATCACTATATATAACAAACCCATCATTCCCCAATGGTAGAGTAAATATATGAGCATTAACTAATATTATGATAAGTTATTCAAAACATTTTTCACACTCTTTTGTCCAAACAAATTTAACCCCTTTATGTGTGAGCTTCGTTAATGGGTTAGCCTATCGGGAAAAATTCGGGACGAAACACCGATAATAACCTGCTAAACAAATAAAACTATGTACCTCAGTTATACTCATCAGGGCTGGCCATTCTTGGATTTCCTTTGTCTTATAAGGATCATCAGAGATTCCATTCATAGAGACAATATGTCCATGAAAAGAGATCTCCTGAAGCCATAATTCACACTTTCTAAACTTCCCATATAATTCATGTCTTCTAAGAGTCTTCAGGATAATGAAAAAGTGATTTTCATGATCTTCATAGGTTTTGGAGTATACCAAGATATCATCAATAAATACCCCCAAAAAACCATAGAGATATTCCTTGAAAACTCTATTCATTAGATCTATGAATACAGAGGGTGCATTAGTCAATCCAAAAGGCATTACTGTAAACTCGTAATGCCCATACCTGGTTCGAAATGCTGTCTTTAGAATGTCTTCCTTCTCACACACAACTGATGGTATACAAATTAAAGGTCGATCTTTGAAAAGTATTGAGATCCATGTTTTTGGATGAATAAATCATCAATGCGAGGTAGAGGATACTTGTTCTTTATTGTTATAGCATTGATTTCCCTGTAGTCAATACAGAACCTCATAGATCCGTCTTTCTTCTTAACAAAAAGGACAGGGGATCCCCATGGAGAAACACTAGGGAAATTAAATACCTTATTACTCAATTCTTATTGTTGTTTCATTGATTCCAATAATTCCACAATGGACATTCTATAAGGGGTATTTGATATAGGCCTTTAACCAGGAATTAAATCAACAGAAAACTCAATTTCTCGTTTTGGAGGATGTCCAGGTAAATCTTCCAGAAACACATCTACATATTCTTTTACAATAGTTAAATCCTCTATTTGAACATTCCTTTCCTCACCCATAGTAATTTAATTCCCTTCCTCCCTAATAATTTAATTTAGTTGAGCTACTGGGGGTGGATCTAGATAAGAATTATGTGGTGACGATTCCGATCTAAAGATAAGGTGTTCATTTTCATCATCATCAAAAATCGTAACCTCCTTCTTCTTACAATAAATCTTCGCATCATGGTCCAAAATCCAATCCATACTGAGTATTATATCAAATTCAATCATGGGTATGACGATGAGATCATCAGATAAAGAACATTTATGTGCTCTATTTGGGACTGATTCACATAACTTTGTTGCAATGATACTTCCCTTAGGATTTTTGACTGACAACTCCCTTGTTAAATAAAATTTGAAATCTTTATTTTTCTTAGAAAACTAAGAAGATATGAAACAATGCTATGATCCAGAATCAATCAAAGAATTATCTAAACTTGAGAAAACCATTAAATTACCTTCCATCACGTCTTTCGGAGCATCAACCTCAACAGTAGTGATAACATAAGTTTGGCCTTGATCCCTTTGCCTTTTCTGAGGTAATATCCCATGATGCTTAGAAAATTTATTTGCATAATTCTCCATTTATCTACAATTATAGTATTCCACATTAACAGCAACTCTCTTTCCCTTGAAATCATGATCTTGGTGGCCTTTTTCACCACACTTGTAAAAGACTCCCATTCCCTTCAAAAAAGTACCTAAGTGTTTCTTCCCACATTTACTGCAGGATGGATAATCAACTTTTCCCTTTCTTCCCTTTATTTCCATTTCCAAAGTGGTCAACAGATCTCTTCTTCTCTTGATTTGCCTTAAATTCATAAGACTTGGCGAATACCTTTTCTATCTTGATAGAACATGAGACAATATCTTCGTACGACGAGAAAGATTGTGAGACTAATGCTTGATGAAGAAATGGTTTTAACCCATCAAAGAAACAATCAATCCTACTTCTTGGGTTATGTATATAATATTCTGCATGCCTCGCTAACCTTGTAAAGTTATCCTCATACTTTGCGACATTATCATCCTTCTTTTGCCTCAGACTCAGAAATTGCCTTTCCATATCTTGTCCATGGTCATCAGGAAAGTATTTTTCTATGAAAATCTCTTTGAACTCCCTCTATTCCATATTTGATACTTCATCATCTTCCTTCATGTTTTGTATCAATGACCACCACTTATCAGCATCTCCAGTGAGGCGATAAACTTCCATAACAACTTTTTCCCTTTAATTTCTCCCCAAAGCCTGAAATATTTTCTCTAGGGAACTTATCCATTGCTCATCTACTAATGGATTTTTACTACCATTGAATGTTGGTGGTTTCTTCCTCATTAAGAGATCTAAAATTGATCCTCCACGCTACGGATCAGGGTACTCCATACGGGTAAAGTTATTATTAATAACCTAAGTAAGTTGCCCCAGTATGGTGATTAACTGATCAGCACCAGTTGCATCACCAGCTCTACTTTAATTATCTTGAGAATGAGGGAAAACCCTACATGGAGTGTGTGTATTGATACGGTTTCAATTTCTTCCACTAGGAGCCATTACTAAACAATGTAATACACTAAATTAGTTTATGAATGACAATACATAAATCCAAACTTATAAAACACATAACATGAATTGAACTATTTAAAGATATAATCCATAATCATAAAAATGTTTTCTTTGAGAAAATACATACTCATAAACCCTTCATAATTGTTTTTAATGAAAATCATAATTATCCTAATCATATCCCCTAGGAGCGTCGTAACCAAGAGTGCAACAAGGCCCGTTGTCGTGCACCTCTTCCCGTTCTAGTCTAGCTCAAAGTGGTTTTTTCATGTTTTACCCCTAGGTACATCTGTGCCAGAGCTGCCTCTACCTGATCATATCCAGACAGGGATGTATTTCTCAGAAACTCCCAAAATCTCTACAATACCAAAATTCTAGGATGTTCTTCTATACTAATCCTCAAAGTCCAACTTAGGTCTATGTGCTCTAATCAGAGTTTATCTAAATCTAACTTCCACGGTTTGTACTAAACATCCTTTGATACCAACTTTAACTACCAGACCCCAGTTACCCAGAGTTAGTGCATTGTTACTTAACATTGGCATGATCACAAAAGATCATGTCTCCAAATGCCTTTTAGTTTAGTAGCCTTAGAAACACAATACATATTCATAAGTCGTACATTACATCATAATGTAAAAAAAACTACAACAAAAGCTTGTCTTTATATCACCTCATACATTCCATGCAGGTCATTTATAAAATACTTCTTCCCATTCTGGGAAAAATTTAAACATTGAAAGGGGTGATCTCAAAAGATCAGTAAGGATAACAATATAGTGGAAACATTCATAAATAAACATAAATATTTAAGGAAATGTATAACTAAAACAAAATCCTTTTAAACATGAACTTAATCATAATATGGAAAAGATAAAATGAAATAATTCCATTTACTTATTCACATGGATATTCTACTAGTCTAATAATCACATGAAATATCAATAACCACTTTCATAATGATGGAATGCATAATGCCAGACTATCACAACCACGTAGCCAAGGCCTCATGCCCAGAATAAAAATAATATTTTTTCAAGGCCTCATGAAAAGACACTAGTTTGTCTCATGAGACCTACCGATGCATCGAGGAGCTATAGAGGGCTTCACCCATCACTTATTATGTCCAATAAATTCCTCATATGAACAGGTTTAAACATAACAAAAACATTCGTATTAAAACTAGCATACGAAATGTCAATAATTTCTCCATAAACCATGAATGGTATAAAAATAACAGATCCACAGTCAAACATATCACAAAAACTTCAATACAATATGGAAGTTTTGTATCATAACAAATCAACTTCAAATAAGCTTAAAATTCATCAAAGGATGTTAACATAGATGAAATCAAAAATATTTGAGATAAATATCTCTTTTTTTGAAATCATTTAAAAGTCACATAATTATAATATAAAAAATTTACTTTTAAAATATCCTTATAAGATTTTATGGGAATCTTCGACGGTTTTATAATGGCGAAAAATAGTTGCACCTGCCGTATAAGTTAAAAAAATACAATCTTACCTTAATTTTTTCGAAAAGGTTAAAACGGACCTTGTTTGGAAAACGATAGAAAGATTCCATTATAAACTTATTATTAAAAGTCAAAAAAGGGTATAAATGACTTTAAACCATAGTCTATAAAATAGTAATAATTATTTGAAATACAATTTTAAGAAACAAGGATGTGAATGATAAAGAGGCCCCAGTAGATAATTACGTATAAACAACCTCGGATAATGAAGAGATTGTGAAATCAACCCTTACCATGTACTTTTCCTTGGATGAGGGTAGGTTCAATTCCAGTATAATGGTGAAATAATTGTTACTAATTATATAAGAATCATATACATTAATATGATATCATATATGATCTTTTAATATTGCTTTGTTAATAACATCTTAGTATTATCATCGTTTCGGGTGTTATCTAACTCATTTTCTTTTATGTGTTTTGTTACATAAGTTTTGTTTGTTATGGATAGGTTGTATCTTATTATTATCTAGAATGATATAATGTTCTTAAACATTACTTTTAATCATAAAATGAGAACTAGTCTTGAATGGATAGGATGGGGAATGAATCTCATCACATTCCTGGAGACGGTAGTCCATACGTACGCACGAGCAACAATATCATTCTTTTTATATTAAAATAATATATAATTGGATAATATATCATATATACAGAATCATTATAATGATATATTTATTATTTACATGAATTAAACATCATTATTATACCCATCCAAATAATAATATATTGAATAACAATTACACCATGACGTGGAGACGGTAAGACGTACGTACGCACGTATGGTGACATGTCATTCAAAGGATGGACAGAATACCGAATATGGTGGTACCATTTTTATAATAATATCACAGTATATATAAGATACTATATTTATTATTTTAGAATGGAAATTACAAAGAAAGAAGAAGTGGAAGAAGAAAGGAACATGAAAGAGGGTCGTGAAAACATTACCTCTTCTTTGGGTTCTTCCTTTTGATTTTATCAAAAGGGATCCTTAGGTTGTCTTTCTGATCAAACTAAGGCCTCTAGGATGAATTGAGGGAAGTTGAAAGAATATTTGGGCAGGGGTTGGACGAACCAAAAGGCTTTTATGGTATGAATTTGAGAGACGGGGGAGTGCCCTTTTATAACAGGGGTGAGGGGAACCTTAGAAAAAACATAAAATATTTTTTTATAATAAATTGATATTCATTTTATAATGGATAAAAAGTGACATATTTAGAGGATAAGGTGGATATGGGTCTAAATATTTTAATATAATAGATTTTATACAGGTTTTGGTCACTAACGTAACCATATAATTTATATTTAACTCTTAGATAAATAGTTCGACATTTACCTTGTCTCTTTGTATTTTTATATTATATCATTAATAAACTTACAATATACCTCCAAGAAACCCCCAAGTTGTCCATTAAAGACACAAATATTATTATATAAGTTCTTTGGCAGAACATTATATTTTTAGTAATAAAATATCAATTCATAATATTACATTTGTTTTAAAAACTCTTTTATGTCAATTTTGATACTATTGGGTATTTTGTTTTTGATAATTTCATAAAAACATTATTACTTAGAAAAAAAATTTTATAACCAATACTAATATGTCATATTAACCTATTAAATTATTTTAATTCATAAAAAGTCTCAAATTACATTTATTTGGATCTTTATAATATCAACTATTTTAATATTTCTTTAATTTGGTAATTACTGCATCACCATTGTGTCATAAATAAATTAAATTATATAATGTCTAAAAATTATAAATAAAATACTATTATGTAGGAAATATTTTTATCATTATAATGAAAATTTACAATAGAATTTATCTTATGTATAACCCTATGTTAATAATGATTTAGTAATTAAACATTGATTTTAACTCTTTTAACTCTTCTTTGAATTAAATAATAATATATGTCCTAATCTAAACCAATTGGACCTAAATTATAATATTTTATTCTTATGGTTGTTTTTGGTCGAGATACACTTGTCCAATAGAATTAGGATATGTGTTAGGGTAATATTAATATCATTTTAACCCTTTATTACCCTATTTACTTTTAACCGTGGTAAATAAAAGTAAAAAGTTACCATTCACCAAAAATTATTTTTATATTATTGAACCACATTTTACTCCTTGATATTAACTGTGTCTCTCAGATTTTCTAAATTCCACTCACAGAAGTAGTAAAATTTTGTTTTAGGTGAATTTCCAAATTCTCCTAGGAGATGGGTAAAAGACGGTGAAAAGTTCAATAAATATTTTATATCTCTAAAATTATTATAAACTGACTCCAATGAATTAAATTGAACTTTTATAGGTATTATGTATCTATTTTGACCTAAAATAATTTTAAATAAAATAAATAATTATTAAAAAAAGTCGGGTTTAACCAATAACTCAGTGTTTTTCACTATTCATCAAAAATTGAAAGTTTTCAGAAAAATACCAAAAAATCACCCTAAGCTAATTTAGATATTCCGAATCCAAAAATGAAGTCAATTTAGAACGATAAAATGTATAAAATTATAAAAAGTGGGTATTAATATTCATAACGGCTAGTTTGATTGGTTGTGGTGTGTGTTAGAACTCGAAGTTCCGTACAACAAACACTACTGTATTATTCAAAGAGAAGTGTACCGTGGAAGCATGGGGTGTTACATCCAGCAACATAATGGCTCGACATTAAGTAACATAATATTATTATATTATTAGTGTGAAACATAAGATTTCAAAGAAACCCGTTTTTTGTGTATCGGGTAAGCCATCAAACATAGCATCCCCTTTAAATTAAAATTAACATTTAAATCACAAATACTAATAAATATGAAAATGTATTATTCGTTATTTACCTAGGATTTTACATCCTTCCCCACTTTTGGGAATTTCATCCTCGCAATTTTAAAATTGGGCTCGAAAACTTCATTAAAAGCCCCACATCAGAAAAAAAGTCTATAAAACAATCACTTTAAAATAAATTAAGAGAATTAAAAAGGTTACCTGAGACAACAGAAACTAGGATTCCATGAAAACATGCATATGGAGGAGAAAACAATGTGTCAATTTCTGATGGAAAGGATATAAAACATGATTAGGAGAAAGTTAACAATAATAAACTCAAAAACTTGTGATGGGACAAATGATCATTATTTTCCCAATAGGAAAAGATAACGGATAACGTTTTTTTTATTTTAGGTTCCATTTAATAGTGTTGAGGAATTTATTTATGAGGTTTACTAACAACATCAAGAGATATACTTACTTTTTAAGTAGAGTTTCATTCTTTAATAAATTTATACCACCAACTCATCTTTTTTTCAAACGATGAGTATTCAAGATGACTTGGTCACACTGGAAGAGAAAGAATCATCTTCTAGAGAATCACATGATCCAAAAAAGATAAACAATATATTTACCTTGCCTTTAGAGATTAACCACCACCAAAATGGTTAGTACAAGATCAGATAATCCCCAAAAAGGATAATCCTTTAGAGAATGAAATACTAATCTTAATTTCAAAAATTAAACCAACAATACCCAAAGTTCAATAAATAACATTCAATAAGCAATTGTCCTTAAAATCCATAAATATAATCTAAACGAATTTTGAAACCCAAAACATAGAATAATTTGATTACACAGTCTTCCACGTTAAATTGTATCTCCAAATGACATCATCTACATTTAAAGTCACATACTTAAAATTAATTAACCTAATCACATATTCTCTATTATAGGTTAATCATTTCAACAAATAACCCAAATCACTATTAATCCACAATAAAAACATAGATAAAAATCCACCATTACTCCTTAAATGAAATCCCATAGTATTCTATTTTCCATGGGCATATAGTGTTCCCAACAAAGAGAACGTCTTCCAAATAACATTTATCACTTAGTCACCAAATAAATTTCCTATACTAAGGGTATTCATTTGATAAGACCCCAAATCAACCTATTATTGATCAATAAAATCATGTAACTAAAAATAATTAGTCACACTAACCAGGGACTTCACGTAGTCCAATGGTAGGTGATAAATCCCAATCGCACTCTGGTTGTGGGTTCGATTCCCACAACTTTGTCCGACATGATGGGTTGTCACACGGTCTACGTGTTGTCCTTTTTCAAAAACTATATTTTATAACATTACCAAAATGAGATAAATTCCTCAAAATAGCCATTACATAATTTAACAACAAATGTTATCTCATACCTTTCATTTTCATCCAAAAATATAATAACGTATAATTTCCTCAAACCCAATGTCTATATAAAACCAAATGTATATTTATGAAAATTTCCACAAGAGGAAAGATAATTATTCCTCAAATAGAATTTTCACATGAAAAACCGCAGGGTTACAAATACATGAGAAAATTATTCCAAAGTAATCCCATCAATAAGGAGAACTAATACTTTTAAAAAATTCTCCAACCATTTTTTCAACATAGATTATTCTTTGACCAAGAAAATATCCTATAGAATAGGTCATTCACTCGGGTAATGGCTAGGTCCCCTACATTTACGGAAAATGACTGTAAATGGATTCTTGGGACCATTTGTATTTTCTTCCATAGTACTCTTCATTTTTACTTGGAAATTATTCACTTTATATCCTTAATTACCACACATAAATCATTTCTTTGTTCCATTGAGACACTTTTTTGGGTGTCTCCTTCCACATTTCCTACATGATTGAAATTGAGGATTCTTTTCTCCATGGTCTCCACTGCTAGAGCTCTTATCATTCACCACCTTTCTCTTATTTGATGAGTTCAAGAGTTGGTTAATATATATGTTGTTGATCATATTTTTTGAAAACTTATTAGGAATGAACACAATATCTTTTACTCCTATCAACATTCCATTTTTTGGCTCATTTCCACCAGTGTTACCACCTTCTACATCATGTTAAAAGTTACTATGACTTCCTTGGAATCCAGACATTAACTAAAACTAGAAAGCATTTTGTGAGTAACAGTAATCATAAAATCATTTAAATAATATCCTGACACTATATTTTCAATTTTGAAACACCATAGGATTAACCAAGGTCATTTATTCTCATCTTGTATAAAAATTCTTCAAATTGGTTTGAAAAGAAAATGTAAATTATCTTAAGCATATCCCCCAGGAGTGTCGTAACCAAGAGTGGAGAAAGGCCCATTGTCGTACACCAGTTCCCGTTTGAGTCTAGCTAAAAGAGGTGTTTTTGGGTTTTAACCCTTGGTACATATGTTCTAGAGCCGCCTCTACCTACTCGTATCCAAACATGGATGTATTTCTTAGAAAACTCACAAAATCTCTTCAATACCAAAATTTCAGGAAGATCTTATATATTAATCCTCATTGTCTATCTTAGGGTGATGGGCTCTAATCAGAGTTTATCTAAATCCAGTTTCCAAGGTTTGTACTAAACTTCCTCTGATACCAACTGTAACGCCCCGACCCCAGTTCCCTAGAGTTGATGCATTATTACATAACCTTGTCATGATACAAGGAAATCATGTCCTGAAAGACCGATCAGTTTAGTAGCTTTGGAATTATTAGATACATTCATATGGTCAAAATTACAACTTGAAAAGAAAAACAACACAAAATTATTCCATTGGAAACATCCAAGCTTCCTAGATTATGCTCTCAAGTCACTCATAACTAACTCTTCACATCCTGGGAAAAATAAAACATAAAAGGGGTGAGCTCAAATGCTTAGTAAGGATAACAATATAGCGAGAACTTTCATAAATAAGCATAAAAATTTAACTCAATACATAACTAAAACAAAATCCCTTTAAACTTGAACTTCAGCATAATATGGGAAAAAATGAAATGATACCATTTACTTATTCACATGGATATTCTATTAGTCAAACAATCACATGAAATATCAATAACCACTTTCATAATTATGGAATGCATAATGCCAGACTATCATAACCACATAGTTAAGGCCTTATGCCAAGACTACAAATAAGATTTTGTAAAGGCCTTGTGCCAAGACACTAGTTTGTCTCATGAGACCTACCGATACATCGTGGAGTGATAGCGGGCTCCACCCATCACATAATAAGTCCAATGCATTCCTCATATGAAAATATTGAAACATAACATAAACATTCTTATTAAAACTAGCATACGAAATGTTAATACATTATCCACAAACTATGAATGGTATAAAAATAGCATATCCACAGTCAAACATAACTCATTCAATAAAATATAGAAGGTTGTATTGTAGAAGATTTACCTCGATCGAGAATAATGAAGTATATCAACATAAATGAAAATAATCATTAAAACTATTTGAGAGAAATATCCCCCTTTTTCTTGAAATCATTTAAAAGTCACAATATTTTTCAAGAAGCCGTTTAAAATAGATTTTTTTAATCAAAGTGTCCCATACCACTTTGAAAATTTTAAAAGTAATTTTTAATTTTAAAACATTAATGTCCATATAAAAAAATCCTTAAAACCATTTTTAAAACTTGGACATTGATGAGAAATATTTAGAATAATAAATCTTTAAAACATTTTAAAATGATATTTTAGTTAGAGTTCCAAACCAAAAGAGAGACAATTGAATACAAAAAATTGAGGTAATCAAAACATTTTAATATCATGAGAATAACGGGAATCATGATATTCTATGTCAAAGTACATTATGTACACCATATAAAATTGAATTGGTGTATAACAACAAAGAAGTCTCAATGGAATGTAAATTGAGATGAAATATCTTATAAAGACCGTATCCTTAGGTAAAGGATAAATCAATGACATAATTATTTGTGACAAATATAAATACACCCAATATGATTGGATATTCAGTGTAAGTCAATCAGAGGACATTCAAACATATTCTTGTAAAAACAACACAAATGAATTGGATATTTACCTCAACAAATGGAGATTGAGTTAAAATTAATCTTATTAAGTTCATATCGATGACGTGAGAATTTATAAATGGAGTGATTATGTGTATAAAAGTTATATCCACAGAAAGAGCAGTGGGAATTATGACATAATCAAATGAATAGTTATTCCACACATAATCTTGGAGTAAAATAATCAATGAAGTATGCGTAAAGTCGAATGAGTGTAAAATAAAATTTGTGATTCCCTTACCAATTTGGTAACTTAAGAAACATACAATACATGAAAGATAGATCATACAATGATGATGTAAATATATATAAATTAAATTATATTACACAATGAATACATTCATGGGAAGTACACACACCACATGCAATAAATAAGTGGTGAACAATGGAAATCTCATGGAATTAAATGTGAGATAAGAAACCCCTTACCTCAAGTCCAAATTGTCTTGTGTGTTCCTTGTTCTTCCGGAATAATAAACTTATGTTAATTTATACTTTATTAAAAAAAAATTAAATTTTATTATTCCTTTTATATCACTCATTTCCTTTCTATAATAATTAGTTAATTATTTGAGTTCATATTTGATATTTTATTGATGTTCGGAACTTGAGTCAAAAATGAACTTGTTATAATTACAATTTGTCCATGTAGTCAAAATTACATTATCTACAGAATGATATAAATTATTTAGAGATTATATATATATATATTTTATATCCAGTATATATATGTATTTATAACAGTACATAACATTTGGAGATAAGAAATGAAATGCACCTTTCATGGAGACGGTAATCCGTACGTATGCATTAATGCTACTTTCATTTATATTTTTTATTTTAATTGTATTAAAACATAATGATAAATAGGTATATTATAATTCCAGTATAATATCATATGATATATGTTTTAATAAATTTCATTAACTCTATCCTTTATATGTTCCATGAATGTCATGAACGAATCATATCACCTTGAGGGGGCGGTAGTCCGCACTTCCTCAAATGAAATTATCGTGGTCACACATATTTGAAAGCCTATTAGTGTGTTTTTAAATGAAAATTACCGAAGAATAGAGAAAATATAAACATAATATACATAATTTATAAATACAGTTCCATCATAATGGCTACCATAAGAGGCGTTAGGTGATAATCGAATAATCATCGTTTTGTGAGGTGTTAGTTTTCCATCTACAAAAACATTATGTTCTTCACCAATTAGATGAAGGTGTGTGTAAGTGTATCTCAAATACATATTATAACAAAATCCTAGTATATTGAAGATACTGGTGTTTTTACAAAATAAAGGAATAAAAAGAGTTCATTGGGTTGGAGAAGTAAAATAAATGAAATGAATTAAAGATAAATCATTACCTTTAATTTGGGTAACTCCCTTTGGTTTGAACCAAATAGACTTTTAGTAGTCCCTTCTACCTAAGGTAAGGCTTCTATGTAGGGGAGAGGGATTTAGAGAGATTAATTGGGCAGTGTTAGGATGAGTCAAAAGGCTTGAGAGGTGTGAGTAATTGGTTATAAGTGGTCTCCTTTTATAAGGGAGAGGAGGGGCTCTTTAGGATAGTGTGAAACTATTATTTTATTATAAAATTATATTTGGTTTAAAAAGGTACAAAACATATTAAAGTCAAATATAAGATTACTGATATTCTAAATAAAATCACCCAATCATAATTTTACACATTTTGGACAATATTTTAATCATTATAATCTTATTTATTTAAATCATTTATTAATGAGGTAAGAACTTCATCATTATTGTGTCATAAATAATTTAATTTATTTGTTGTCTAAAAATTATATAACAAATAACAGGATGAAGGAAATCTTTTTATCTTTCCAATGAATATTTATAGTTGAAAATATAACTTATATAACCCCATGTAAAAATTAGTTTACTAAACGATATTTGTTTGTGACATTTTTGTCTTTACTTTAAATTAATTAAAGAGTCATTATCACTCTCAAGTGGCTCCATGGGGTCCCAAAATCGACCCAAGGAGGCCCATGGTCGGCCATTACTCATCCAATAAGGTCAGTATAAGTGTTAAGGTAATTTTTAATTATTATAATATATTTTTTACCTTGAATTACCCTATTTACCTTTAACTGCGGTAAATATAAGTCAAAAGTTACTATTCACCAAAAATTATTTTCATCTTATTGAACCACATTTTACTTTTTTATATTAACCGTATCTCTCGTATTTTTGAAATTCAACTCACAGAAGCAGTAAAATTTCATTTAAATGTAAATGTCACTTTTTTAACTACTACTATGTGGTTTCACTATTCATCAAAAATTGAAGTTTTTCATAAAAATACCTAAAATTCATTCTATTCTTTATTTGATATTACGAATTCAAAAATGATGTATATTTTTCCAAATTCAAAACATAAAAGTGGAATTACTTAATTTAAAATTAATTCTCATTGTTAAAACAAATAGTATGTTTTTATGAAATAATAACTATCAAAAGATTGACACTTGTTTACATCCAATTTCAAAATAAAATTAATCAAAATGACCAATATTGGATTAAATTGTAAAATAATATTGTAATTACACATTAAAAAAATATTAAAAATATAATCTAACCATATAAATAAATAATATTAAATCAAAAATTTGAATTAAAATACAGTATTTTTCACTATTCATCAAACAATATGAAGTTTATCAAAAAAATACCAAAATTTTACCCAAAGTAAATTTTGATGTCCCAATTCTAAAGACGAATTTTATTTTGTCAAATATAACATATAAAAAGTACCAAAACTATATTTAAAGAGGCTTCACCGTCAAAAGGCGGTAAATCGGCCCTTTAATGAATATTAGAGTATTTATGCTTAAAATAAAATTCATTTCTTATTTTAAGCCTATTAATTTTATTGGATGAATGTAAAAACAATTAACAAACATATATAATCATATTTTAGTTAGTGCTATTCATTTCCACCAATACAATGGCTCAGTGTTAAATATCATAATAATATTATATTATTAGTGTGCAACGTAAGATTTCAAAGAAACCTTTTGTTGTGTATCAGGTAAGCCATTAAACATATCATCCCCTTTAAATTAAAATTAACATTTAATACACAGATATTAGTAAATATGAAAATGTATTATTCTTTATTTACCCAGGATGTTACATTCAGTGGATCTTCTGATCCACTAGTTGTGGAACAATGGATCAACTCCTAGGAAAAGGTCATTGCTATGATTCACTATTTTAAGATGGATAAGAAGACATTATCTGTTTATCATATAGATGGGGAGGTCAATCAATGGTGGTCTTTGATTAATAACACCAATCCAAGAGACAAAATTGATGAGATAGAATGGGATGAAATTAAGATCATGTTTCTTAACATGTATTTCCCATGAACAGTTCATATGAAGATGGAGAGAAAATTCATAGAGTTCACGAAAAAACAAGGGAAATATCTCACAAACTATAAAGAAAATTTCACAAGGAATTCAAGGTACACTTCATGATTTTTATCAACAATGATTTAAAATTTAATAGATTATTTAGTGGATTAAAACCACACATTTGAATGCCTCTTAGAATTAGAGAGTTTTGGAGTTATGAAGATGTTGTTTGTTGTGATCTGAAAGTGGATATGGTGTGTAGAGAATGGTCCCATGGCTTGGTTGATAAGAAATAGAAGATAGAGTTTAATGTCAGGGGATCTAAAGATAAAGGTGGGAAGAAAATTCAATGACCCACATGCCAAAAATGTGGGAAGTCGCACCATATGAACTACACCAAAGGGACGAGGAAATGATTGAAGTGTGGGAAAGAAGGAAACCATTCTCAATAGTGTCAAAAAGACATGTCAATGATTGAGAATTTGGTGGAAGAAAAGAGAGAACCACCCATTTTTGAAAGATAGAACTATAGGGAGAAAATGCATTATGCAATTCAATGCACTAGACTTTGAGTACTCGAGGGTAATCAGTATTAGTAGCCACCAATTTCAATATAAAAATAGAAGTATTATACCATCACTTCTAATGAAGTGGATCTAGATAATGAAGTCTTACAAGGTACACTTTTTATTCACTAAAGAATGGAAATAGTCTCATTTGATTCTAGTTATACTCATCCTTTTTATCTTGAAAAATTTCTAGAACTATAGAATTGAAGCCCGGAAACCATGAAGTAGATATATCTGTAAAAACACCAAGTGGTGCAATAATTTCCACCCAAGTGTTTGAATCTTCTCCAGTTGGAGTATGTGGGATGATTCATCCATCGAATCTCATAATACTTCCCTTAGTGGTGTTAGAACCTATAATGGGAATGGATTGGCTCACATTATATATAGCAGATATTAACTATTGGGGAAAGGAAATATATTTTCATATTCTGAACAATCCCATGCTCCTCTACAAATTCCATGAAGAACATGAATCTCCTTTGAAAAATCCTTCAATGGTGTGGGTGTTGATTCCATATGAAGAAGAATACCTCGCCCAATTGGTTAAATAAAAGGAAAGTCCCAACCATGTGGAAATTCCCATTGGGATGGAGACGTAATTCCTAATGATTTACCTGGACATTCCCAAGATTTTGAGTTATAGTTCTCTATAGAACTCAGACCTAAATCTTCTCCTATCTCAAAGTGTCCCTATAGGATGGATCATGTTGAACTGGAGGAGTTAAAGAAGAATCTATAAAAGAACATTGGCAATGGGTTCATACACCCCAGTGAATCACCCTGGGGTGTGCTAGTTCTCTTTATGAAGAAAAAGGATGGAACAATGCAGATGCATATCGATTGTTAAGAACTCAATAAGATCACCATAATGAAGAAGTATCATCTTCAAATGATTGATGACTTTTTAGATCAGTTAAGAGGATCTCAATACTTCTCAAAGGTGGATCTTCATTATATATATCATCAGATAAAGGAGAAGAAGGAAGATATTCAGAATACTCCCTTCTATACAAGGAATGGGAACTATGAGTTTCTGATGATTCCCTTAGGGCATTCTAATTCCCCTACATTATTCATTTATTTGATAAATAGAGTATTTGGGCATTTTCTTGATATTTTTTGGTAATGTTTACTGATAATATTCTCATATACTCAAATATTAAGGAGGAACATGAAGAAACATATAAGACTTGTGTTGAAAATATTGAGAAAACAGAAGTTGTACGCCATGTTTAGAAACTGTGACTTTTGGATGAATCTTGTCACGTTCTTGGGACATGTGATCACAAGTGAGAAACTTTCTGTGGACCCTCCTAAAAAAAAGGTTATTGAGGAATGGCCCAAGCCCTCTTTTCTCATAGAAATCGATATTTTTATTGGATTATCTAGGTACTATAAACATTTTGTGATACATTTCTTACAATTTTAATTCCCACTATCTAGTTGAACAATGAAAGTGGTAATGTATATCTAGATGTAAGAATGTAAGGAAAGATCCATGAAGCTGAAGTGAAGGCTAATCACTGGAACTATACTCACACTAAAAATGTTGAGGAATTTTTGTGATATAAAGATATGCATTAATGTAAGTATTGGGTTGCGTACTCATGAAAAATGATAATGTGATAGCCTACGCCTCACGAAAGTTAAAGATCCATGATAATAACTACATTACATATGATCTTGGGTTCGAAGCCGTGATTTTTACCTTGAAAATATGGCGACACTACCTTTATGGTGAGTAGTGTGACTTATACACCAACAAAAAGTTCTTAAGAGTAAATATTCACACAAAAGGAGATCAACATGAATCAAAGGATATGGTTAGAGATAATCAAGGACTACCATTGCCCTATTCACTATCATCTTGGAGAGGTGAAAAATGTAGCTAACGCACTATGAAGAAAAGAACCTGCTACTCTATCAAGGATATGGATCAATAAATACCCTATCTTCATGGATATGAAAAGGATGGATTTAGAAATCATAATGGAAGTGGATATATCCCAAGTTTCCCAAATGATTGTAAAACCATCTATCTAAGAGAAAATTAAGGAGGAAAAAAGGGATGATCTGGGGTTAAAAAATAAGGTGAATGTTGTATAGGAAGGGAATCTCTAAGAGTTCCATATCGATGATGATGGTGTGATTATGTTTGGAAAGCAGAATTGTGTGCCTTTTTCACCCAGGATAAATAATGTGATATTGGGTAATGCACATAACTCAAAATTATCTATTTATCATGGGAGTACCATGATGTACTGTGTTCTATGAGAACACTTCTAGTGGGAAAACATGAAGAAAGAGATTGTGTAATATATATCAAGCCGCTTGGTAAGTTAGCAAGTTAAAGCAGAGTGAAAAAAGTTCAATGGGATGATGCAGCCATTGCCGTTATCCCTGTGGAAATGGGAGACTGTAACTATGTACATTTTAATGAGTCTCTTGAAGATGTCCAATGGAAATAATATGATATGGTTTGTGGTTGACCGACTCACCAAGACAGCCCATATTATCGCTGTTTGGGAAGATATATAGAATGAATAACTTTCAAACATATATGTTAATTAATTAGTGAGACCACATGGTGTTCTACTCTAGATTGTCTCTGACCATTATTCAAGGATCACATCTAAATTTTGGAGGATTCTTCCACATTCTTTGAGTGCTCAATTTAATTTTAGTACGACCATGCACCCCAAAATTAATGGTCAATCTAAAAATGACTATTAATATACTTGAAGACATTATTAGAGACTACTATTTAGAATTCAATGGATGATGGTATTATCATCTCTCATTGGTTGAGTTCTCATACAACAATAGTGTCCACTCAAGTATTCAGATGACTCCATATGAAGCATTGTATGTAAAGAGATTTGGAACACCAAACTATTGAGATGAAGATGGAGAAAAAATGTTACTTGGACTCAATCTTGTACAAGTGATGATAGACAAGGTTCATGTCATCCCAAAACAAATCAAAGATACTCAGATTTGGAAAAATAGATATGTTAACAACCATCGAAGGGACTTGGAGTTTGATGTTGGAGATAAATTCTTCCATCAAAAATCAACATAGAAGAGATACATGTGGTTTAGAAATAAAGGGAAGCTAATCCCAAGGTACATTGGGATCTTTGAGATCCTTGGTCACATAATAATCTTGGACTATAGTATTTCACTTCCACATAATATGGCTGCAGTCCATGATTTATTTCAGGTATCACTCTTGAGGATGTGCATAATAGATCCCTCACATGTACGGTAATCTGGGATGAAACAAATGGAATATGATCTCTCCAACGATGAGTAACAAGTATAGATTCTAGACAGAAGAGATAAGGTTCTATGAAACAAGACAACTCACCTTGTCAATGTGTTGGAGATGAACTATATATTTGGAGAACAAAAATGGGAACCAATGGAGGAAGTGAAGGAGAAGTAGCCACATATGTTTATGCAATATGAAATTTTGAGGGAGAAATTTCCTAAAGGGGGAAGAATGTAATGACCCAATGTTTTATCAATTGAATTCCCTTCATATAAAATTGCCTTAAAGTATCATAAAATTAGAAAAAACAATTCCACATCATTAACAAATGAAAACCTATATGACCTTTAAACATAAATTTTCAACTTATGTGTTTTGAATTTCAAAAATATGACATGCACGGTTGTGTTCAGGGTGATTTTTAGTGTCTAAAAGAAAAAACATAATTTTTTGTGAATAGTAACATAACTTTATAAATAGAATTGATACCCTTTTAAATAGTGACATACCCTAATGAATAGTAACAATACCTATTATAGTATATATATAAGATTTTAGTGAAGGTATGATGTGCCGATATCGTGGAATAAGAAAATAAATGTTTTAAAATTGTAATTTTTCAAATTAAATATTGTTTTATTTAATAATTAAATTACTCATATTTAAAAAATTATTTTTGAAAATTGGGCTTCATTTTGGGATTCTACTGACTTTAAAAATGGTTGGGTGAATGTATGACCCCAAAATGATGAAGGGATAAATGATTAAATAATAGGACTCATGTCAACATGGTGAACCTTTCATTTCAGGAAACTACCTAATTTGAACTCCACATTTAGGAATAATTGGCTTGTAGTTGTGATTAAGATGGGTTAAATTTTGGGATGTTTCGGAGGGTGTGTGTGAGAGAGGAAAAAGAACACTGAAAAGGACATGTGTTGTCCTGTGGGGAAAGTCATTAGTCAGATGACTTGTTCATGCACGTGGGTGGGCCTCAGTGTGGGGACGATGCGTCTGTGGGGTAACTGGAGGTACCTGGGAGGCCAGGACCCGATGAACATGTTAAAGGAGCGGTTTCTATGATGTCACCAGGTCCCAGTTGTAAAAAAAAAGTGCAATGACTCTGTATGTTATTAAACAATCATACACATAGAATCATCTCCTCTGATTTCCAATGAAATCCAATTCACGAAATCAACATATATTCCACCCCACCTCATTCCTTGGATCTTAAGTGGATGAGTAAATCATTTTGGAACCTAATTTTTATCCTTTAACTACTAAAATGTGATGCATTGAGGAAGAAACTAAGTAAAAATCTACCTCATTCTACCCAAAAATGAACAGGTGAAGGTATTTTTACATCATTTCCACTGAAGAATGTACTTCTAAGAGATTTAGAAAAACTCCCCTATGAACTCCCCACAGAACACAAGTGTATATAATCTCTATCCATAGAAAAGTATGACACGATCCCCGTATTAGGAAAATCTATTAGTTTTATTCCTGAGGAAATCTTGTCCCACAAAACATCATTGTTGATGTCACCCAACTGAGCCTTTCTCACCCTCTAATTAAATTGTAGATTCACCACCATTGATAGAAGATATATTTTCCCTATAACTTCTATTAATTATATTTATAAATAGGATAACTAATCAAACTCCTCCTCTAACAAAAGGGAACTTGATTTCCAATAGTTGGTATATGTCTCCTTGTTTCCCTTCCTTGGAGTAAAATATTATCTCTATGTCAAATTCATGTAGGAACTCCAACGAAAACCCATATCTTATAGTGATGTATCATTGGTTAAATATGGACATGATACTCTAGTGATTTTAGAAAAAAATGAAATTATCATGAATAAAATAATTCAACCACATCTTCCAAGTGAAAACTACCACTTCCAATTAGATTTCAGGGGTTGTGTAGTTTTTCTTGTGTGGTCTCAACTATGAAAATGCATAATCAATCACTACCTTTATCAACATTTATATGAATTTGATTATAGCTTCAATACTTTGCAAATTGGTGTCAAAATTGAAACTCATGATTTATAATGGTTTTTTATCTTAAATCAAAGGGAAGATTTTTTCTTAAGGAAAACGTCATTATAAAGTGGAAGAGTGTGTTATTATTTGATCATTTTCATCAAACACTAAATATTGGCGCAAAATATACTTCTCTGAATAAGAAGACATAAAATGAATAATGTTTTAAAAATATTGTGGCATCGCTTGAAATAAAAAGAACTAGGTGGAAGAAAAAATTTCTCATTTTTTCACAAAACTAATTCCATAATGACAGTGACTTGATTCAGAAAAGTTTTGTTAAATCAAAGGATCAATAGATTTTCCATCAGTAGAGAAGTAATGATAATTGAAAGTCATATAGTTGAGTGAGTGAACCACAAGATGCCCGATACATCTATGATTTCAATGAAAAATACATTGTTAAAATATTTGTCTAAAAATAGAGCATCACCCACACCATTTTTATGGAATTATTTATGGAAGTTAAAGAATCCATATCTTGATCACACAGCCCTATTATTCACATGATCATGCATTCCACCCCCCCACAGATTCATATAGGATGGAATCATTCAAAACCACTACCACATAGTCTCGAAAAAACATCATGTTAGTTGATATATATCCTCACACAACATCCATTTATAGAAACATGGCTTCTTTCAAGATAGACATCCCTCACACAACCCCAATATTCTTACAACACAAAATATTTAATTGAACCATCCCCTATGAATCCTTTCCTAATTATAGTTCAATATCCCTTAGAATATAAAACCTAATATATTTGATTAAATCTATTATTACTTGACCAAGCCTCGAGGTCCCTTATATGATCCCTCATTCCAAAATACATTATTTCAAATAAGTTTTCTTCATAAGTTCCCTATACCCTTTAAAATTGGGTTCTTTTATTTGAACATTACTCACACGACCAATTTCATCATCCTTACATCCCACACAATTTTATCATGAATGTGTTGGGAGACAGTATAGATTTTCTCATATGCATAGGCACCCTAACATGACAAAATCGTCCAACCATCGAAAATAGGTAGTGTATATACATTCTTATCTCTAAAAGTGATTTTATATAGGACATGTAAGAACAAGAATTGGTGGAATATCAATGGGAAGTTGGATGATATCCCTTTTATGGTAATCATGGACCCTTGAAAACCATATATGAAAATGGATCCACCATTCTTAAGTTCCATCAACACAAAATCAATAGGACCATAAAGTACATATCAATCAAATCTTAGTTTGATGATGTAAAACTGGAAGACAATATCCTCATCACATTATGATATGTAATAATTCATCATCATTTGTACATGATATAAAATTATAGCCTTACCCCATGTAACAAACATATAATGCATTGTGTAATAGGCATGAGATGATCCCCCCTCTACTGGGAATCTATTATACATTGGACCCACTCCATCCCTTTACATCCCCACTTGTTCAATAGAAGAATCCTTTCCACATGATATTAATGTCCACAGATATTTCCTTCCACATGAACATAAGAATTACACTATAAATATGGGGGGTTTTCTCCATGTATTCTAATGATTTATGTTTGATTCCTTATAATGGATAAGTATGGATACATATACAAATAATTCTATATTCCCAATGTGAGGTCAAAAAAATGATCCCCCACCCTCATGGAAACACATAACACATCAATATCCAAACATGAGGACTCCAGTCGGTACATGGTTCTGATTTTTGGTGCTAACCTATAAATAATCTATTATGTGATGAACATCTATTGGATATTTCCTCAAAATAATTTAAACTTATTATTATAACCCCACAATACACTAAGACTATGACCCAACCAAATAAATCTAATCATAACCTCAAATGAGAAAAGTTTGATAGTCTTTATGAAGAGACATAAAAACCTTGAGTGATCAGCATTAGTTTCCTAACAATTTGAGTTCCAGTTGAATCATGTCTCACATGATAATAATGAATTTCAAAATATTACAATAAAATAATTAATAACTAAACGATCCATGGATTACTTATTGTACTTTTGTATGTTTCCATGTATCATATAGGATATTCCTTCGGTTTTATAGAAAAGTCATCTCTTTAATGACATGACCTCCAATAATAATGAGAATAACTATATGATTCCAAAAAACTCTCAATGTATGCAAATATCTAGACATGTCCAATGCCACCAAAATTTTAGATAACATGTCACTTCCATATCAGGATAGAAAGAACCATAATTAACCATTTTAGACATTAATATGGAACATGGAATGATATTCATTTACATATTTCAAATATATGACGGATTCCCTAACTAGGAAACAATATACAAGGTGAAATCCATTGAAGGAGTTGACTACATACCGTCTTCTACTTTTGAACATGTAACAAACATCATCAATCATGGATGCAGAGTCTTCCCACCATTGGAAAATGGGGACATGAAGAAACATTAAAAAAGTGGAAATTAAAAGTACAAGGATTTAAAAAACTCATATATAATGAAAAAATATCAGTCACTGGATTCACAAACCAATAGATGCATCAGAAAAAAATATTGAACATGATGTGAAGCTCTTCTACATAAACCATGTGCAGTCGGGTAACATTAGAGATCACATGTTTTATATATCAATAGATCAAAAATTATTAGATGTTAATATTGTTTGAAATTAATGAAAAATCCTTCTATAAAACATTGTAAAGATGAATAATGTTGTGTATCCTCAATCTTACATATCATTGACATGGATCATTCCTACATGCTAGAGAAGATGAATATCTTATTTCATGTTTTATATATCTATAATTATATATGTATTGATGGTTTAATTTGTATTACATAATGTATAAATATACCTAAAAATATTAATAATCAACCTCCAACAAGTACTATAGTAGGATAGCTAAATGCTAAAATATCCCAAATAATTACATTTTTTTTTCATGAATGATACTTCTACCAAAGCTACCAGGTAACCTCACCATGCATTCACCTCTAGGATCATCTAAAAAAGTGTGATCAAAACAATGTTTCATCATTCTAAAAATGAAGGGGAAATCCATAATGAATATATTTCGTATAAAGACCTATAAATTATCGTTCCAAAATGTTGTCGTCAAAATTAGGGGATGCATGAGAGGATATCCACCCCCACCCATTGTTATGATGAACTATTTCATTATACTCTACCTATAATTTTGAGAGGTATGAAACCCAAAAATCCAAAATATAAGGGATATATATTTCCCTCCATCCATGATCACTATATAGGAGTCTCTGAGGATGGATCCCACATTACATAATGAGATTTTTGACTAACTCCACAATACTAAAACATGGATAATTATGTCCATGCTCTAATGGCCCTTGTATAGAATACCCAACACTAATGATGTTGGTATTTTTAAAATCCTACTTGATAGGAGGCCTCTCTTATAGATCATGTGGCCCATTAAAATATCGGTACATCGCCTATAACCCTCAAAACAACCATATGGGTTTGTGTCATCACTTTGTCGATATTATAACAATGGATTCCTAATAGATAGTTTTGGTTGACTCTCCAAATATTATGTGCCATAGAAAAATATAATGGGCCATTATATGTTGAAGAATATCACTTCAGGGGTTCCACCCAGCAACATCACCAACTGAAATAGAAGTCTTAAAATGGTGAAAACATCCAATACCATGATGGTCATTCCCGGGGTATAATAACAAAAAATAATCCTAGGGATCCTACCCATGGAATTGTTTATAAGTATTATAGAATTAATCATTATGACCCTTAGAGTATTTTGGTTGTGGAAGCCCCATGCCATCATAGGAAGTAATTGGAGAAATATGACTTCACCATTAGCCAATTATAATTCCTTGCAACAAAAAAATTATTGATACACCAGTTTATTTACCACTTCTATAGAGGTAGGATCTTGATAGTTGACACTAATCATACCTGATTATGATGTTCACAGGTTCCCTAGATCCCTCCCCAACTACCTATATGTTGAAGATGTCTGAGATTCCTTCCATGAACTCTAAGTAAAACTACCACTACCTCTATCATTTTCCCTCCTCTATACCACCTCCTTAGAGTAATTGGATATATCTTGATTTGGATTGGTTTTGATAGAAGATATTCAAAATTATATGGACCCATAGTGGCTTGATGTCCATCTTGACCAATTAGAGGCCACAGATACCCCATCATATATGCATGTGTTCATGAATCTTTCAATTCCGCTAGAAAAAACTATATTATTTAATAGTCGATATCCCTATGTGATTACCCATATGATAGAAAATAAACAGAAGATAAATTCTACATTAGTACCATCCCATCATTCCCAAGAATCATAAATTTTATCATAGGGTGATCAAGAACTACTATAACCTACTGATTGTGAGATAAAGAATAACTTGTGTGAAATCATTACCAACATTGAGAAATTTTTCCCATTCTGATAACATGCCAAACATTACATCATCATCATAGAGTACCACATTAATGAAAATGTAGACTTTATCCATCAAAATATAAAAGAAAAAAATCAACACGTAGAAATATTATTAGTTGGATTATCATTGTATCTCTATGTAGCTTGAGGAAACACATCAGTGGTTCCTAAATGTTGACATTATTTCACACCTAGTAGCCCAGTGCACTGAATCGTATAGGTACTACTATATTTTTTTAGTAGGATAGCTTTAGGATACCCTTGTGTATTTTCCATGTTAGAAAATATGTATCCTATCAATTGTAGATACGAGGATAGTGGATGTGGATTTCAGTTCTTTTATATCCCCTTCTGTTATAGAGAAATGATCAATTGGAAAACACACCCGTTGATGATGAAAATTCCCATCCAACAAATAATACTATGAATATTATCAAAATAAACCCAGTGGATGATTTGAGAAACCATGAATGTGAATATCATAATGATAAAGAAAACACCCCCTAGTATAGATAATATATTAGGAAAATATACAGATAGGATTCCCCACTCGTCAGTGGAGAATGACATTGTGCCTCAAATGTTCATCCATTGTGGAACTGATTCCTTACCATTCAGACCTTGTCAAGGAAAAATGTGTTCTTGATCCTATATTAATGTCTATTGATGTTCTATAAACTGAGATAAATTTCAGATTAGCAATTTTTATATAATAAATTGAGGGTAAAAAGAATCTCAACATCAAACATCTAGTTTTATAGTTCCTATAGTTAGAGAATGTGAATGGGGACCATATACCTATCCTAGGTTAATATTTGGCCTTTCATGTATTGATAAACTTGGTCAATGAGGGTTGTCCCATCCACTCAATTAGTATAGAAATTAGTATATTCAGATGATGTCCATGATATGACCCACCAACCCTAGCACAACAACATGAATTCCCACCATGGTACCACAACCGCATAGCCACTCGATCCAGAAATTCATTTTGGGGATTGGTGTCTACAAACCCATTCCAATACAATGTGATAGGCACTCTCATTTCCTATATTGAGGCTTTAGAGACAAATCTAGTATTGATTCCACCTAAATTGAATCCTTTCTTAACCTGGGTGCATATATTTTATCCACCATAATAATTTGGTAATCCAAGCTTCATGTAACACCCCAAGCTTCCATGATACACTTCTTTTTAAATAATTTAGTATATTGTGCTACACGTAACATCGACTTTGAGCACAACATGACCTTTAAAACTATCCATTTAAAAAGTGATTATTAATATTATTTACCAAATTATGAAATTTATTAATTATTTTTTGAAAATAGACTTCATTTTTTATTTCTAAATTTAAAAATTATCTTTGGGTGAAATTTTTGTAATTTTTTGAAAAGTTTCAATTTTTGATGAATAGTTAAAAATACAGCATTGTTGTTAAAAACTGTCATTCCCATATAAATAATTATTTTACTATAAATTTATTTTAGAAGAGATAAATAATAAATATATTAATCCAATATATTTCATTGGTTTCTTGATATAATATAATTATATATACAAATTTGTCAAACTTTTGAACGTCTCTTTTACTAGCCATATAGCCACATCTACAGAATTTGAATTAAATGAATTTTACTATTTTTGAAAATTTAATTTCAAAAAATATATTAACATGGTTATAATTATTACGAAAAATGTGATCTAATAAGATCAAAATAATTTTTTGTGAATGGTATCTTTTGGATATTATTTACCTATGTTAAAGTTACAGAGGGTAATTAAAGGTAAAATTAATATTATAATAATAAAATATTACCCTAATACTTGTACTAATTTAATTTTATTAGTGTCTTTCGACCAAAATGGACACACGGTTGAAATTTTGATAAATTTTAATGCTCTTTTTTATGACATTTATTATATTTTATTTAAATATAAGTTAAAATTCGATCGTCAAATTTTAATAACTAAACCATTTATAATATAGGGTTATAAATAAGATAAAATATAAAAAAAATATTATTAATATTTAAAAATAATTATCTACATAATTTTATTTGTTATTATAATTTTTGGAAATATATAATTTCATTAAATGGTGACACCATAATGAGGTAGTAATTGAATTATTAAAGGACGAGTCAATTAAATTATATTTCAAATATTCAAATAAATATAATTTCTATTAATTAATGGAATAAACTAATTTTATAGAGAACATATACTTGTTAGATAAATATTAGAATTACTGGTTCAAATTTATCATGATGTTTTGATATTTTTAAAAATACATATAATGAATAGTATCAAAATGCACAAAAATGATTCTTAAAAATAAGTAATATTTAATTAAATTTTAAAAAATTCATAAGAAAATAAAGTTTGACCAACTAAATAGAGTCGTGTTACATATATCATAAATGATCCAATTAGGATTCTTTGGGAATTTTATAGATACTATATTTACCTTAGAGTGTAAAAATACTAGAAGACACAAAAAGAGTTAAACTATTTAACTAAGGGTTAAACCCAAAGAAAATGTTAATTCCGTGAAGTAAAAATTTCTAAAAATCACTGGAAGAGAATATTTTGATCCATACATAACTTATCAACAAAATAAATCACTTTAGGGCTATTTGAGACAAAAAATCAATTTATAATAAATTAATGTTTTAATATATTCCAAAAATTACCAATCACCTCTCTTAAAAAGGGATCATGTATCTCTCTTTAATTGACAATTTCATAGTTATGTTACTCATCTAAACCATGCCCAATTCATCTGCCAAAATCCCTCACTTAATTTTGGAGGCCACACATTGGGCGGAAAGCCATCATAAGGAGTCATTTTATGCAAAGTAAAAGGAGACACTAGGAATGGAGGTAATTATTTTATCACCACTTCCAATGTTCTTTTCTTCTTATACATTCGATTTCTATGTTATTTCCATATTAAAATACTAAATTCAATATTATCCACATATTTATATGTTATTATAATAATGGGACATCCATATTACTCATTTTATACATCATAGAAATAATTATATCACTATGTGTGCATACGTAAAACTTAACGTCTTCATGATGTGGTGTAAATAATTATTCAACATTTATTTACATGGATGGATATAGTGATGAGTATAATGGATATAAAAAATGAATATAACATGGAAATGATTCATTTAAATTAATATAACATCCAATTCTCTATAATTTAATAATTAATGGACCGTTACTGTCGCTCGTGCGTACGTACGACCTATAGTCTCCATGACGTGATGATATCTATTACCTACATTAACCATTGAAGAATCATTATAAAATTTATATGATGAGTAAAAATAATTATTATAAACATAATTATGTTATTGATATGAATAAAATATATCTTATTCATAAGAAACATGGCTATCATATAAAAAACGGAATGGGAAAACAAAGCAGTTAACACACGAAACAATAATAATACTAAAATATTATTACCAAAATGATCTAAAAGGATAATATATGATATAATAAACATTAATATGATCCTAATATAATTTAATAAAATTTTCTAAAATTATTAAGGAGGCTAAATCACCCTTTACTAATGGAATGTATGAGGTAAGGGTTAATTTCACAATCTCTTTATTATTTGGGATTTATTATATGTAAGTAGCTACTGTGACATCCTTAAAATACTTTTCCTTGTAATAAAATAAAGCACCGACACTGGGAAACTAGTTTTTGGGAATTAAAGTTGGTATCAAAGGTTGTTTAGTAAAAAACATGGAAAATAGATTTAAAAAAACATTGATTAGGGAACATTACCGTTAGAATGACTTTGGGGACAAGTATATAAGAACATCCTATAATTTTGGTAATGTAAGGATTATGTTGGTATTCCAAAAAATGCATCCATGTGTGGATTTTATACACGGACATGGCTCTGTTATAGATATACCTATGAGTAATAACTTTTACAAGTTGTTTTGGGCTTTACTTGGTGTAACCTAGTACATGAAAATAGGCCTTACAGACCTGAAAATTAATTATTTTTTCCAAAGAATAATTTTGAGTAAAAAGTGTAAAACTAAAGGAAAACCATAGAAAAAGAGTTAACTGTAGAAGGATCCCATAAAATCATTAAAAAAAGACTAAAAATGTTAGATCTATCCACCATATAATGCCTACAATTATGATACAATACCTCCAAATCGAAGACATTCTCTAGATGATCCTCAAAATTGTTAGCCAGCTTCTGTGAGGCCCAGATGTATTCCTCTATATTGATCATACTTTTGTTAAAACACATGAAAAATGAGGTTTTGTTTGTTTATCCACACCCATTTATCATCATTAATGTTCACTCTAATCGATCTCTCATATATTCTATCGACAACTTAGAATGTTATTCATTAATCTTAATAACCTATGGAACGGCGGGAAACGGGGAGCTCCTCTAACTGGTGAATTGCTTCTTCCCTCAGTAACGAGGGTGGCCTAGGTGCTGTCCCCTCCCCCCTCCATGGGGGATGGGGAATTTTCGTTTCCTAAGGGTCCCAGGTTCTTCAGGCCCTTCTCTAATCTGAACTTCCTTCCCCCTTTACTCAAAGTTTCAATTTTACCTAAAGCTCTAGAGCTCCTCGATGGTTACCCTAACCTTCAGATCTTGAAATCGGAGTTCTCGGAGTCTTCGACACTTCTGAACCACACTCTGGTTGCCCGCTTCAAGCAAAGGAGACCATCAATTGATGCTTTCGACAGGTTCGTGTTTAGTTTGTGGGATCTGCACGAACGGGCGGTGGTCGGGTTACTCGATAGCCGCTAGATTATGATACGCTTTGAGTCAGAGGCGGACCTTATTAAGGCTTGGTCCAGGGCTTCGCGAAGTTTCAACGGGATGAGTTTCATCCTAATTCATTGAAATTTCGATCTACACATGAAGCGGGATCTCTATCAATGGAGATTTGGCTAAGTTTACCTAAACTTTCGCTTCCTTTCCAGAATCCCGCTATTCCTCAGATGATTGGTAATATGATAAGAAGGTTTCGTTGCTTTGATAGTCGTACTACTGCAGTGTGTCATCCGGTTAATCCCAGAATCTATGTTGAAGTTGATGTGTCTCGCCTGCCTTTTGATTTTATTTGGGTTACCATTGGTGAGGAGTACATGTGTAAGCAGATGGTGGTTTATGAAAACTTGATGGATTTCTATTACTGTTGTAAGCGGCTGGGTCACACCTCGGTGGACTGTCGAAAGAGAGATCCCCTATAATTGTTGAAGTCTAAAGATAGGAAGGTGAAGGTTGATGTGGTGAAGAGCCCAGTTCAGGGGGAAAGGGTGTTTAAGGGTACAATGTCTTCTGTGCATCCTGCGAATGGTGAGATGGGGTGTTGTAACACCCCAAGATTTCATAGTGTGTTATTTCTTCAAAATAATTCAATAACTTGCACTACACGCAACACCGAGTTCAATCACACCATGACTTACAAAAAAAATGGCCCTTAAAAGAGGTCATGAATAGCATTAACTACATTTTAAACTTTATATAATCCTTATAATTTTAGAATCCATATTATGAGTTTCTTAGTCATAATGCAAGAACAGATTCATTTTCAGTATTTCACTTTTATCAACTTTTAATAGTGAAACCTTTTTAAATACAATATTTTAAACTTTTTGACTAAATGGGGACATCAAAAAAAATTAAAATGAAACATCCCAAGCTTACACGGTACGCTTTCTTTTGAATAAAACAGTAGCGTGTGTTGTACGCAACTTCGAGTTTTAACACACACCACAACCAATCAAACTAGCCGTTATGAATAGTAATACCTAAATTTTGAAATTAGATATATTTTATATTTTAAAATGGACTTCATTTTTGGATTCGGAATATCGAATTTAGCCTAAGGTGAAATTTTGGTACTTTTCGGATAACTTTCATATTTTGATGAATAGTGAAAATTACTAAATTTTAATTAAAAACAACTTTTTTAATCAAAATAATTAATAGTGATAAATTATGAATTTTAGTAGTTTTAAAGTATATTTAGAATATATTTTTACCATTTAATATAATTTTGGTCATTGTACATAATTTTACAATTAAACCAAACATAAACAAGTGTCAATCTTTTGATAGTTATTATCTCTTAAAAACACGCTTTTTGTTTTGACAGCGGGAATTAATTTTAAATTAATTTCTGCCACTTCTGTGTTTTGAATTTAGAAAAATGGATTCCATATTTGGAATCAGGATGTCCAAATTGTGTAAATAGGTAACTTTTATTTTTAGACATTTTGAATAATTACTGTGGTAATATTTTATTTACCATGGTTAAGGGTAAATCCGGTAAATAAGGGTTAAAAAATAATATTATAATAATACAAAATTAACCTAAAACGTGTCCTAACCTTATTGGTGGACACATACCCGACCATGAGCATCCTTGGGTCAATTTGGGGACCCCTTGGATCCACTTGTATGTGGTAGGGACACTTTATATTAATAAAGTTAAAATAAAAATAAAAATGGCATAAGCTTACATCTTTTAGAAGAACAATTTTTACAAAGGGTTATACATGTTGGATTTTCGATTATAAATATTCATTAGAAAGATAAAACGATTTCCTACATAATGATATTTTATTTATAATTTTTAGACATCAAATAATTTAAATTATTAATGACACAATAATGATGCAATGTTTACCTCATTAATAAATCATTTAAATAAATAAGATTATAATGATTAAAATATTATCTAAAACCTGTCCAATTATTATTGGTTGATGTTATTTAGAATATGAGTCATCTTATCTTCGACCTAAATGATTTTTGGACCATTATAAACCGAATATAAATATATTATAAAGTAATACTTTCACTCTTTCTTAAAGAGCCCCTCTTCTCCCTTATAAAAGGAGACCACTTCTACTCATTCCTCACACCTCTCAAGCCACTTGGCTCGTCCAAACTCTGCCCAAATAAGCTCCCCACATCCCTCTCCTCCTACTTGAAGCTTCCCCTTAGGCAGAAAGCATTTCAAGAAGTCCTTTGGTTCCAACCAAAGTGAGTTACCTAAATTAAAGGAGGTTAACCTACCCCAACCAAGGAAAAGTACAAGGTAAGGGATTTTCTTATCTCACATTCAATTCCGTGAGATTTCCATTATTCGCCACTAAATTATTCAAAGTGGTTTATTGTGTACTGGCATTTGATATATATTATCATATTCATGTTATTCTGTAAATAATTTGGTGGTTATTAACTTTTGTCCATACGACTCAGTTGATTAACGTGGTAAGGGGTTTTCATCTCACTCCTTATTCCCGTGAGATTCATGCCATATTGCCACCATTACCTTTTGTGTGGTGTATGTACTGCCCATAATTATATTCTTTGTGTAATACACTCTAATTTATGTGTACTTACATATTCATTGTATGATACCTCTTTCATGGGTTGTATGTTTCATAAGTTACCAAACTGGTAAGGGTTATTTCACAATCTCTTCATTATCCGAAGATGTTTATACGTAATAATCTACTGGTATCTCGTTATCATCCACATCCATGTTTCTTCAAAATGTATTTCAAAACATTTTTATTATTTAAAAGAATATGGGTTAAAGTCATTTATACCCTTGTTTGATTTTTTATAAGAGGTTTATAAGGGAATCTTTCCGTCGTTTTCCAAACAAGGTACTTTTTAACCTTTTCGACAGAATTAAGATAAGAATGTTTTTTTAACTTATACGGCGGGTGCGGTTATTTTCCGCCGTTATAAAATCATCAAAGCTTCCCTTAAAAGCTTATAAGATTATTTTCAAAGAAAATGTTTGATTTTATATGGATCTTAAATGATTTCAAAATAAAAGGAGATATTTCTTTAAAAAGAATTTTGATTTCATCTATGTCAACATCCTTTGATGGGTTTTAAGATTATTTGAAGTTGATTTATTATGATACAAAACTTCTATATTGTTTTGAAGGTTTTGTTATATGTTTGACTGTGGATGTGCTATTTTTATACCATTCAAAGTTTATGGTGAAAGTATTGACATTTCGTATGCTAGTTCTAATAAGAATGTTTATGTTATATTTCAATCTTTACTTCATATGAATGTGTTGGACAAGTATATTCTAGTTTGGGGACTGGTTAAAGTAAGCCCTCCAGGTTGGGGACTGGTTAAAGTAAGCCCTCCAGGTTGGGGACTGGTAAAAGTAAGCCCTCCAGGTTAGGGACTGGTAAAAGTAAGCCCTACGGGTTGGTGTCCGGTTATTAGAGGCACTCCGGGTTGGTGTCCGGTTATTAGAGGCACTCCGGGTTGGTGTCCGGTTATTAGAGGCACTCCGGGTTGGGTTCCGGTTACAGTTATCCCCAAGGTCTTGGGACGAGGCCTTGAAAAGTAATTAAAGTTTAGCATTATGCATTCCAACATTATGAAAGTGGTTATTGATTTTGCATGTGATTATTCGATTAGTAGAATATCCATGTGAACAAGTAAATGGCATTATTTCATTTTACTTTTTCCATACTATATTGAAGTTCAAGTTTAAAAGGCTTTTGTTTTAGTAATTCATTGCCTTAAATGTTTATGCTTATTTTTGAATGTTCCGCTATATTGTTATCCTTACTGGGCATTTGAGCTCACCCCTTTTCTATGTTTTATTTTTCCCAGGATGTGAAGATATAAGTTATGAATGACCTGCAGGGATATTATGAGGGGATTATAGTGTGGACTGTGGAAACATTATGTTGTTGTAGTAGTTTTTCATTTTATGATGTAATGTAAAACTTATGAATATATCTAGTGTTTCCAAGGCTACTAAACCAATCGGTCTTTCGAGATTTGATCTTTCTTGTGATCATGCCAATGTTATGTAATAATGCACTGACTCTAGGTAACTGGGGTCGGGGCGTTACAGTTGGTATCAAAGGAAGTTTAGTACAAACCTTGGAAGCTAGATTTAGATAAACTCTGATTAGAGCACGTAGACCTAAGATGAACTTTGAGGATTAGTATAGAAGAACTTCCTAGAATTTTGGTATTGTAGAGATTTTGTGAGTTTTCTGAGCAATACATCCCTGTCTGGATACGAGCAGGTAGAGGCGGCTCTGGCACAGATGTACCTAGGGGTAAAACCCGAAAACACCGCTTTGAGCTAGACTCGAACGGGAACTGGTGCACGACAACGGGCCTTGCTGCACTCTTGGTTACGACACTCCCGGGGGATATGCTTAGGATAACTCTCATTTTCTTTACAAATCATTATGAAGGGTTTATGAGTATATACTTCCTCAAAGAAAACATTTTTATGATTATGGATTATATCCATAAATAGTTCAATTTATGTTAAGTGTTTTATAAGTATGGGATTATGTATTTTGATTCATAAACTGATCTAGTTTATGCCATTGTATAGAAATGGCGCCCAGTAGAAGGAATGAGAACTCCAGAAATACACATGATTCAAAGAGAAGGAAGGATCATATCTTTCATGGTCTTAAGCTAGAATTTATAAGAGAAATAGTCTCCCATGTATTATCATCATATGAAGAAATAATATCATGTGTTGATAAGATAAGTAAAGAGTTTACTGAGTCCTATGGCTTTGAAGGGAATCAAGAGAAGAAAAGGATGGAAGAGAGAAAGATGGATAAAGAGAAAAGGGAAAAGAAGAATTTTCCCATATGTGGTAACTGTGGAAAGAAACACCCTGGAACTTGCCTGAAAGGAATGGGAGTTTGTTATAAGTGTGGAGGAAAAGGGCACAAAGTACGTGACTGCAAGGGTAAGAAAATGTTTTTAAATGTACAATGCTTCATTTGCAAGGAGTTTGGACACTACGCGAACCTATGTCCCAGTCATCAGACTATGCCGAAAATGATGTTATTGGATAATAATCAAGTTATGATACTACCACAGATGAAGAGGAATGATTAGAGTTCTTATGTTGATTATGTCAATTGAGTGTTGTATCAACAATGTACTTGTTATAATAATTATGGAGTATATAAGGATTTTACTACAGTACTATTTCATTAAGGACTTTAGATTGTGTGGAACAAAGAAAAGTGACTCAATAGCAGGATAAATTTTTGGAAAATATATGGTTGAGAGAAAGATAAATCATAATATAGTTCTGATACTGAGGTAGTGATTTTGGAATAATACATGATTGTTTTGGATAAATTAAATTGGATATTCTTGACTACCTTGGAACTGATTAATGATTTGTATATTCCATCATTGATGGGGTTTAAAACATTTTTGGATTAATATCCAGCATTCTATATGGAATAAGGGAGCATGAATGTAATCAATAAGGAATATGGTAATTCAGGATGTTTCAGAATATTAAAAGAATACATGATGAAGGTATTCATATTCTATTACGGGGTAAAAAGGATCTACATTATGTTTACCTTCCTTATAAATGTTGGACTGTGAGTTTGGACAGAAGTATTTTGGATAGTTCTAGTTTGGATTATTTTGGATTTCCATAAAAGGACAACCCGGAGGTCGGGCGGCAACCCGTCGCGTTCGGCAAGGCTACGAGACTTGAACTCGCAACCGAAGGGCGAAAAGGGTGTATCACCTACCACTGGACAATGAGATGTCCTGGATTAAATAATGTAGTTTTTTTTAAAAGATTTGGTAGATGAATTATAAATTCATTTATTTTGGAACCCTGTACGAATAGTATAAATAGATTTTTTTTTACGTTCTATTATCTTTTAGAGTGAAAGATGAGTTTGTGGTAGAAATTTATTAATGGATAAAACTATAATTATAATGTAAGTATATCTCCTTATAATCTTAGCCAATCTCATAAATAAATTCCTCAACATTAATAAAAGGAACTTAGAACAAAAATTTTGTCCTAGATGGTACCTTAAATCATCACTAATTTATGGCTTTGGGATTGTTGGCCTTTTCATAGCCATGTTCTCTACCACTCTCCATCAGATAATTGATGGTTAGATTTCTCCTCCATATCCATATTTTCTTACATGGAACCCTAGTATGCGTTATTTTCGGTAATCTTCATACTTTCCACTCTTTATTTTAAATAGAGGCCTCATTAATTCATTTTTCGATGTGGGATTTCAACTAAGATATTTTGAAACGTCAAAAATGTGTTATCCCAATACCCTATGTTTTGTTGAACCGATGGTATTTCAAATCATCATAGATTGATGAGTTTAAGGACCTCAATTTTATACTTGTTTGTGATTGATGACCTCAATCACTACCTATAAATATTTACGTTTTTCCTCCAATTATATGTCTCTAATTGCCACCAATGTTCTCCTAATCGAGATCATAATTTGGTGGTGACCCTTTCATTTCTCTTTTCATCATATTAAGACTAAATTTTAGTAACCCAATTTCCAATGTGGGTTTTCCCACAAATATATTTTCTATTTTCAACCTTTTATTTTCGAAGAAAAATTTCAAATTGCGAGGACGCAATTTATTGAAGGAGGGGAGAATGTAACACCCCAAGATTTCATAGTGTGTTATTTCTTCAAAATAATTCAATAGCTTGCACTACACACAACACCGAGTTCAATCACACCATGACTTACAAAAAAAATGGCCATTAAAAGAGGTCATGAATAGCATTAACTAAATTTTAAACTTTATATAATCCTTATAATTTTAGAATCCATATTATGAGTTTCTTAGTCATAATGCAAGAACAGATTCATTTTCAATATTGCACTTTTATCAACTTTTAATAGTGAAACCTTTTTAAATACAATATTTTAAACTTTTTGACTAAATGGGGACATAAAAAAAATTAAAATGAAGCATCCCAAGCTTACACGGTACGCTTTCTTTTGAATAAAACAGTAGCGTGTGTTGTACGCAACTTCGAGTTTTAACACACACCACAACCAATCAAACTAGCCGTTATGAATAGTAATACCTAAATTTTGAAATTATATATATTTTATATTTTAAAATGGACTTCATTTTTGGATTCGGAATATCGAATTTAGCCTAAGGTGAAATTTTGGTACTTTTCAGATAACTTTCATATTTTGATGAATAGTGAAAATTACTAAATTTTAATTAAAAACAACTTTTTTAATCAAAATAATTAATAGTGATAAATTATGAATTTTAGTAGTTTTAAAGTATATTTAGAATATATTTTTACCATTTAATATAATGTTGGTCATTGTACATAATTTTACAATTAAACCAAACATAAACAAGTGTCAATCTTTTGATAGTTATTACCTCTTAAAAACACGCTTTTTGTTTTGACAGTGGGAATTAATTTTAAATTAATTTCTGCCACTTCTGTGTTTTGAATTTAGAAAAATGGATTCCATATTTGGAATCAGGATGTCCAAATTGTGTAAATAGGTAACTTTTATTTTTAGACATTTTGAATAATTACTGTGGTAAATATTTTATTTACCATGGTTAAGGGTAAATCCGGTAAATAAGGGTTAAAAAATAATATTATAATAATACAAAATTAACCTAAAACGTGTTCTAACCTTATTGGTGGACACATACCCGACCATGAGCATCCTTGGGTCAATTTGGGGACCCCTTGGATCCACTTGTATGTGGTAGGGACACTTTATATTAATAAAGTTAAAATAAAAATAAAAATGGCATAAGCTTACATCTTTTAGAAGAACAATTTTTACAAAGGGTTATACATGTTGGATTTTCGATTATAAATATTCATTAGAAAGCTAAAAATATTTCCTACATAATGATATTTTATTTATAATTTTTAGACATCAAATAATTTAAATTATTAATGACACAATAATGATGCAATGTTTACATCATTAATAAATCATTTAAATAAATAAGATTATAATGATTAAAATATTATCTAAAACCTGTCCAATTCTTATTGGTTGATGTTATTTAGAATATGAGTCATCTTATCTTCGACCTAAATGATTTTTGGACCATTATAAACCGAATATAATTATATTATAAAGTAATACTTTCACTCTTTCCTAAAGAGCCCCTCTTCTCCCTTATAAAAGGAGACCACTTCTACTCATTCCTCACACCTCTCAAGCCACTTGGCTCGTCCAAACTCTGCCCAACTAAGCTCCCCACATCCCTCTCCTCCTCCTTGAAGCTTCCCCTTAGGCAGAAAGCATTTCAAGAAGTCCTTTGGTTCCAACCAAAGTGAGTTACCTAAATTAAAGGAGGTTAACCTACCCCAACCAAGGAAAAGTACAAGGTAAGGGATTTTCTTATCTCACATTCAATTCCGTGAGATTTCCATTATTCGCCACTAAATTATTGAAAGTGGTGTATTGTGTACTGGAATTTGATATATATTATCATATTCATGTTATTCTGTAAATAATTTGGTGGTTATTAACTTTTGGCCATACGACTTAGTTGATTAACGTGGTAAGGGGTTTTCATCTCACTCCTTATTCCTGTGATATTCATGCCATATTGCCACCATTACCTTTTGTGTGGTGTATGTACTGACCATAATTATATTCTTTGTGTAATACACTCTAATTTATGTGTACTTACATATTCATTGTATGATACCTCTTTCATGGGTTGTATGTTTCATAAGTTACCAAACTGGTAAGGGTTATTTCACAATCTCTTCATTATCCGAGGATGTTTATACGTAATAATCTACTGGGATCTCGTTATCATCCACATCCATGTTTCTTCAAAATGTATTTCAAAACATTTTTAATATTTAAAAAAATATGGTTTAAAGTCATTTATACCCTTGTTTGATTTTTTAAAAGAGGTTTATAAGGGAATCTTTCCGTCGTTTTCCAAACAAGGTACTTTTTAACCTTTTCAACAGAATTAAGATAAGAATGTTTTTTTAACTTATACGGCGGGTGCGGTTATTTTCCGCCGTTATAAAATCGTCAAAGATTCCCTTAAAAGCTTATAAGATTATTTTCAAAGAAAATGTTTGATTTTATATGGATCTTAAATGATTTCAAAATAAAAGGAGATATTTCTTTAAAAAGAATTTTGATTTCATCTATGTCAACATCCTCTGATGGGTTTTAAGATTATTTGAAGTTGATTTATTATGATACAAAACTTCTATATTGTTTTGAAGGTTTTGTGATATGTTTGACTGTGGATGTGCTATTTTTATACCATTCAAAGTTTATGGTGAAAGTATTGACATTTCGTATGCTAGTTCCAATAAGAATGTTTATGTTATATTTCAATCTTTACTTCATATGAATGTGTTGGACAAGTATATTCCAGGTTGGGGACTGGTTAAAGTAAGCCCTCCAGGTTGGGGACTGGTTAAAGTAAGCCCTCCAGGTTGGGGACTGGTAAAAGTAAGCCCTCCAGGTTAGGGACTGGTAAAAGTAAGCCCTCCGGGTTGGTGTCCGGTTATTAGAGGCACTCCGAGTTGGTGTCCGGTTATTAGAGGCACTCCGGGTTGGTGTCCGGTTATTAGAGGCACTCCGGGTTCGGTTCCGGTTACAGTTAGCCCCAAGGTCTTGGGACGAGGCCTTGAAAAGTAATTAAAGTTTAGCATTATGCATTCCAACATTATGAAAGTGGTTATTGATTTTGCATGTGATTATTCGATTAGTAGAATATCCATGTGAACAAGTAAATGGCATTATTTCATTTTACTTTTGCCATACTATATTGAAGTTCAAGTTTAAAAGGCTTTTGTTTTAGTAATTCATTTCCTTAAATGTTTATGCTTATTTTTGAATGTTTTGCTATATTGTTATCCTTACTGGGCATTTGAGCTCACCCCTTTTCTATGTTTTATTTTTCCCAGGATGTGAAGATATAAGTTATGAATGACCTGCAGGGATATTATGAGGGGATTATAGTGTGGACTGTGGAAACATTATGTTGTTGTTGTAGTTTTTCATTTTATGATGTAATGTAAAACTTATGAATATATCTAGTGTTTCCTAGGCTACTAAACCAATCGGTCTTTCGAGATTTGATCTTTCTTGTGATCATGCCAATGTTATGTAATAATGCACCGACTCTGGGTAACTGGGGTCGGGGCGTTACAGGTGTGGTGAGTCTTCTGTTATTGTGGGGATAGAGGGTGATTCAAGAAGCAATAAATCTAAGTAGGAAATGGTGTTGGACCATGGCCAGGATGACTTGGGGTTGATGGAAGGTGTGTAGGCCTCTCTGCCGAATTCTGTTGTGGAGGTCCAGCAACCTAGCCCCCAACAGGAGACCTTTAGAGAGGCCCAGGTTTCAGAGGCGGTTGTAAGTCTGTGGCTGCAGCTGAATTCGATGGTCTCTTATGTCTTCAAAATATTGAGACAAGATTTGGAGAAAACAACTAGCTCCAATGTTAGAAAAGATTCAAAGAAGATTGAGGAGAAATGCTCCAGCTCATGGGAGGTGGCCCTTCCTACCTGTGCTAAGGGTACTAAGGGTCTGGATCCCTTGGAATGTCCCTTTCTTACTCTTAGCAATCAGTTTAATGATCTCTCTACAGTCATGTTGGATGATGGTATGGTTGAGGATGATGTTGCAGGGATTAATGGTGTTGTGGAAACACCGAAGGGTCATATGGGTATGGGAATGGAGATAGGGTCCATGGGTGTAGAGGAAGCTACTACTGATGACAAGCGGCTCCCTTTTATGGAGAATAACATTCCTGATCAAAGGCGGTGAATCATTTATGAGCCTCCTACTGCAGTTTTGGGGGTGCGAGCTGATAGTGGAAGAGAGAGTCCTGGGAGAGATAAGGAAAATGAGAGCGGCCCATTCGGTCGGTCATTCAGTTCTATTGTTCAAGGTGGGATGAAAACGATGGATTTAGGTGATGGGCCCTTATCTGCTTCTCCTAGAATAAAACCAAGGAAGGAATAATCCATTCTTCCGTGGCTGATGTGGACTAGATCGGCTTCTAAACAGAACAATGAGGTGATGGTGGATTTTAAGAAGGGATGTTTGGTCAAGAAGTCTTCCACCGAGAAACCTGGCCTTGATCTGCATAGGAGTCAGGTTCAATGTTCAAGCTATTGGAGATCTACTGAGTGGAAATAATCCACTGAAGAAGATGGATCTTATTTGGGGTGCAATGATGAGTCTAGTTATTTTGATTTGTAAGCTTTGATTTCTTGTGTTTTGGTTGTAATTTGGGGTACCAGATACCCATAAAATGACTTTTAAAATGGATAAAAAATTTATTTGTAGTATTAATAACCTAATCTAATGTATTCCATTGTTTATAAATATAGCCTAGTGGAAGAAATGGAAATCATTTCAACACACATAATACATGTAGGAATTTTCCTCCTATGAAAGATAATGAAAGTGGATGTGGTGATACAAGTGGTGTTGAACTACATATAACCAAACTGGTACATCTGACTTGGGTTTTGAATAATATCATGAACCATATAGAGCCCCCTGATCCACAAAGTGGAGGATCGATGTTAGACCACAAATCCACCAACATTCAATGGGACTGCAAATCCATGTGTATCTAAGCAATGGATTTGTTCCTTAGAGAAAATATTTCTTACTTTGGGGAGTAATATAAAAGAGAAGGTTATCATGAAACTTTATCATCCCTCAGGAAATGAATATCAATGGTAGTGATTAATACATTAATAATGATGATGGAGAACTATAAAATAAGGAATTGAGGGAGTTTAAGTAACTTTTCCTAGAAAAATACATTCTTTGTGAACATTGAGCTGATATGGAAAAAGTAATTTCTGAGTCTGAGGCAAAAAGGTGATAAGAATGTTTCAATGTATGAGTCTAACTTCACAAGGATTGCAAGGGATGATGCCGACTACATACGTAACCCAAGAAGTAATATTTATCGATTCATTGTGGGTTAAAACCATTAATAATATGGGCTTTGGTCTCATATTCATTCTCACCATAAAAATATATACTCTCATGTACTACCAACACAAAAAAGGAAATCTCTATGTCTTATGACATTAATGGTAATCAATAGAAGAAGAGGGCCACTAAACACTATGGGAAATGAAATATAGGGAAGGAGGAAAAAGGATGACTTTCCACCCTATAGTAATTGTGGGACGAAACACCCCTATACATGCCTAAATGGGATAAGAGTTTGTTACATGGGTGGAGAAAGAGGCCACCAAGATTGTGATTGTATGGGGAAGAAATAGGTTGTCAATGATCAATGATAAAATTGTAATGAAATGGAACATTATGAAAATTAATGTACTATACATTAAATAATCATGCCTTAGAAAAGGCCAAGGGAGTGAGGCCAAGATTATGTGATCACAACTGCTGAGGTTGAAGTTATGTACAATATGGTGGTAGGTACTATAATCATCTCATCAAATTTAGGCAATGATTTATTTGATTATGAATCCTAGCATTACTTTATATCATCCTAGTTTCTTTAAAAATTATATATTTCCAATTCACTTTTACAAGGGAGTATTCAGTCAAAACCCCTAAGGGAAGTCTCAATGCAACAAAGATGTTTCATGAAGTTCCCATTATGGCATATAAACATGCATTATCCGCTGAATTTCTTATCACACCTATAGTCAAATTTGATATAATCCTTGGTCTGTATTTGATATCAAAATATTAATTGAATTTTTTTAAAAGAAGATGGATGATGCGGTTTTTGAGTATGATGTAGAATTTATTATCTTTAGTGAATAATCTTCATCCCCTTATTCTTATCCAAATCCACTCCCAATAGCTTTAATAAATGATATTCTTAGTGAGGCCGATAAAATAACACCTATTTATGAAGAAAGAAATATTAAAATTGTGGATTTATATATTTTAAAGGAATATATTGAAGTTTTATTGAAGGCTTACATAGACACCCCCAAAGAATGAAGTTGAGTTTTCTTTTGATTTAGTTATAGTTGCAAGAACAATATCAAGGAATTTTTATTGAATGGAAACTTTTCAACTAGTAGAGATGATGAAAAAACTATAGAAGTTGAGTATTAATGGATTTATTCTCCCTAATGTTTATCAATTGGTAGCCCCATTTATTTTTGTTAAGAATAATGATGGATCAATGAGGCTATCCTTGGACTATAGGGAAATAAATTCTATTATAAAAAAGAATATGTATCCCCTCAATCAAATTGATCATTTATTTGTTCAACATCATGGATCTCAATATTTTTCAAAGAATGACCATAGTTCTAGATATAATCAAATATGTGTAAAAAAGAAAGATATTCCAAAGACAACATTCCAAATGAGGTATGGTCATTACGAATTTATGGTAACACCATTGTATTGACTAATACTCCCTCGGTTATTATGGATCTAATGAACCGAGTCTTCAAAGAATATCTTGATGATTTTGTTGTTGTATTTGTTGATGATGTCTTGGTATACACTAAAAGATATGAAAACCATGAGAACCACTTGCAGATTGTTCTGAATATTATTAGAAGACATCTAATACATGGAATTTTTAGCAAGGGTGAATTATGGCTTTAGAAAATTTCTTTTCCTGTACATATTGTCTCGAATGATGAAATCATTTTTTGTCTTAAAAAGGCCAAGGAAGTCCACAAATTTCCAGCACTAATGAGGGTAACTAAGGTACTTTGTTTTTTATGTTTCTTTGGTTACTATCATAATTTCATTCAGATTTTTGACTAATTATGAAACATGTTAACCAATATCACACATATAGGGGATAAATATTCTAGAAAAAATAGTGTGAAGAATGTTTAAAATTATTGTATAGAAGATTATCAATGCTTCAATGTTGACTCTATGTTCTATGAATGATGAGTTTGTAATTTATAGTGATGCATCAAGGAATGGAATCAATTGTGTCCTTATGCATAATGATAGGGTTATTTTTTATGCATTAATGAAATTAAAAATTCATGAACCAAACTACCCAACTCATTTTCTAGAGTTAGCAGTAGTATTCATTGCTTTGAAGATATAGAGACACTATCTATATTATAAAATATGTGATATATATACTTATCATAAGAGATTAAAATATATTTTATCATATAAATAACACAACATCAGACAAATGAGAGGGATTTATCTACTTAATGATTATTTTTTCCCAATACACTACCACCTAGGGATGGAAAATAATGTGGAACTTGCTTTGAGTAGAAAATAACATGGAGTTCTAAATGAAATGAGATTTGAAATGGATCCTATGTTTATGGGTCTAGTATAGATGGATTTGAGAAATATCATGGAAGATGAAACATAATATGTTTTAAAATAGTGGATGAACCTTCTTTCTAGAAATGATAAAAAGTTCTCTATTGGATGATGAGGAGTTTCAAAAGAAAAAATTAAATCTGTGAATGATGTGAGACAGATTAACATAATATATAAAGATTGTCTTTTGAAGTTTAGGAAGTTTCTTTGAGTTCCTATTATACCTGAGGTAAAAAGGGAATTATTGGATGATTGTCATTACTCCAATTTCTCTATAAACCCTGGTGGCACTATTATGTATAGATATTTGAATGAAAATATTGGTGGGACTACATGAAGATGGAGGTTACTGATTATGTTTCGAGATCCTTGGTTTTTCAATAGATGAATACTGGAAGAAAACATCCTAGCAGTGTCATGCAACCTATTCTTATACATGTCCAGAAATGGGATGATATTACGATGGACTTTTTCAAAGGGATACCAAATACTCCCAAAAGAAATAATTTGATATTGTTTATAGTTTATTTTATTATGCAATCATTATATTTTATTTCCATAAGATAATTTTTACCACAAGAACATTTAGATAGACTATATATTAATGATGTTATAATAAATCATGTTATACCCCTATAGATTGTTTCTGACCATGATCCCCATTTTATATCACAATTATAGAAAATTCTTAAGAAGGCCCTAGATACTATGCTTCATTAGAACACTGCATACCACCCTCGGACTGCTAAATAATTAAAAAGGACAATTCAAACCATAGTAGACATGTTGAGATCTTTATCTCTTGACTTTAAAGGTATGTGGAATCAATATTTACCTCTAGTAGAATTTCCCTATAACAATAGCTTATATTAAAGTATTAAGATGACCCCATATAAGTGTTATATTGAAAGAGATGTCGTACGCTGACTTGTTTGGTTGATGTTGGTGATAGAAAACTCGTAGGCCCATAACATTTTGAGGAATTAATGGAAAATAGAAAAACTAGTCAGAATCATATCAAAATAACTCAATGTATGAAAAAAAATATATGCTGATAAATGAAGGATGGATTTGGAATTTCATGTGGGAGATCATGTCTTCTTGAATGTATCTCCATGGAAGGGTGTTATACGATTCAGTAAGAAGGGTAAATTATTCCCCAGGTACATCAGGCCTTTTGATATTCTAGGATGAATTCGAGCTCTAGATTACTATTTGGAAATGACGTTGAGTTTCTCCATTGTTCATGATGTTTTAAATTTAACAATGTTACTAAACTACATTCCAAGACCAATGCATGTACTCACATATGACGAAATAGAACCGAAACCCAATCTATCTTATTGTGAAGAGCCAATAAAAATTCTTCATACCATAGAACAAGTTTTGTGAAATAAAATTAATCTTGGGGTAAAGGTTCTTTAGAAAAACCATAAAATAGAAGAGGTGATTTGTATAATGCCCTGACCCTAGTTACCCAGAGTCGGTGCATTATTACATAACATTGGTATGATCACAAAATATCATGTCTTGAAAGGCCGATTAGTTTAGTAGCTTGGAAATAACTAGATACATTCATAAAGTTTACATTACATCATAAATTGAATACTACTACTACAACATCTTGTCTCCACACTCATATCCCCTCATAATATCCCTGCAGGTTATTCATAAAATACTTCTTCACATCCTGGGAAAAATAAAACATAGAAAGGGGTGAGCTCAAATGCCCAGTAAGGATAACAATATGGCAGAAACTTTCATAAATAAGCAGAAATATATAAGGCAATGTATAACTAAAACAAAAGCTTTTTAAACTTGAAATTCAGCATAATATGGAAAAGATAAAATAAAATAATTCCATTTACTTATTCACATGGATATTCTACTAGTCTAATAATCACATGCAATATCAATAACCACTTTCATAATGATGGAAGGCATAATTCCAGACTATCATAACCACATAGTCAAGGCCTCGTTCCAAGACTACAAATAAGATTTTGTAAAGGCCTTGTGCCAAGACACTAGTTTGTCTCATGAGACCTACTGATGCATCGAGGAGCTATAGCAGGCTCCACCCGTCACTTATTAAGTCCAATGCATTCCCCATATGATCAAGTTTAAACATAACATAAACATTCGGATTAAAACTAGCATACGAAATGTCAATAATTTCTCCATAAACCATGAATGGTATAAAAATAAAACATCCAGAGACAAACATATCACCAAAACATCAATACAATATGGATGTTTTGAATCATAATAAATCAACTTCAAATAAGCTTAAAATCCAATAAAGGATGTTGACATAGATGAAATAAAAACTGTTTGAGATAAATATCTCTTTTTTGAAATCATTTAAAAGTCACACATTTATAAAGGAAGTAGTTTAAAAGAGATTTTTGAATCAAAGTGTACCATACCACTTTGAAACTTTTGAAAAGAAATATAATTTCAAAACATTAATGTCCATATAAATAAATCCTTAAAATCATTTCGAAAACATGGACATTAATTAAAAATATTTAGAAAGACAATTCATTGAAACATTTAAAATTCAGATCTTTATAAAAAGTACCTTCCACAAATTCTTAAAATATTCATTTTGAAATCATTTAAAGGTCACATAATTATAAAATAAAGCATTTAATTTCAAAATATTCTTATAATCTTGTAATAGAAGCTTCGAAGATTTTACAACGGTGGAAAATAGTCGCACCCACCGTATATGTTAAAAAAGACATTCTTACCTTAATTCTGTCGAAAAGGTTAGAAATGACCTTGGTTGGAAAACGACACAAAGTTTCCTTAATAAAAATCTTATAAAAAGTCAATGAAGGGTATAAATGACTTTAACCCATATTCTGTAAAATTTTAAGAATGTTTTGAAATACAATTTTAAGAAACATGGATGTGGATGATAAAGAGGTCCCAATAGATAATTACGTATAAACAACCTCAGATAATGAAGAGATTGTGAAATAAACCCTTACCTTGTACTTTTACTTGGTCGAGGGTAGGTTGAAATCCTGTATAATGGCAAAATAATTGGTATTAAATTATACAAGAATCATTTAAATTAATATGACATCATATATGATCTTTTAACATTGCTTTGTTAATAATATCATAGTATTATCGTTGCTTCAGGTGTTAACTTACTCGTTTTATTTTATATATTTTGTTACATAAGCCATGTTTGTTATGAATGGGTTTTATATTATTCATATCCAGAATTATATCAAGTCCTTAAAAATTATTTTTAATCATAAAATGATAATTATACTTGAAAGGATACGATGGAGAGTGAATCACATCGCGTTCGTGGAGACGGTAGTCTGTACGTACACCAGAGTGATAAAATCATTCATTTGATATTAAAATAATATATAATTGGATGGTATATCATATATAATGAATCATTATAATGTTATATCTATTATTTACATGAATTAAAAATCATTATTATACCCATCCAAATAATAATGTTTTGAATAACAATTACACGACGACGTGGAGATGGTAGGTCGTACGTACACATGTATGGTGACATGTCATTCAAAGGATGGATAGAATACTGAATATGGTTGTACCATATTTATAATAACATCATATTATATATAAGATACTGGAGTTATTATTTTATAATGGAAATAACAAATAAGGAAGAAGTTGAAGAAGAAAGGAACTTGAAAGAGGGTGGTGAAAATATTACCTCTTCTTCAGGTTCTTCCTTTTGATTTGATCAAAAGGGAAAATTAGGATCACTTTCTGAACAAACTAAGGCCTCTAGTTTGAATTTAGGGAAGTTGGGAGGATATTTGGGAAGGGGTTTTCCAAGCCAAAAGTCTTTGAAGGTGTGAAGAATTGGTTAGAAGTGGTGTCCTTTTATAAGGGGGAGGAGGGTCTCTTTAGGAAAAACATAAAGTATTATTTTATAATAAATTCATATTCAGTTAATAATGGCTCCAAAGTGGATTATTAAAAGTCTACGGTGGGTATCGGTTTAAATCCTTTCAACCAATAGATTTTAGACAGGTTTTTCTCATTATATTATCCTTATCTTTTAGTTTAAATTCTTAGTTAATTAGTTTGACATTTACCATGTCACTTTGTATTTTTATATTATATAGTAAATAAATTTACTATATAATCCAAGAGACACCCATGTGGTTAGTTAATGATACACATACCATGATATAAGTCCTTTGGCCAAACCTTAGATTTTGAGGAATATAATATCAATTAATAATATAATATTTTTTTTAAAAACACATTTATGTCAATTTTGACACTATTTGGTATTTGGTTTTTGATAATTTCATAACAGAATTATTACTTCGAAAAATAATTATATAACCAATTATAATATGGAATATTAACCTATAAAATTTGTGGAATCCATAAAATGTCTCAAATTACATTTATTTTGATATTTATAATATCTATTATGTTAATATTTCATTAATTAGGTAATTACTACATCACCATTGTGTCAAAAATAAATTAAAATATTTAAGGTATAAAAATTATAAATAAAATACCATTATTTAGGAAGTATTTTTATATTTCTAATGAATTTTTACAATAGAATTTATCTTATGTATAATCCTATATTAAATTTTTTTTAGTAATTAAACTTTGATTTTAACTCTTTTAACTCTTCTTTGAATTAAATAATAATTATTGTCCTAATCTAATCCAAGTGGACCTAAATGATAATATTTTATTACTAAGGTTGTTTTTGGTTGATATAAACTTGTCCAATAGAATTATTATATGTCTTAGGGTAATATTAATATCATTTTTACCCTTAATTACCCAATTTACTTTTAAATGTGGTAAATGAAATTAAGAAGTTACTATTCACCAAAAATTATTTTCATCTCATTGAACCACATTTTACTCTTTGATATTAACCATGTCTCTCGGATTTTATAAATTCCACTCACATAAGTTGTAAAATTTTGTTTTATGTGAATTTCCAAATTCTCCTAGGAGGTGGGTAAAAGACGGTGAGAAGTTCAATAAAATTTTTATATATCTAAAATTATTATAAAATAACTCAATGAATTACATTTAACTTATATAAGTATTATGTATCTATTTTGACATTAATTAAATTTAAATAAAATAAATAATTATTTAAATAAAAATTCGCTTTTAAACTACAACTCAGTGTTTTTTCACTATTCATCAAAAATTAAAAGTTTTCATAAAAATACCAAAAATTCACCCAAAGCTAATTTTGATATTACGAATTCAATAATGAAGTCTATTTTACCAAATTTAAAACATATAAGTTACATTTATTAATTTAAAATTAATTCCCACAGTCAAAACCAAAAGGCGTATTTTTAAGAAATAATAACTACCAAAAGTTTGAAAGTTGTTTGTGCCTAATTTCAAAGTGAAAATACATCAAATGACAATCATTGGATTAAATGGTAAAAAATATAATCTATTTATACTTCCAAACCATTTAAATTTATAATTTAACAATAAAACATCTTTTGATTTAAAAAGTTGTTTTCAGTTAAAATATAGTATTTTCACTATTAACCCAAATAGGAGAGTTATTAGAAAAACACCAAAAACATTATTGAAACTAAATTCTTATGTCCCGATTATAAAGAAGAAGTTTATTTTGTCAAATTGAATATATAATTTTTTCAAATATTGGATTTAAAAAGGCTTCTCCATTAAAAGGCGGTAAAATTGTATTTTTTGAAAAATACTTTTTTGTCTGAAAAAATGTATTTGTTATTACATTATGTCAAAGAAACTCATAATATGGATTCTAAAATTATAAGGATTATATAAAGATTAAAATTAATTTAATACCATTCATAACCGCTTTTGAACGGCTTGTTTGGTAAGACATGGGTGCTATAACTCGGTGTTGTGTGTAGTGCAAGTTATTGAATTACATTGAAGAAATAACGTACTATAAAATCTTGGGGTGTTAAATTCTTCCCTCCTTCAAAAACTTGCATCATATAAATTTGAAATTCTTTTTCAAAAATAAAAGGTTGAAACTAGAAAATACCTTTGGGAAAACCCACATTAGAAATTAGGTTAATAAAATTTAGTCTTAATAAGAGGAAAAGGGAAATAAAAGGGTCACCACCAAATTATGATCTCGATTAGGAGAACATTGGTGGAAATTAGAGATATATAATTGGAGAAAAAATGTAACTATATATAGGTAGTGATTGAAGCCATCAATCACAAACAAGTGTAAAATTTAGGGCCTTAAATTCTTCAATCTAGGATGATTTAAAATACCATCGATTCAACAAAACATATGGTATTAGGATAACACATTTTTTGATTTAAGATTACTTACCTAATGTTTAAGAATTGTTTTCTTCATAGAATATGATAAGAAAAAAATAATACTTGTGAAGTAGAGTTCCATCCTTTAACTAATTTCTACCACAAACCCATCTTTCACTCTAAAAGATAATAAAACTTAAAATATTCTATTTATCCTATTCGTATAGGGTTCCAAAAAATGAATTTATAATTCATCTACAAGACCCTTTAAAAAAACTACATTATTCAATCCAGGACATCACATGGGTCAGTGGTCAGTGATACACCTTTGTCGCCCTTCGGTTGCAGGTTCAAGTCTCGCGGCCTTGCCGGACGCGACGGGTTGTCGCTCGACCTCCAGGTTGTTCTTTTTATAACAATCCAAATATAATATTCAAAAAATCTTTAACCTTAACAATTTTATCAAATGTCAAATATAATCCATGTTAACCTTTAGACTAATCCAAATAACTTCTTTCCAAACTCACAGTCCATAATTTATAAGGAAGCTAAATATAATGAAGATCTTTTGTTTCCACGTAATAACATGTGAATACCTTCATCGTGTATTCTTTTAAAATATGGTAACACCCTGAATTACCATAAATCTTTATTGATTACATTCATTCTCCATTATTCATTATATAATACAAGATATATTCCTTATATCTAAAAACCTTGAATATTCCATCAATGATGAAATAAACAAACCATTAATCAGTGACAAGTTAGTCAATAACATCCAATATAATTTATCCAAATAAACCATCTCTTATTACAAAATTACTACCTCAATATCAAGACCATATTAAGGATTACCTTTCCTTCAACCATGTATTTTCAAAAAAATGTTTAACTTACTGTTGAGTCACTTTTCATAGTACCATATAATCTCAAATCCTCAATGAAATAGTACCGCAGTACAATACTTATTTATTTCCAATACATCATTGATAAAACACTTCAATGAAATAATTCCAAAATAACAACATAAGAACACTAGTCATTCCTCTTCATCTGTGGTAGTATCATAACTTAACTATTATCCAATAACATCATTTTTGGCATAGTCTGATGACTGGGACCTTGGTTCTCGTAGTGTCCAAACTCCTTGTAGATGAAGCATTGTACATTTGAAACCTTTTCTATACCCTTGCAGTCACGTACTTGGTGTCCTTTTTCTCCAGACTTATAACATATTCCCATTCCCTTAAAGAATTTTCCAAGGTGATTCCTTCCACAGTTATCACATATGGGAAAATCCTTCTTTACCTTCTTCCCTTTATCTGTCCTTCTCTCTATCATCCTTTCCTTCTCTGGCTTCCCTTCAAAGCCGTAAGACTCCGATAATTCTTTACTTATCTTATCAACACATGATATTATTTCTTCATATGATGATAATATATGGGTGACTATTTCCCTTCTATATTTTGGGTTAATTCTATGAAAGATATGATCCTTCTTACTCTTTGGATAATCTGTATTGCTGGAGTTCTCATTATTTATACTTGGTGACATTTAGAAACAATGGCATACACTAGATTAGTTTATGAATAGCAATACCTAATACCAAACTTGTAAAACACTTAACATAAATTAAAAAGTTTATGGATATAATCCATAATCAGAAAAATGTTTTCTTTGAGGATGTATATACTCATAAACCCTTCATAATGGTTTGTAAAGAAAATGAGAATTATCCTAAAAATATCCCCCAAGAGTTTCGTAACCCAGAGTGATGCAAGGTTCGTTGTCGTTCCCCAGTTCTCGTTCGAGTCTAGCTCAAAGCAGTGTTTTCGGGTTTTACTCCTAGGTACATCTGTGCTAGAGCTGCCTCTACCTGCTCGTATCCAGACAAGGATGTATTACTTGGAAAACTCACAAAATATCTACAATACCAAAATTCTAAGAATTTATTCTATACTAATCCTCAAAGTCTATCTTTGGGCTATGTGCTCTAATCAGAGTTTATCTAAATCTAACTTCCAAGGTTTTTACTAAACTTCCTTTGATACTAATTGTAACGCCCCGACCCCAGTTACCCAGATTTGGTACATTATTACATAACATTGTCATGATAACAAAAGATCAAGTCCCGAAAGACCGATTAGTTTAGTATCCTTGGAATAACCAGATACATTCATAAATCTTACATTACATCATAAAGTTAAAACTACTACAACAACATCTTGTCTCCACACTCATATCCCCTCATACATTCCCTACAATTCATTCATAAAATACTTCTTCACATCCTGGGAAAAATAAAACATATAAAGGGGTGAGCTCAAATGCCCAGTAAGGATAACAATATAGCGAAAAATTTCATAAATAAGCATAAACATTTAAGGCAATGTATAACTAAAACAAAATCCTTTTGAACATTAACTTTAGCATAATATGGAAAAGATAAAATGAAATAATGCCATTTACTTATTCAAATGGATATTCTACTAGTTTAATAATCACATGCAATATCAATAACAACTCTCATAATGATGGAATTCATAATGGAAGACTATCATAACCATATAGTCAAGGCCTCGTGCCAAAACTACAAATACAATTTTGTCCAAGCCTTGTGCCAAGACACTAGTTTGTCTCATGAGACCTACCAATGCATCAAGGAGCTATAATGGGCTCCAACCATCACTTATTAAGTCCAATTAATTCCACATATGAAAAGGTTTAAACATAACATAATCATTCATATTAAAACTAGCATACGAAATGTCAATAATTTTTCCATAAACAATGAATGCTATAAAAATAAAACATCCACAGTCAAACATATCACAAAAACTTCAATACAACATGAATGTTTTTTATAATAATAAATCAACTTCAAATAATAATAAAATCCATCAATGGATGTTGAAAATGATGAAATAAAAACTATTTTAGAGAAATATCTCTTTTTTGAAATCATTTAAAAGTCACACATTTATAAAGGAAGTAATTTAAAAGAGATTTTTGAATCAAAGTGTCCCATACCACTTCGAAACTTTTGAAAAGAAATATCATTTAAAAACATTCATGTCCATATATATAAATCCTTAAAATAATTTTGAAAACATGGACATTAATTAAAATGATTTAGAAAGATAAATCTTTAAAACATTTAAAATTTTGATCTTGATAAAGAGTACCTTCAACAAATTCTAAAAATATTAACTTTGAAATCATTTAAAGTTCACATAATTATAAAATAAAACATTTACATTCAAAATATTCTTATAAGATTGTAAGGTAAGCTTCAAAGATTTTACAACGGTGGAAAATAGTCACACCCGCCGTATAGGTTAAAAAATACATTCTTACTTTAATTCTGTCAAAAAGGTTAAAAAGGAACTTGGTTGGAAAATGACAAAAATATTCTTTTATAAACGTCATATAAAAAGTCAAACAAGGGTATAAATGACTTTAACCCATATTCTGTAAAATAGTAATAATGTTTTGCAGTACATTTTTAAGAAACATGGATGTGGATGATAAAGTGGTCCCAGTAGATAATTACATATAAACAACCTCGAATAATGAAGAGATTGTGAAATAAACCCTTACCTTGTACTTTTCCTTTCTCGAGGGTTGGTTAACCACCTGTATAATGGTGAAATAAATGTTATTAAATTATACAACAATCATTTAAATTAATATGATATCATATATGATCTTTTAACATTGTTCTGTTAATAATATGAGTATTATCGTTGTTTCGGGCGTTAACTTACTCGTTTTATTTTATATACTTTGTTACATAATCCGTGTTTGTTATGAATGGGTTGTATCTTCTTCATATCAAGAATTATATCAAGTCCTTAAACATTATTTTTAATCATAAAATTATAATTAGACTTGAATGGATACGATGGAGAGTGAATCTCATTGTGTTCGTGGAGACGGTAGTCCGTACGTACGCACGAGCGATAATATCATTATTTTGATTTTAAAATAATATATAATTGGATGGTATATCATATATAATGAATAATTATAATGTTATATCTATTATTTACATGAATTACACATTATTATTATACCCATCTAAATAATAATTTATTGAATAACAATTACACCACGACGTGGGGACGGTAGGTCGTACATACACACGTATGGTGACATGTCATTCAAAGGATGGATAGAATGATGAATATTATTGTACCATATTAATAATAACACCACAGAATATATAAGATACTGGAATTATTATTTTAGAATGGATGTAACAAATAAAGAAGAAGTTGAAGAAAAAGGAACTCGAAAGAGGGTGGTGAAAACATTACCTCTTCTTCAGGTTCTTCCTTTTGATTTGATCAAAAGGGCTCCATAGGTTGGCTTTATGAACTATCTAAGGCCTCTAGGTAGAAGTGAGGGAATTTGGGAGGATATTTGGGTAGGGGTTGGCTGAGACAAAAGGCATTGAAGGTGTGATGAATTGTTTATAAGTGTTGTCCTTTTATAAGAGGGAGGAGGGGCTCTTTAAGAAAAAACTTAAAGTATTATTTTATACTAAATTAATATTCAGTTTCTAATGGATTTGAAGTGTATTATTCAAATTATAAGTTGAGTATGAGTTGAAATGATTTCAACCAATAGATTTTAGATAGGTTTGGATCATTATATTAACCTAATCTATTAGTTTTAACTCTTAGTTAATTAGTTTGACATTTACCTTGTCACATTGTATTTTTATATTATATAGTTAATAAACGTACTATATACATCCAAGCGACCCCCAAGTGTTCCATTAAAGATACACCTATAATGATATAAGTACTTTGGACGAACCTTAGATTTTTAGGAATAGAATATCAGTTAATAATATAATATTTGTTTTAAAAACACTTTTATGTAAATTTTGACACTATTGGGTATTTTGTTTTTGATAACTTCATAACAATATTATTACTTAGAAAAAATTTATATAACCAATAATAATATGTCATATTAACCATGAAAATCAATGTAATTCATAAAAAGTCTCAAATTACATTTATTTTGATATTTATAATATCAATTATTTTAATATTTCATTAATTTGGTAATTACTGCATCACCCTTGTGTCATAAATAAAACAACTTATTTAAGGTCTAAAAATTATAAATAAAATAACATTATGTATCAAGTCTTTTTATATTTCTAGTGAATATTTACAATCGAATTTATATTATGTATAACCCTATATTAAAAATGTTTTAGTAATTGAACTTTGATTTTAACTCTTTTAACACTGCTTTGAATTAAATAATACATAATGTCCTAATCTAATACAAGTGGATCTAAATGATAATATTTTATTCCTAATGCTATTTTTGGTCGAGATAAACTTATACAATATAATTAGGATATGTTTTATGGTAATATTAATATCATTTTTACCCTTAATTACCCAATTTACTCTTAACCGTTGTAAATAAAAGTAAAAAGTTACTATTCGCCAAAAATTATTTTCAACTCATTGAACCACATTTTACTCATTGATATTAACCGTGTCTCTAGGATTTTCTAAATTACACTCATAGAAGTGGTAAAATTAAGTTTTATGTGAATTTTCAAATTCTCCTAGGAGGTGGGTAAAAGACGGTGAAAAGTTCAATAAAATTTTTATATAACTAAACTTATTCTAAACTAACTCTAATGAATTATATTTAACTTATATAGGTATTATGTATCTATTTTGAATTTAATTAAATTTAAATAAAATAAATAATTATTTAAATAATAATTCGGTTTTAAACTATAACTCGGTGTTTTTTTCACTATTCATCGAACATTAAAAGTTTTCAGAAAATTACCAAAAATTTACCCTAAGATAATTTTGATATTATGAATTCAATAATGAAGTCTATTTTACCAAATTAAAAACATAGAAGTTGAATTTATTAATTTAAAATTAATTCCCGCTGTCCAAACCAAAAGGCGTATTTTCAAGAAATAATAACTAACAATAGTTTGCCACTTGTTTATGAATAATTTCAAAGTGAAATTACTTAAAATGACCATAATTGGATTAAATGGTAAAAATATAATCTATTTATACTTCTAAACCATTAAAATGTATAATTTAACAATAAAAATTATTTTGATTTTAAAAGTTGTTTTTAGTTTAAATATAGTATTTTCACGATTCACCCAAATATGAAAGTTATCAGAAAAACACCAAAACATTATTAAAACTAAATTCTTATGTCATGATTCTAAAGAATATGTTTATTTTGTCAAATTTATTATATAATAGTTTCAAATATTGGATTTATAAAGGATTCTCCATTAAGAGGCTATAAAATTTCATTTTTTGAAAAATACTTCTTTTATCTAAAAAATATTTATTTGTTCTTACATTATGTCTAAGAAACTCATAATATGGATTCTAAAATTATAAGTATTATATAGAGTTCAAAATTTAGCTAATACTATTCATTACCGCTTTTGAATGGCTTGTTTGGTAAGTCATGGTGCGCTATAACTCGGTGTTACGTGTAGTGCAAGTTATTGAATTACTTTGAAAAAATAACGTACTATGAAATCATGGGGTGTTACAATGTGGGAACATGAAGAACATATGATGAAGAACCAAATGAATTTTTTTGAAGTGATATTCTAGAATTTTGGAAGATGAAATTATTTTAAGGACGGAGGAATTTAACACCCCAATCATTAATGATACGCTTCCTTTTAAATAATTCAATATCTTCTGCTACACGCAACATCGAGTTCGAGCACACTATGAACTTTTAATGTATCATTTTAAAAAGAAGTTATAAATTGTATTAAACAAATTCTGATATTTATAAATATAATTTTTCAAAATATACTTCATATATTAATTCATAATATCAATAATAAATTAAGGTGATATTTTGGTGATTTTCAGAAAAGTCTGAATTTTCCATGAATAGTGAAAAATATAGCATTGTTGTTAAAAACCAAATTTTTCATTTAAATAAATATTTTAATAAAAATTTATTTTTAAGTAACAATATTTATTTAATAAATATATTAATAAAAAATAGTTCATCATAATCATTTTATAATATAATTAGATATAAAATTTATTAATCTTTTGAACGTCTCTTTTACATGCCTTGTAGCCACATCAACAAGATTTTCATTAAATATTATTTTACCTCTTCTAAGAATGGAATTTATAAATATGGGTATACAAGTATTTACTTATTATAAAAAATTTGGTATAATAAGATCAAAATAATTTATGGTTAATAGTAACTGTTGATTTTATTTACAACGGTTAAAGGTAAATATGGTAATTAAAGGTAATTTTTATATTATAATAATATAATATTACACTACCACTTGTCCTAATTTCATAGGAAATGTTTTTTATCGTCAAAATAAAACCTATGATGAAATTAAAATCATATTTAATCCACATGTGTTAGATTAACGATGTTTTTATAATTTATTTCAAGATGAGTTAAAAATGTCATATTCAAATTTTGAGAACTTAAACATTATTAATATAGTGTAATACATAGGAAAAATCAATTATAAATAGAATTTATAGAGATAAAATTATTATATACATAATTTTATTTTTTAAATTTTTCTGATATAAATAATAAAATTAAATGGTGAAACAATATTGGTGAAATAATTGAATTAATAAAACAAAACACAATTAAATGATTTTCAAAATATTAAAATAAATATAATTTTACATAATTAATGGAATAAAATAATTTTACAGAAAACATAGGCATGTTACTGACATATTATAAGTGTTCGTTAGAAGTTATAAAGTGGGTTTGGTATTTTTAGAAATGAAAATTTTGAATAGAATCCAAATTGACCTAAATAATACTTGAAAATAAATAAAATTTAATTATTTGTTATAAAATTCATAAAAATCTCAGGTTTGGCCAAAATAACTCTAAATTTATATAGATTCCATAAATGAACCAATAGGTTTTCTTTTGTAATTTTATAATAACTATATTAAATATATAATGTAAATATACAATAAGACAAATTAAGAGGTAAACTATTTAACATAGTGTTAATCCAAAAATATAAGGATAAATTACTAACCTAAAATTGTCTAAAAATAATTTTATGAGAGTATTTAGACCTATAATCATATTTAACAATAAAAAAATCACCTTTCATATATTTGAAACTGAAAATAAATTTATAATTAATTATAATTTTTTGATCTTCGTAAAGTACGCCCCACCTCTCTTAAAAAAAGAGCACTTCTCATTCTCTTTAATTCACACCTCCAATTCCATTGGTCATGGAAAACCTATTCCAACATCATTGACCAACTTCCCAAACATCATTATAGAGTCCACACATTGTTCAGAAATCCATCCTATGGAATCCTTTTGTGCATACCAAAAGGATAGACCCGAAAAGAGGTAATTGTTATATCACATTTTTCAATGTAATTTTATTCTTCTACTTCCACTTTAAATGTTGTTTCCTATAAAATCAATTCACATAGTATAATACATATTTTGGGTTGTTATTATAATCATGGGAAAACCATATTACTCATTTTATTCACCACAGAAATAATAATATCACCATATGTGCGTACGTACAACTTACCGTCTCCACACCGTGGTGTAATTTATTATTCCTTAGTACTTTATTTGGATGGGTATAGTGACGAGTAAAAGAGATATAAATTATTAATATAACATTATAATTATTATTCCATCCAATTCAATACCATTTAACCATTAAGGGAATGATATTGTTGCTCGTGCGTACATACGTATTACCATATCCATGACATGTTGAGATTCATTCTGTATAGTAAGCATTTAATAATGATTATAAAATTTATATGATGAAAATAATAATAAGTATGAACATAATTTAATTTTTTATATGAATATAATATATCCTATGCATAATAAAAATGGCTTACATTACAAAATAAGAATGGGAAAATGAAGTGGTTAACACTCGAAAGAACAGTAATACAGAAATATTATTACACAAATTATATGAGAGGATAATATATGTTATCATAAATATGAATATGATCCTAGTATAATTAATGAACATATTTTAACCATTATCTGGGAAGCTAAATCACCATCAACTAACGGAAAGTATAAGGTGAGGGTTAATTTCACTATCACTTTATTATCTGAGATTTCTTATACCTATGTATCTATTAGGACATCCTTATAATCCTTCTCCATGTTTCATAAAATGTAATTAAAAATATTATCAACAATTTTTAAAATGATTTTACCCATTTTTGTGTTTTTACAAAACGTTTTAAAAGGAATCGTTCCCTCATTTTCGAAACAAGGTATATTATTACCTTTCATGTATATTTAAGGAATGATTACTTTTTTAACATATAATGTGAAAGAATCTATTTTCTATCATATTGACACCTTAAAATTTTGAAGCATTAGTTAGATAATTATATTGTTATTTTAAAAATAATTTTTTTATAACTTCGTGGATTCTAAAATATTTCAAATAAAAAAGGGATATTTCCCTCAAATAGTGTTGACGAATTCTGTAAATTATTTTTATCTATGTGAACATATTTTGTTAGATTTTATACAAAATTTTGGTTGACATATATTGATAATATCTTCCATATTGTATATAAGGGTTTATGATATATTTGAATTTGGATGTGCTAGGTTTATACCATGCATGGTTTATGGATAAAGTATTAACATTTCCTATGTTAATTTTCATATGAATGTTTAAGTTATGTTCCACCCTTTTAATAAAAAGAATGTATTTGAATTAGTAAGTGATGGGCGGTGCCTGCTATAGCCCCTAAATGCATTTGTAGGTCTCATGATATAAACTAGTGTCTTGGAACAAGGCCTTGACGATATGGTAATTTTCTTGGCATAAGGCCTTGATGTTATGATTTATGGCATTAAACATTTCCTCATTATGAAATTAGTTATTGATATTGCATGTGATTATTCGAATAGTAGAATATCCATGTGAATGTTATAATGGAATTATTTTATTTATTCTTTCCATATTGTACTCAATATTATGTTTAAAATGATGGTGTTTCAGTTTTATACGTTTCCTTAAAATATTATTCTTATTTATGATGGCTTATGATATATTCTTTATCCTTGTTGAGCATCTCAGTTCACCCCTTTATTAATTATATTTTTTTCAGGATGTGAAGAAGTATATTTTGATTGACATGCAGTAATAGTCTAAGGGATATAATATTATTCAAAGGGGAAAATATGTAGTTTATCATTTAAAGATTTAATGTAAAACTTATGTTTTTATATATTATTTGTAGGTATAATAAACCAAATGGTACTTTGGGATTTTATTTTCTTATGATCAAGAAAATGTAATAATGTAATGCACCGACACTGGGAAACGATGGTTTGGGCCTTACACTTCACCCAATTCAATGGTTTGGGAAATTCACTGCATCATCTTTCTCATATCTCCTCATAATATGACCCAATTCTGGGAAATCTAGAATAACCATAAGAATACAAGAATACATTTTTCAATAAAACACTACACGAAAAAACCCTAATATGTTATAGTTATATAGGCTTGTTATTTATTTCCATTTTGGATGATATTCACATAAAGATTCTCTTCTAGTTAAACTCTACCTTTGGTAAGACCAACAACACCACACTCTATGAATGAAAGTGTACATGTGATGAATAAATATATAAATTCATTATATTATGTAAGGATATTACATACTCCCTTGATGTAAATATTTCATAGGAGATATTTTTGGAGATGTTATTGGGGAATGTATGAGATGAAATGGTCCCAACACTCATCTAGATAATATATCCGGGTGGATTTATAGAATTCAAAAAAAAATATCAATGTTTGTAAAATGAGTTTAGGTGGACCATATATAAGATTCACCCATACCATTTTCTATTTCCCATGAATAATATTATACAGGTAGAAACAACTATTTTTTATGATACTCAATGCCCACACCTAGTCTGTATTCAAGCTTCTCTATTTGTCATGTCTCACCAAGAAAAGAGTGATCGATAGAATTCCTCTCAATTCCCCCATTATGGTATGGAACCCTAATTTCCATTAATAGAGTATATGAATATTTTATACCCATTCTGGTATAAGTTGTTCATAGATATCGTTATATTTGTTTTGGATAATAATATATTGAGGATTCCTAAACCCAAGAGGATCCAGGTTTCTTGACTATTGAGTAATGCTAACTACTGCCCATAACATATGGTCTTTGAAAATAACATTAAATTATTATATATCCTTAATGATTTTCTACATGATGATGTATAATTTGGAATAATGATGTTGGTTTATTTCCTAGAAGAGGTAGGATATTTCCTTACCAACTATAATTGTTTCAATAAAGACTCAATTGAATAGAAGTAGTCCCATAGATTATGTACATGGATGTATGTCCACTAGTTATATAATAAGATGGACACTCATATCCATGTAATTATCAATGTCTCTTTGAGTATTCCAAAAACCCCTAAGACAATCATGTCCTTTATTTCTAACCAACCCATCATGACCAAGTATTATCATATCTACATATAACATCATTTTAGATGAATATTCAGAACATTATAAAAGTACATTCTTGAGGACCATAATAGTGTGGGGTATTTGTAAATTTGGAACACATTCTTCATATTTGGTGGATGATTTTCGACATATTCTATAATGATCTTCCATTTTATTACTTCTATATTAAACAATTATTTTAAACCTTGGTAAGTGAATCATATGAAGGGTGAGATTATATTCTTAGTACGAGTAAAAATAAAGTATATACATAAGAATAAAATTGATATAAGGGTATGATAACTTGAGAAAAACATTTAAATGCATAACCATCATATCAAAGACCATAATTATTTTTCATGGAATAAGGTTTGGATGTTCACAAGTCATGAAAAATAAGTAAATCAAAGAGAATGAGTCATGATATAATGTCATTATAATAATACATAGACTTGAGGTATATAGTTAAGTATATAATGTCATTTCATATAAGTCAAGGATCATTTCCAAATAATATCAAGGAACATTATTTGAAATGAAACCAATAGGAATGAAACATATCCATCCCCAATAGTGTACCTTTATTTATAGTGGACTGAGTTATACCTTCTTCCCATAGTGTTTCAGGATTCCATTTATTCACGCAGTGGATCGAGTTTCCCCTTACCACTATTATGGATTAGTTTTTCCCTTATTTCCATAATGGATCGTTACACACATGTTTCCCATTATGGATTATGACGTGCCTATTTCCCATTTTGGATAATTTGGTTTGACTTTTCCCCATCATTATATCATGATATATAAATATTTACACAATTTATTAGATGTATATATAGGTCCCACCCATAACATAATAAAATTATATATATATATATGTTCCATAATATAATAAAACATTCATCATGTCATGATCCATAAAAAGTTATGTGTTTACTAAATATCATATCATAACATAGGAAATGAAATGGGTATCATAAAAATTTCATCATATCATAACATATGGAAATGAGATAGGTTTCATAATACTTTCATCAAATCATATCCCTTGAAAAGAAGTGAGTTTTAAAATAATATAACCTATGGGGGGAATAGGTTTCACAAACAACTTGTCATATAAAAAATAAAATATTCAAACAAAGATTAATAAGGGTGTACATGGATATTATCCATTGTAAAGATTAAAATAATTCAATGTATATAATATTTTATGGATAAGGAATTTTAATATCACTTGGAATACTTCTTATGTAAAATATCACCTCCTTAAAAATCCAATTCATAAAACATTTTGAAAAATTAATATTCATATAAGGAAAGCAATAAAAAATTTATAAAAAATTTATTAAGGAAAATTCTTTTTTTCTTATAAAAAAACTTTCTATATCATAAAACCTTTTTAAACCCTTATTCTTTGAAAATGGATTTTATAACTTATAATGAAAGTTTTACAACCTTTTTACTTGAAAGTATTATGAAAATTTATATAGAATTCAAGAAATAATTTAGAAATAATTTTTATTTGAGAACCACATTCAATAAATGAAAGTTCATAATATTAGGAAAATTATTTTCTATAAAAAATAACCTTATAAACATCCAATGGTAGATTCATGGAAAGGATAGTTATGATGGTGGGTAAACACATACATTTTGAACATTATTTTTTCCCAATAAAATGTTTAGAGAAGTTCCTTAATGAGAAAATTAAAAGAATATTTATTTTAAGACCATTATTAAAAAATTTAAAAATATGGGTAAAAATTCCTTCAAAAAATAATAGGAGAATATTATAGTACTTTTGAAAATATTTTTAAAAAACATTGTTTTGATGGGAAAATATTGTTTACCAAAGATGGAAATAAAGTCATATTTTCATAAAAACATTTTTTAAAATTTAATATATATTAAATGAGGTAAATATTATATCATTACATTTATATGTCAACCATAGAAATATAATAATAAAATTAATGATATTTCTTAATAGATGGATCATGATATTTCATCAATAGAAGCATAGTCGTAAACAATCTTGATAAATAATGATATTGTTGTTATAATCTCATACAACTTTGGTAAAATTAAATCATAATCCATAAGAGAGAATAAAAATTAATGGAACATATAATATCATTAAAATAATAATATTCGTAATAAACTTGTCAATGGGAATGTATATGCACAGCATAAAAGAAAATTGGCTAATTGTAAAACACGAGTCATAATGAAGACCAATTGATAAAAAATTAACATATTGATTTAGTAACATGAGAATGTAAAACCCAAGAAATATAGATTATAAAATTGACACTTAAATACCCATATTATTATATATAATAATTATATAATAAATTCTTGGGAAGCATAAACACCACACAAAAGAAACAAATTGTGAATGTGACATAAGTATTGCCGAAATAAACTTTTGACTATAAATCCCCCTACTAATTGGGTAACATTTGAATCATGAGTCACATGAAATAATAACATAAATTGAAACATTTAATATGATTAAATAAATTATATTTATTATATAACATTTCATATGGAATTATATACATTACACAACAATAATAACTGGTGAATATAGAATATATCTCACAGAAATAAAAGTGAGATGTGAAAACCCTTACCATAAGTATTATATCTCAATATACCTAATCAATATTCTAGTATAGTAAATTTAAGTTTATTTTAAAAATAATAATAGAATTATATTAATTTATATAATACAATATATTATTTACTTATGACTTTATATTTCCTATTCATTATAAATTTCTTATTAATGTTACTTTTTGAGTAATAACTGATATATATTTCTTATAATTTTTGGATTTTCATTCTTTATAATCTTACTTAGATCATGATTAAATTATTTATCAGATGTTAAATATGATTTATATATCATATATATTTATTATATAAATATTTATAATAATCTTTAATAGATTGAAATTTGAGATGGAGTACATCGTTCCTCGAAACAGTAGGTCATACATATGCATGAAAAGTATTTCTGTTTTATTATAGTATTGAATAAATGAAAATAATATATATATATATATATATATTACTACATTAGAAATATATTTCAAACATATCATATATTTATCCTAAAAACCTTATTTATATATTATGTGTAAAGTTTGAACGAATCACATCGCTTTAAGGGAACGGTAGTCTACACGTCGACAAATAAAGTTATCTTATTCCCCAAAAATAGAAAACATGAAGGTGCATGTAATATAATAATAAATTAACAATTAATAAATCACAAATACCATAGATATTATATAAATATATAAATTACATCTTTATTTCAAACTTTGTGTTGTGGTAATGGAAGAATGAATGACAATTACGTATCTTATTTGATGGAAGTTAGTGTGAGTGTATGTCAAACCATTAACATATAAAATATAAATGTATTGAATAAAATGGGGATATTATATAATAATTAATTTTTAATAGTTGAGGATATTGGTAATGAAACATAATAAAATGTTCTTTTTAAAGGATTTGACCTCTTCATTGGGAAATTCCTTTTTTTTCACCAAATGAATAGAATGGTTTTATTTTAGAAAAAAGTGAGTCTTCTATGTTTAGAGGGTGGGTGCTGGGATCATATCTTAGAAGGTAATAGATGATACCAGGGGCTTGAATGTTGTAAAGACAGGGGGTAATATGATGCCTTCTGTATGTAGGGAAAAGAAAATATTGGTTATTCGTGAAATGATTTGAGTGAACCACACATTATACTTATCTCCCAAGGGTTAAAAATGTACCATTGAAAATATTTATAAGTGGAATGGTCAAATTTTGGGTATAAAATAATTTCTAGAAAATATTTTGTAAATTTTTTTACCTTATATTCAATGTTAAATGATTAAATAACCTTGTTTTACATTAATCACTATAATTAATTTTAATTACATTCTGTAAAATTGTTTGTTATAAACTACGTTTACGTCATTATAAATTAGAAATTATTCTTATAGAAAATATGGAATCCATTTTTCCAATTTAAAATTATAAAATTGGTTGAAAATAATTTAAAATTAATCCTTTAGATGTATTGAGAAAGAAAGTTTTCAAAGTAAAATTTTGAGAAGTATGAAATGTTTTTATATACAATTTCAATGTGAAATTTAATCCAATGAAAAAAATTGGATTTAATTGTTCATAATTTATCTTATTATTCATTAAAGAAATTTAAAATATAAATTATCTATTTGAATAACTTATACTGAAATGAAAGTTTCAATTAAAATTCACTTGTTTTCAGTATTCATCAAAAAATGAAACTTCTCAGAAAAATATTGAAAATTAATTGAAAGTATATTTTGATATTCTGAATTAAAAAATGAACTTTATTTTATCAAATGAAAAATTATAAAAGTGAAAACATTTATATTTAAAATAGGTGCTCTATTAAATGGGTTAAAATTACATTTTTTAAAAATACATCTTTTTATTCATATAGTTGGATTTATTATTATCTTATACCTATATAAATAATTCGATTAATGTACAAAAAGAATTTAATATATAAATTTTATTAAAAACATTAACAAAAATTATATTGTTTAATTCCTTGTGATTAAACTTTGTTTGTACATAGAAAAATAGTTATCCTTGAATAATAATTTCATTATTCTTAACTTGTTCTTAAGTTTTTTTAAAATTTGGACCATTTCTCAATTTGTGCGTGTCATCCTTCCACAGGGGCCATGCTAATCTTCTATGTATCGTTCTAATTTTTTCAGATGTCTCCAAAGAGACTTGTTCTTACATTAATTTCCCAATTATTTATAACTAATGGATTCATTATATATATATATATATATTATATTTTCACAATTTATTGAATATTATTTGTTACATACATTCAAAATAATATGTCGTAACAATAATAATATTTTAACAACAATATTAATAATATATTATACTTTAGTAAAACACAACCCCGTGTGTAATGGAAGCTATCAAAAGAAATCAACATTGTGTATAACACAATCTAATCACAGTTTTCTATATACCATGTGATAATCTATGTTTTGTGTTTATTGTAATATTAACATGGTGTTTCATGTAATTTATGCAAAAATAGTGCTTTTATTTAAGATAATCTATATTCAGTTTTGTGTGAAATGAAAAATATCAAAACGTTTAAATTAATTCAAAAAATATATTTCACAAAATTCAAAGTTGTTACATTATACCCCCCATAAAATGAATTTATCACCTTATATTTGTATGGGTGATTAATGGTTTAATACATGATGCCTCCCTTCATAAAATCCCACCCATTAAAATGAAAATTAAAATATTTTTTTAAAAGGGAATGCTGGAAACATATTCGTTACCCAACATAACACAAAGACAGGGTTACACATAAGAGATCATATGTGGGAAGATAAAACATGAAAATAGAATATATATCTATGTATGAGATTCTAATGGATAGTTATATAGAACTTGTTCAGAAGAAATATAATGGTAAGAATTATATAAATTGTTGATAATCTAAGGGACAATCTGACTCATCAGAAATGAAGGTAATAGAATAAAAAAAATTGGTTTGAAGATCCATTTACTTAACATGATGAACATTCACAAGAACATACAATTACTTGACATAATCCCAATATCACACTTTGGTTGTTTCCTTTCCAATTTCAACTTCATCAATTATTCCGAAAATTATGGTGAATTTTTTTGCCGGAATTACTAACAAATCATATGATCCATAAATGATAATAAGTCATATCTTCTGTCTTTAGTTATCAACAAATAAAAATGATTAGTACAAATTATCCATTTTAAATAAATCCTTATATGGTGAGATGATAAATTAATATCTAAAACTACATCTGATGTTTAGCTTAAACTATTCCATAAGTTGTTAGCCTTATAACCCTTTCAAAAGATGAATGTAAAAAAAATTTATAATGAAGGTCACTATATTTCTAATAATATTTTCATGAATGATCCCCCATATATCATAATTTCAATATTGATTCCCACATAATGAATTGTGAATATCTTCATCATTTATTCTCTTGAAACATGGTAATGACTTGAATTACCATAAATCCTTTTGAAAAACACACATGCTTTATTATTACAAAAATTGTTTGATATATTACTTATGTATAACAAAGTCATAAACTCTATCCATTATATTGTAAAATTAATTTCTATAAAATAATTTATCATTTCTAGGGTCATCGATACTAACTATATCCAAATCAGTCATCTTTTTATACAATTTAAACCAAATTTTCTCAAAATTAGGAACAAATTAAGTTTTACGTTCCCTTAATAAAAATATCACTATTCCATTAAATAATTTATCTATTATATTAGATCAATTAGACATAAAATTTTAAATCCTTAATGAAAAACATTAAATACATCATTCATATAACATAATTCTTTAATTAAAATAAATATAAACTTTTATCATATAACCTTATTTTTATTGAATTACTATGGCTTAATCATCATATTCCTTAATACCCATTTCTAGAAATATGAAATATAAATCATGTCATATGGTTCCTGAACCTTAATTTAATAATTATTATTATGTTTAATGTATAAAATTGTTAGAACATCCCATGCCTTTCACATATCAGTCATTGTCTCTTTATCATCAGTAGTATAACCAATTCTCATTCCACATTTCCAATTATCTTCTAGAGAATTTCTTTTAGGAAATCAATTTTCATAATTCCCATACATTCCAAATATAAAACATTAAATTTTAACCATGTTCCCTTTATTTCCCACCATTTAATGGAACTAAGAATCATAGTGTATGAAAGACTTATCACCAGAGAAAACAATATAATCATGAAAATTACTTATAGGTTGCCTAAATTATGGCTCTTACTTATTTATTATATAAATTCCTAATTAATCTTAGTTTATTAATATTCATATTATATATAAATCTTTTTGATGTTTTTTAATTATTTTTTGAATTCTCAAAGCATAACCCCTGGGAGTTTCAAACCACAGGAGCAGTAAGGCACATTATCGTGAACTAATTCTCGATCGAGTCTGTATCAATATGGGGTTTTGATGATTGTACCCCCATGTACATATGTTATAGAGCCAAATCCACATATAGTATCCATAAAGGGATGTTATTTATTGGAAACCACTCTCTCAATCATTTACCAATATTACATGACATTTTCTTAAACATTGAATCATCCTTAGAGGTATCAATACACACATCCTTGGTCATATCCTTAGAAATATCCCAATGGATCTCCCCAAAGATTAATCATCATAGTTTACAATGGTTGAAAAAAATTCCTTTGATACTAACTATAGAGCGATAGTCTTAACAAACATTGATATTACATCATTTTAGATGAATATTCAACACATTATATAAGTACTTTCCTTAAAACCATAATAGTTTAGTGACTTTGGAAATTAAAAACAAATTATACTAATTTAGTGAAATAACTTTAAAATCCCACTTAAATATCTTACCCTATAATAATATGACATAAAACCTTTATCTATAATATAGGGAAATGGATCATAAGAATGGGTGAGATCAGATGATCAGTAAGGGTAAATATAAATGAGATACATAATAATAACTTGGACATAATGGAATGAGAACATATGCATTAAATTTGAATATCATACCTTGCATATCAATGTTCACAGTCTCGAGTCATGTCATAAATGTTGGAAGTTTAGAAGACATGAATCATAAGGAAATAAAAGATAATGGGACATTAGAATAAGTCAATTGAATAATACATAGACTTTTGGAATAAAAATTAGCATATAATACAATTCAATAATAATAAAGGCTCAATTACAAAAATTGTCAAGGCCCTTCATGAAGGAATCACCTACTAGGAGGGACACACATACATTTATAGTCTAATCAATTTCATTATAATGGATCATATTATACCTTCTTGGCATAATGGATCTGGCTTCCACTTCTTCCCATAGTGGATCAAGTTCCCCCCTCTTTTTATATAGGATATAGACACGCCTATTTACCATTTTGGATCAAGATCGCTAACCTATTCCCTTCATTATCAAATTAGAGGTAAATAATTACCCAATTAATTGGAGGGAGATATAGGTCCCACATATCATATAATAAAATAATACATACATGTTCCACAAAATAATAAAATACTCATCATACCCTAACCCATAAAAAGTGATGGTTCTCGTAAACATAATATCATAACACATGAAATGAAATTGGTAGAAAACAAATGTCATAATATCATAAACTTTTGAAAAGAGATAGGATTAATCATCATCTCATCAAATAATGTACTTTGAAAAAAGTGTGTTTTAAAATCATATAACTCATGGGAGTGTAATAGGTTTCGTAAAAAAATGTATCTTCTTAAACATAAACCATTCAAAGAATGAATAAGAATGGTGTCCTTGGATGATATACCTAGTAAATAATAAACTATTTCAAAGGTTATAATCATAAATGTGGATGTATTTTCATAAATACCCAGAGATTCCATATTTTTTTTGTAATTTTAATTAATTGGTATTATTACGAGTCTATAAAAATTGGCGGCATGTGATTCTGAGGCTCGGTGGGCCCAAATCTAGTATTAGACCCTTTTATGGTATGTTTAGTAAAGGTTTCAGTGATGTATTTTAATTTTTGAACCGGTTCTTGGAATAAAGATCTAAAGGCACCATTGAATCTGCTGCTCTTAGATTTACTTATGGGAGGCTTAACATTGACTGGAAAAGTTTGAAAAAAATGTTATTTTCATGGACTTAAAAATACAATAATAAAATAACTAAAGTTTATTTTATTTTCATTTTTTCAAACGATGGGAAAAAGGTAGTGGGACTAAAGTTCAACATTATACCATTTAATCGCTTAACCCTTAGTTTGTGTAACTGCACCGCTGGGAGAATTAATAGGTTTAGTAATCAAATAGTTGGAAGGATTAATAGATTCATTAATCAATCTCATTAATAAACCCCATCAATTGTGTTGTGCATTGTTCCCCTCTTTTCATATATTTAATCTATGATCATGCTTGGGTTTTTGAGAGATCTACGAGTGGAATATCTAACAAAACATCAGTGACTTACCTCCCTAACAAAGAATGGCGATCAAGTGACAATCATTGGAAGAATCGACGGACGACAAGAAGCACTGAAGAACACCTTTAGACACAGACCCTACATCCTCATCTGTAGCACCTTCCAAAGGAAAAAAGGTAGGGATTTTTTTATTTACCTATGAGTTGTTTCATTCATGAAATTCTTCCTCGGTTATTATGATATCGTGGAGGGTGCTGTCTAAACGAACAAGGCCCATAACATCCACCGAATTTGGTTATGGATGATTTCATCAAGGGAATCTAGAAGATATGGCGGTATGGTGGAACCAAAGACCGAGCAGTGTAGGAATCGTCTTGGGAGTCAATTAGGTGTGGACGAGAATAAAAACAGACTAACAGAGCCTCACTGGTGGCATGTGGAAGCTCCGATGGTGCAACGTCAACAGAGACCAAGGGAGGTAGTGGTCGATTCCCACCGGTTGTGATTAAACAGTACTGCCTGAAGCCACTAAGATGGAAAAAGGAATGGCCAGCCAGTGCCGACTACATTGAAGATGGTTGGAACACCATGAAGGAAGGTCGGAGCTTTGAGCCATGATAGAGGGTGGACCTGTGCTTGTGGGTCAATTGCGGCCCGGTCCACCCGGACGAGCTAGGTGGGGAGGTGCCATCCGACGCCACTACTAAGCAGATCAGAACACCTCATAGGAGGGCCACAATGGAGGGTGGACCCATTCGTGCAGGTCCATAATGAGCCCATCCAAATGGACTGGCAAGGCGGCACGATGTCGTGACATTGATGACCCGAACGACCGAAGTTGTTCAGGAGGGGAGCAAACCCCACACACTAGGCCAGCAGACTGAGCGGTTCCATGACCTGACGGGATGTTCCCAACATGGTGGGCCATACCAGACATGTAGTCTAGTGAGCCTAGTCTGTAGCTAGCGGGCCAAGCCCATACCCCTTCAGGCCGGGCCCAGCCAATTGAGTCAGGTCTGCCTGACCTGCTCGGACCATACCTGAACCCCTTCTTTGTGCAGTTACACCTAAATAGACATATATCTTAAACCAAGTGTTTGTTTGAAGAACCATCTATGGTGATAGAACCCTTAGTACGAGGAAATCCTTTTGAGATACTCCACGAGAGACTTAGAGAAAGATGGATTTTGTCCAGGTTGGACCGTACCAGAATCCAACTCTGCCCTCAGCACGAAAATACCTTTAACATAAATATTCGGTGTCCTATTGATGCACTGTATATTTCTATGGAACCCGTATGAAATCGATGATCATTGGGTTACTTATTCAAGAAACTTCATTCCAATTGAAATACGACTAATGGCTTGAGTAGCGGTTCTCCCAAGTGCGCTACATGCGGAACCCTGTGACAGGATGGGAACAAAATTCTGCTATCTTTCGACTTTGTGTGACTCGACGACCCAATTTGAAGCACCTATATGTGAATTTTCAGGCCCCTGGTGGGGATATGATATGTGTGACCTGGCAGACCCATTGTACATGACAAGAGGAGTTCCCCGGTAGTCCATGGTGGGGAGCGACTCTGTGTCACCCGGTAGACCCATGGTACGCAATGGGGAGGAGTACATAAGAAGTTCAAGGTTAATGGGAAGAACCTCTGTGTGAATTGGATGGACCACTGTACATGATATAAATGGAGTTATCTAAAATCTAAGGTTTTCGATGATGAGACTGATGATGCTACTGTTACTACCCAAGAATATACCTAGGGTGAGCTATCTTTTACTTGTTCTTTGTGATTGAAATCATGATTTGTGGTTTTTCTTTTGTGTAATTATGAGACACATTCTAGGATCTCAAGGTCCCTACTATGTATTGTTATACTCACTCCTACATTTGATGTGCCCTCACATTTTGGGGTCCTGGGCAGACGACGGGCAGCTTTGACTGAGTCTCGAGGAGCCAGGACTTGATGGTGTACGAAGTTGACTGGTGGACGTGGAGAACCGTAGTGATGAGTTGTACCTACTCTTAGGTATGATCCATGGAGGATGACCTTAGTATCTATTTCCCTTTTCTTGGTATTTCCATTTCAATTGGGCTTGTATTTGGGCCCCTATACATCAGTACTTACTTTTATGCTCTGTGATGGTTTATAGTTATGGTTGTACCTTTCCCTTCTATTCTATTTTACATGTGATCAGTGTTCCTTGTCTGTGTGTGTATAGATTTTGAGTTGATTACTTCCCATTTTATGGAAATGCCTTATTAGTTCTAGTATCCAACCCATGGCCAAGAGAAGGTTGGCTTGGGGTAGTCACGACACAGACCATGGGGGACGGTTCAAGAAAATGTGGTATCAATGGGTGGACAGTTCCCCCTCATGGACATGAGTCTGATGTTTTTTGGTCCAATATTGTTATGTGTTGCGAGTCCGACATTCCGATTCGAGGAGTCCATTGTTGGTGCGGTGGCTGACGTATCCATCCATCAGGACCTTGAATTAAATTTTTGGCTCAATACATGAAAACATGGATTTCATAAGTGCCTCATTTATTTGAATAAGAGTCATATCACCTAGTATAACCTTCTAACTGTGGTACATCATGATCTATCTTATGATGCCTCCATGTGGACACCTAGCCAGAATCCTGATACAAGGTCCTGAGGACAACCCGCCAATCGATGAGGTATTCGTTCAGGGAAAAGTGCTTGAGATGAACCCACTGGGTGGTTAACCAGTGGTAACACCACATGATGGTTGGTATCTAATGCCAGTGGATCTGGTAGAGGATTTTTATAGGCTTAGTTCCTTGCATGAGTTTCAGAGATAGTGATCTCCCAGGTTCAGGGGATAGATGAATAATTCGGTCGTTGAGGAATGGATAGAGGTCAGGACACGGGTATTCCTCTTAGGGAGGCCACTATATGAAGCAATGGAGATCTTCGCAGTGATCCTTCTATAGGGATCAGCAAAGAGATGGTACAATTAGACCATCCAGACTCACAATGAGGTTACCCTCACTTGAGTTGACTGCGAGAGGATTTTCTAGGAGGATTTTTACTCCACAACATTGTGCTATGTGTACATTCCGGAGATGCTCCACCTACAACATGAAAACATGATAGTGGTTGAGTAATTGGTGAGGTTCACAGATATTTCCTGCTACTCCACAGATATGGTGTGAGACACTGTCATTAGAGCTTGAGCCTTCAATCAGGGACTCAGGTGGGAGATCGAGGCTTCAGTGATTTCTCTCAGCACCCCTACCCTAGCTGGGGTGCTAGAGTGATCCCCTTTGATGGAGAGATTCTTGGAAGATAATTCTATCGCAGTTAGAGTTTCCAGCAGACCCCAGGAAGTAGAGTCTTCGGCAGGCAGTAGATAGTAGAATTTTGTGCCCATGAGGGCTAGGTGTTTCATAGGCCAACCCCAGGACTCAGGGTTGGTAGTGAGAGGCTCCCAGGCTAGAGAGAGTTAGACATGGGGCCAAGCTTTTCTTTTTATGCAGCGGGAAGGGAAACATGGTGTGTGACTGCTTAACTGGTCGTACGGATGACTAATATAAGGTTGAGGGTCCGCTGAGATAGCGACAACGGTTTGAACGAGGAGGTCTGCAGGGTGGCGAACGTGGAAGGGGAGTTGGCCAAGTGGCAGGGGTTGAAGATGGTTGGAGGAGTTACTGCCACCACCCTTACGTTTCCCACCCCGATCATGGGTAGAAGGGAGAGAGGGGTGAACTCAGCTCCAAGCAGTAGAGGCTTACGACCACGGTGCTCCAGAGTTAATTAGAGGTACGATCTGTGTCTATCCCACCCTAGCTATAGTTCTTATAGACACAGGTTCAGTAACTCTTTAATTTCCATGACTCTCATTCAAATCTAGGGGATTCTGATAGAGTCGTTGGCTCGATCCTTACGATTAGATACTCCTACTGGGGAGGATTCAATGATTACATATTGGTGCAGATAGTGTGAGAGAACTTCAATGGGTGATAGATTCAACTGGGATCTCTTAGTATCAGCGGCAAGACCTTATGAGATCATCTTGGGTATGGACTGGCTATCCACTGTCCATGCTCAAATAAACAATTTTAGGCACAATGGGTGGTGTATCCATGAGGGCGTGATCAGGTTTTTCTTCACCGATGAGAAAGAAACCTTTGTAGAGGAGGATGGACTTTCTCAAAGGAGGGTGTATCCAGTAGCTCATCAGTTGGAGAGCCTTACCATCAGTGTAGTGGATGAGAGGAGTTTGAGCTATCCTGTAGTGGTGCACCAGTATGTTGATGTCTTCCCTGATGGTGTTCTGGGACTACCACCTCTAAGAGAAGTATACTTTTACATCAACATGTACCCCCAGGATGACACTGATATCTAGACCATAATATCATATTGTCCACATAAAGTAAAGTGAGCTGAGGATATAGTTGGAAGACTTATAGAGGAATGGGTTTTAAGGCCCAGTGTTTCTCCTTGGGCAGCCCCGATTTTGTTTTCTATGAAGGAATATGTGAGTCTGAGGATTTTTGTGGAATATTGGTGCTTGATCCATATGACTGTCAAGAACAAGTAACCTCTTCCTAGGATAGATGATCTCTTTGACCAAAAGAAGGTAGCACAGTGGTTTTTAAGGATAGACCTCATATCAGGCTATCACCAGCTCAGGTTATGGGATGAGGACGTACCGAAGACGAACTTCATATGTTGGTATGGCCATTAAAATTTTAAGGTGATTCCTTTCAGTGCGACCAAAGATCATGAATGATTCATGGAGAACATTAATAGGATCATTGAGACATACCTCAATCTCTTCATGGTAGTCCAAATTGATGACATCCTTGAGTATTATGCGATAGTGGAGGAGAATGCCACACACCTGCAGATAGTTCTGGATACACTCCTAGAGCACTGACATTATGAAAAGCTCTCGAAGTACCAGTTATGGAAATGGAAAGTCCACAACCTAGGGGTATGTGATCTTAGAGACTAGAGTTGTAGCAGATTGGATAAAGATAGAGCCAGTGCTTTCTTGGGAGCCACCTAGCAGTGTGACCTAGGGGAAGAGTTTCCTAGGATTGGTTGGGTACTACTAGAGATTTGTACCTGACTTCTCTAGGGTGGCTTCACCCATGTCATCTTTGACGAAGAAGGTTTAACCATTCTCGATGATGGAGATGTGTCAGATGAGTTTCCAAGAGCTGAGGTGGAGACTGATGAGTGCCCCAATCTTGAGGCTCCTGGAAGAGGACGTTGGATATGTAGTCTACTACAACACATCAGGGACTAGACTAGGTTTTGTCCTGATTTAGGAGTGATCAGTTATCTTCTACGCCTCTTAGTATTTGAGACATCACAGGCAGAACTAAGCTACCCATGAACTAGAGTTACCATTATTGGTCATTGCACTGAAGATGTGGCAACACTACTTGATGGGTGAACGACATAATGTTCAATCCAATCACAAGATTCTCAGGTATATCATCTCACAGAAGGACCTAAAACTGTGATAGCGGCGATGGATGGAGTTCCTCCAGTACTATGACTTTGAGATATTCTACACTCATGGGAAGTGGAACGTAGTAGCATATGCACTCAGCATGAGGTCTAGCCTATAGTTGTTGAGTGAGGTGACAGAGTAGCTAGCCACATTACATATATCATTCGTGGATAGATGTAGAGAAACTTACCTATAGTTGATGACTGTCACTCCCCCACACCTTCAGCGAGTTTGATAGGCTCATCTTGGGGATGTTGACTGTGAGGCCTGACATGATAAGATATCCTTAAGATAGCCTCCACAAGGATTTTATGATGGTGGGGAGCACGTCTTCCTCTTTAGAGGAGTGCCATGGTACCAATGACTCTACGAGGGAAGGTTTTGAAGAAATTACACAAATATAATTTGGAAGAACATCCAAGTGTGGAAAAAAAGTACCAGGACATCCAACAACAGTACTAGTGGCCAAGGAAGACGAATGAGGTGTCAGAGGTCACATATCAATGCCTAACTTGTCAGTAAGTGAAGATCTAGAATTAGGTACCTGCAGGATTATCTCATCCACTTGAGGTGCCGTAATAGATGTGGGAATGTGTCTCAATGGACATCAAGATAAGGCTACCACGTACATTTTGAGGCCACAATTCCATCTGGGAGATCATTGACTGACTCACCAAGTCGGAACACATCCTAACCATCTAAGATTAGGGATAAATAGATGGCTTGGGATGTCTCTACATATAGAAGCTTTTATGGATTCACAGGGTTCCATCGATGACCGTCTCAAATCGCGATGCAAATTTTACATCCCTCTTTTGGAAGGGATTTTTGGAGGCGTTTGGGACTCAGCTACACTTGAGCATCACCTTTCACTCTTATACAGTTGGTCAGACAGAGTAGACAATTCATATACTCGAGGACATGCTTCGTGCATGAGTTTGTGATTTTGGCCACTATAGGGAGGACCACCTGCCACTGGTAGAGTTCACAAACAACAATAGTTATACCTCCACCCTCAGCGTGGCTCTATTTAAAACCCTGTAAAGGCGACCTTGTAGATCACTTCTATTCTAGACAAACCCATGTGAGTTAGTACTTATGGGTCTAGAGATGGTATAGGCTACCACAAAGAAGGTGGAGATCATCCAGGTGCGGATGAATACTGCACAGAGCTGACAAAAGTCTTATGCTGATAGGATATGGATAACCTTGGAGTTTTAGGAGGGAGACCATATCTTCCTATGGATCTCACCTGACTAGGATTATGGAGGTTTGGTTGGGGCAAAAAGCTATCTCTGAGGTTCATCAGACCTTTCCAGATCGTCAGCATAGTAGGTGAGGTGATATACAGCCTAGCTCTTCCCCCACAATTGCACCGGGTGGATACATTTTTCCATGTTTCAAATTTGAGGAGTTATGTTCATGATCCATCACACGTTATCAGCTGGGGAGAGATGCACATTAATGATGGGAGATGTTTGTGGAGTTCCCAGTGAGGATAGTGGATTGACATGAGCGGGTTCTTTGTGGGTGGTCGATTCCTCTGGTGTGAGTCTGTTGGCAGCACTGGAATCTCTAGGATAGATCATGGGAGCGGGAGGCTCAGATACTTGCTTAGTAACCCTAGTCATTCTTGTTTCTTTTTGTAGATTTTGGGGATGAAAGAACCTAAGGTGTGGAGAATTTAAAGACCCAGAAATTCCGTATAATTGTTTTTAATTATTTTTAATTATTACAAGTCTGCAAAATTAGGTGGTGCATGATTCTGATGCTCGGAGAGCTCAGAATAGATTTTTGAAATATTTTTAGGTGAATTTAGTAAACATGGAGGCAGTATTTTCTTTATTTTAAACCAGTGCTAGGAATAAAAATATGAGTACACCATTGAATCCACAGTGCTGAGATTTTCTTATGAGAAGCTTAAATTTGACTGGCAAGGATTGGATGAAAAAGTTATTCTCTTGGACATTAAAAAAATTAACTCAAGCTTATTTTATTTTATATTTTTGCAACCGTTGGACAAATAGTGGTGGGACCGTATTGCAACGTCAGACCATTTAATGGCTTGACCCTTTGGTTGTGTAACTGCATTTCTAGTAGAAATAATAGGTTGGGTAACGACACCATTGGGAAAATAAATAGGTTCATTAATCAATCTATATAATGAACCTCATTAATTATACTGTGAAATTTTCCCCTTTTTTCTTCTATTTAATCAATGATCGAGCATGGGTTTTGGGAGAACTTTGAGTGGAATCTCTGATGAAAGGTCGACAACATCCTGGTATGACGAATAATAGTGATCAAGCGATGGTCGTTGGGGGAATCGATGGACGATGACGAACACCAACGAACACCTTCAGAAACAAACCCTATTTCCTCATATACAATTCCATCAAACAGAAACAAGGTAGGGGGCTTCGTTGTTTAACTATGATTTGTTTCCCTCTTTAAATGATTACAGGGTTATTATGAAAATGTGGAGGGGATCTACAATAGGCTAGGATGAAGTCAGATTATGAGCTGAGAACAATGAAGAAGGCATTACAGTGGATCGACAAGATATGTGTCGGAGAGATCAAGTCCCACGACCGAACAAACCGCTGAAAGGCTAATAGAGGAGGTTTCTCGGATCCAAAACGAGTCACCAACGTCCACTTGAGATAGGCATGTGCTTCCGCAAAGGCAGCCACCGGGACCTCCATGGAAATAGACCTACCTGCGGGTGAGATCAACAACGAAGGAGGGGCCACCACTAGAAAGCACAGCTGGGAAGAGCCAAAAGCTGAGGGCCAACCGAACAAGGCCTGGACCCACCTCTTAACTCGGTTATGGTTGCGTTCTTCATGGAAAACCAAAATATATGGTGGCAAGGTGGAACAAAGGGCCACATAACATAGGAATTGTCTTGGGAAGCCCGTAGGAATGGATGAGAATAAAAATAGACCAGTGGAGCTTCATCGCTGGAATGCGGAAGCTATGCCGGCATGGTAGAGTTGATGACTGAGTGAGGCGGCACCCGAAGGCACCGCGGTGGAGATAGGAGAAACTAGCCAGCATCGGCCACGTTGATACAGGGTGATGCACTGTCAATGAAGGTTGTGGATTTGAGCCGTGATGGAGGGCGGACTCGCGCCCACAGGTCTATTGTGGGCCGGTCTGCATGGACCAGAAAGGTTGTGCGGCACCATCTGGTGCCCCTTCTGAGTCAGGCAGTGTGCTGTGATGGCGCACCATAGAGGAGTGTCATGTCTTCGAGCCACAATGCAGGGAAGACCCTCAAATGTGGGTCTGTAATGGGTCGGTCCCTATGGACCTGCTAGGAGGTGCAACACTAGCTGGCACCACATCTTTGAAGACCCAAATGGCTGAAGCCGTTCGGGAGGGGAGGAGACCCTCCACTCTTGGCCAGTGGGTTGAGTGGTTCCGTGGCCCGGCAGGCCACGCCTAGCCAGGTGGGCTGAGTTAGACCCGTGGTCTAGTGGGCCAATCTCGCGGCCAGTAGGCTGAGCCCACGGCCTAGCGGGTCGCACCCGCGGCCCAGCGGGCTAGAGCAGGCCCATCCAAACCTAGCTGAGCCTAGTACCCTTCAGGCAGGACCCAACAGGATAAGTCAAACCGTACTCGGACCCCTTTTATCCCAATTCTACATAAACAGAAGTATCTCTTAAACCGGGCATTTGTATGACGAACCATCTGCGGCACCGAAACCCTTAGGACGAGCCAATATTTTTGAGATACTCAATGAAAGACTCAGAGAATGTCAGTGTTTTTCCGAGTTGGATCTTACCAAAATCCAACTGATCCCTCAACACTAATATGCTTATAACATACAGACCTGTCGTCTGGTTGACGTGTCATCTATTGCGATTGAACCATTATGACATCATGGATCATTAGGTTACTTCTTTGAGGGACTCAATGCTGGTTGACATATGAATTATGGTTTGAGGTGCGGTTTTCCCAAGCGTGGAAAATACGGAACCCCGCGATTGGATGAGACCTGAAGACTGCTAACTTTTGACTCGGTGTGACTCGACGGCCCAGTGGGAAGTAGATCTGGGTGATTTTTCAGGCCCACGGTGGGGAGTGTCTCTGTGAGACCTGGCAGACCCACGGTACTTGAAATGAGAAGTACCTTAACAAGCCATGGTGGGGAATAACTTTGTGGGACTATGCAGTCCCACAATACACAATGGGGAGGATTACCTAAGTAGTTCAAGGTTAGTGGGAAGCACCTCTATGTGAATTGGAAGGCCCTCTATACTCGATAGAGGGGGAGTTCTCTAGCATCTGAGGAGTTCAACGATGAGATAGATGCTTCTACTGTTACTAACCTAGAATATACTTGGTGTGAGCTATCTTTTTATTGTGCTTTGTGATTGAGATCATGCTCTATGTTTTTTACTTTTAGGAATTTTGAGAGACCTTTGGGGGTCTCGGGTTCCCTAATGGGTATTTTGATAATCAACCCTCCATGGGCTTTTCCAGCACCTTGTGGTGCCTTCTGCAGACGTTGGTCATCTTTGATTGAGTCTCATTGATCCAGGACTTGACGATGTTTGGAGGTAACCGATGGACGTTGAGAGCCTTAGTGACGAGTTGTACCTACCCTCCAGGTAGCATTATTGGTAGAAGACCTCAGTATATTTTTTCTTTTTTTGTGGTACATCCATTTCTTTCAGGCTTGTATTATGGCCCATTTACATCATTACTTACTTTTACGCTATGTGGTGGTTTATAGTTTTGGTTGTACCTTTCCCTTGGTAGATTTTTTCTAGTGAGTTGTGTGCCTTATCTGTGTGTGTAATAGTTTTGAGGAAAATCCTTCCCATTTTAGGGAAACCCCTTTTCAGTGCTAGTTGTAAACCCCTAGCCTATGGAAATAAAGCATGGTGTAGTCACAGAATGCGCCCTAGTGGATGGGTCGTGACAATTTTGAATGATCACTTGGAATGTTACAAAATTAAAATAACCACTTTTTTAAATCCCTTTCATAAAAAAATTTTAAAAATTATTTTATTATAAATAATGCATTGAAATTTATATTAAAATAATTATTCAGGAAAATAACATTCCACTTTCAAAAACATATTTTCAATAAAAACACATTTTTAAAACCATTTTCATGGAAAATATCATTGAAAAATTATAAATTAATCATTAAAATATTTTAAAAACATTCTATTTATAAATGATTTGATATATTATATTGAATTCTAAGTCTTTTGAAAAAAAATTCTTTGAAAACAATTTTTGAGAAAAAATTCGAAATTAAATAATATTTATAGACAATAATTATTTATAAAAATAACCATGTATATAAGAAATGGATGTTTCATGGAAATGGAGATCATGATTATGGGTAAATCTGTAAATATCAAATATTCATTTGTGCACCATGAACTGTTTAGAAAAGTGCATTGATCGAAAAACAAAAAAATATTCTATTTTAAAAAAATTTAAAAATGGAAAACATGGGTAATAACTTCTTTTAAAAATATTATATTAATTGTTTAAAAATTTTCAAAAAAAATTAAAAAAACCTGGTTTTGAAGGGAAATAGATTTCTTACCAAAGATGGAAATATTGGTAAATGTTATTCAAATTTTTTATTAAATATATTATGTACCGAATAGTGAAAAAAGGGCACCATTACATAATGATATAATTAATAACTATAGTTTAAAAATTCACATGTATTTTCTTGAGATATGGATAAAAATATTACAGAAATGAAAGTATAATCATAAACTATCCTAAAAAAATAGTAATTGTAATAATAAACTCTTACCATTTTTGTGACATTAAATCTTAATAATAATAAGTGAATAATGTTAAATAAAACATATAATATCATTAAAAGAATAATATTCATGATATAAAAATTCAATATTATCGTGTATACACCTATTAAAATGATATTGGGGTATATAAAAATATGTCTCTCAAAGAAAGAAAAATTGAGAGAAAATTACTATACTAATTTTGAAACTTCTGAACTATAAATCACATGAATGTGATATAAAAAAATTAGATATGTAAATACCAAAGAAATTAAGGGTAATAATCATATAATATAGTCATTTTAAATTTATATACTACCCAATAGAAATAATTGGTGAATATGGAATAAGTCCTGCAGAAATAATAGTTTGTCAAGAAATCACATTACAACTTGAGTAACTTTTGAATAAGGAGACATATAAAAAAAATAAAATAAATTGAAATTTATAATATCATAAAATAAATTAAAAATTAATTATATAACATTTCATTGTGAAAAATATACACTACAAAATAAGAATAAGTTTCTAATATAGAATATATCTCATAAAAATAAAAAGTTAGACGAGGGAACCCATAACTTATGCTTTTTCTCTAGTTAAACCTTTTCAATACTATTGTATAATTAATATAAGATTACATAAAATCTATCACAGAATGATGTTAATTTATATAATACCATATGTTGTATAATTATGAATTTTAATTACCAATTTATCTATAATTCTATGTTAATCTTATGATTCAGGTAATAACCATTTTGTTTTTTGTACATGCTTTGACTTGTTATTCTTGTCCATCCTATTTAGATTAGTATATACTTACTTATAGAATTATAAAATAACTTAAATATCATATATATTAATTATATAAATATTTTAATGATCTATAATATATAGAAATGTGAAATGGAATACACCTCTCATGGAGATGATAGGTCATACATACACATTAACGTTGTTTCCATTTTCATGTCACTTTGAACGAAATAAGGGAAATGGAATATATATATAAACGTATATATATATATATACGTTAAATTTATTTTTTCATACATATCATATATATTTACCAAACCCATTTTTAATATATTATGTGTAAATGTTTAATGAATCTCAACACATTGAGGAGGCGGTAGTCCACAAATCCACTAACGACGTTACTATATTCCCACAAAATGTAAATTATAAAGGTATCTATTATATAATAATTATAAATTCATAAATGTGTAATAAATATCATATATATATATTATTAAAATATAAATTACCTCATTATTTCTTTCCTAGAGAGGTGGTAATAGATGAAAAAACAAAATCAGTTCAATAGGCGTTACTCCTCATACGCACAAACGATGATTGTGTATCCTATTTGATAGAATTGTATGTGAGTTTAGGATAAAAAATTTAAAAAAATTATTTTTTTACATTAATGATACATATTAAAAAATATATTAATTAAATAATAATAAATTAATGCTGGAGAATGAAAATAATCCAAAAGTACTTGTTTAAGGATGTTACCTCTTCATTGGGTAATTGTTTTTTATTTTCACAAAACGACTAAGCTGGTTTCCATTCAGACCAATGTGTGTATAACAACCCATAATTTACATACATGGTTAATACTTCAAAATTGAAGCATACTTATTACAAAATATAACAAAACCATGAATGGACTATATAGGTATAGTGTCTTTAGAAACTGGGAAACATAAAAAACTGGTTCATAAAGCATCTACAATTTCTCCCATTTATTTCATCATATCTATAGTCCCTTTTTGGAATATCTTACTTAATAAAATTCTTCTTGACCTGGGGAAAGAAAACATTCAAAAGGGTGAGCTCAAATTCTCAATAAGGGTAAACAAAAGAAATATCAATCACATCAAATTCATAAGAACATAACATTTTGGAAATCTTACCCTTTAAAAGAGATCATAATTTCATAACATGTGATAAATCATGTTAGTGAAATGTAATCCCAATAATCATAACTTCAAACATGAAACTTTGTGGCATACACACATAATCATAGAGAATCATTTCTTATTATTGAAGACTTATTTCCAAGACTATCTTAGTGGACAAAGTCCATTTCTGAACCGAGTTCACTCCTCGTTTTAGTCCTGTTTCACTGAGCCGGTTTAACCAGCCATTCCAACCATGTCTGTCTCATGAGATATAAAATCATTACCCAATTCATTGGAGGGAGATATAGGTCCCACCCACATCATAATGATACCATTATTATGTGTGCCACAAAATCATAAACCATACATCATAGCATAACCCATGTAATAAAAATGGGAATCTTAAACATCGTGACATCATAAAAAGATTCATATATGATAAAGGAATTCATAAAAATATTTCCATCACAACATCATCAAATCAATGTAATAATAGGGATAGAAACAGAACCCTATATTATCTTAGATGGAAAATAATTTTGATAAAACACTTGAACTCCATTCTTGAGGAAAATATCCTTTCTACTTCAATTTTTTTTTCCTTTTTTAACATGTCATAAAATTTTAAACTAAAAGAAGTTGATTAAAAATAAACTTGAAAAATTATAAATGAAGATTCTTGGAAATAATGTTTTAAAAATCCATTCATGCCGTATAAGTTAAAAAAACATTCTTCTCGTACTTTTTTCGGAAAAGTCAAAAAGCACCTCGTACGAAAAATGACAAATGACTCCTTTCATATATTTTACTAAAAACTCACCGAAGGGTAAAATTGGATTTAAACAATTTTAGGAGGATATAAATAATATTACATATTGAGGAAACATGTATATGGTTGATAAATATTCCCCAGTAAATTCTGAAGTATAAACAATCTCGGATAAAAATTGAGATTGCGAAATTGTCCCTTACCTTAGGTCTGATTTGATTCGTAAGATTGTGAAACATCTGTATAATGATTTAAATAATGTTATTGACTTATTACAGAATCATACTTATTGTTATGATATCATATATGGTTATATTCTTAGATTCTTATTAGTAATATTTCATTATTACTTGTTATTCGTGTGTTTATTACTTTTTGTTCTTATGCGTGTTTTGTCGAATAAATTCTTATTCCTATTTATAGGATATAGATACATCATTTACATAATAATATTAGTGTAATATATATCATATTAATTCATTTAATTCATTTATATATTCAATATTCAATGATGATCATATAGAATGAGTCGCATCACATCGTGGAGACAGTAGGCCGTACGTATGCACGAGCGATTATATCGTTCCCATGATCATGGAATTGTATTGGAGTGTATGTATACTATTTCAGAATCAATAAAACTTTACAATAATCATATATAGTTATTTATTTTCACCATTATACCCATCCATGTAAGGTGGTGGTGGAAAACAGATTACACCACGGCGTGGAGACGATATTCCGTACGTACGCACGCGCGGTGATTTCGTTTTCTGTATGATGGATAAGAGGTAAAATAGGGTTGTTTCATATTTATAATAACATATTTGTATATGAGGGATACTGATGTTATTACCTAATAATGAAACAACTAAAGAAGAGGGAGTAGAAGAAGAATGGAACTTGAAGAAAATGGTAGAAGGTATTACCTCTTTCTCGAAGTGCCTCCTTTAAACATTTTCTTGAAGAACTAGAGATGCTCTTTTGAGAAGCCCAGTACCTCTAGTAGATTTCTATGGAAGTGGGTAAGTGAAATGGGAAGGGTTTTCCCGAGCTTGAAGGCTCAAATTGGTGTGAGGAAGAGAGGGAGGAGGTGCCCTTTTATAAGGGAGGAGAGGGGCACCTTTGCAAAGTGTTGAAATATTATTTTATTATAAACTTATATTCAGTTTCAAAAGGTCCAAAAATCATTAAAGATGAAGATAAGAGGACTCATTGTCTAAATAAAATCATCCAATCATAATTGGAAATGTTTTAAAAAATATTTTAATCATTATAATCTTATTTATTAAAATCTTTTATTAATGAGGTAAATACTTCATCATTATTGTGTCATAAATAATTTAATTTATTTGGTCTCTAAAAATTATAAATAAAATATCATTATGTATGAAATCGTTTTAGATTTCCAATGAATATTTATAGTCGAAAATATAATTTCTATAACCCCTTATAAAAATTAATTACTAAAAGATTTTTGTTAATGTAAATTTTGCCTTTACATTAAATTAATTAATCCAAATTGTCATTGTCACTACCAAGTGGCTCCATGGGGTCCCAAAATCGACCCAAGGATGCCTAGGGTCGGCCACTACTCATAAAATAAGGTTAGGACAAGTGTCAAGGTAATTTCAAATTATTATAATATTCTTTTAACCTTGAATTACCATATTTACCTTTAACCTTAGTAAATAAAAATTACCGTAGTTACTATTCATAATATCAAAAAAATAAAAGTAACCTATTAACATAATTTGGACACACTGATTCCAAATATGGAATCCATTTTTCAAAATTAAAAACATAGAAGTTGCAGTAATTAATGTAAAATTAATCCCGTTGTTAAGCAAATGATTTTTAAATGTTAAAACATTGCCAAAGATTGAAATGTTTTTACCTATGAATTCAATGTAAAATTAATGGTAATGACATAAATTATATTAAATGGTAAAAATATATTCTATTTATACTTAAAAAACATTCAATATTTTAATTTTACCATATAAATTATTGCGATGAAAAAAGTTGTTTTTAATTAAAATATAGCGTGTTTTTACTATTCATTAAAATATGAAAGTTATCAGAATAATATGAAAAATATATCCAAAGTAAACTTTTATATCTTGATTCTATAGAAGAATTTTATTTTTTCAAATAAAACTTATTAACTTGTCGAAAACTAGATTTAATGTGGGTGCGCCATCAAAAGGCGGCAAAAGTGCATTTTTAGAAAAATAATTATTTTACCCGAAAAAACTATTTTGTTCTCTTAACATGTTCTAGAAAATTTGTAAGATGAATAATAATGTTATAAAAATCAAAATTTAGTTAATACAATTCATAATATCTAGTCCATAATAATATATCGTTGTTTAGTGAAACCCGATATTGCGTACTACACACGATATCGAGGAAGGTCACGATTGCGTGTAATGCAAGCCAAGTCCGTATTGTGTGATGTGAAAGATTCCTTTGGTGTTGCATATAACATAAGACATAAAAAATATTTCTCATAAAATCTCAGGGTGTTACATTCTACCCCCCCTAAAATGAATTTCACCCTCGAAATTCGTCACTTCATTACAAACAGATGAGGATCCCTCTCCCTCATCATATCCTCAAGTTCCCATGTAGCTTCTTCTAATTTGTGGTTCCTCCATAAAACTTTCACCAAGTGAGTGGTCTTGTTCCGTAGGAATTTTTCGCTATGATCCAGAATCTCTGTAGGTTGTTCTTCATAAGAAAGATCTTGCTCCAGCGGTACAACTTCTGAGCTGAGTGCATGTGAAGGATCAGGTATGTACTTTCTCAGGAGAGATACATGGAACACATCGTGAACTTGAGAGAGATTCGATGGAAGCGCCAATCGGTAAGCTACCTTCCCAACACGATCCAGAATTTCTTAAAGACCGATATATCTAGGGCTCAACATTCCCTTCTTTCCAAATCTCATGACCCTCTTCCAGGGAGATATTTGTAAGAACACTTTATCACCCACTTCAAACTCTAGGTCATTTCTTCGGTTATCGGCACAACTTTTTTGTCGAATCTGAGCTGCTCTTATTTGTTGTTGAATAGATCTGACATTTTCTTCCATTTCATCAACAAGATCAGGTCCTAATAGCTTTCTTTCCCCAACTTCATCCCAGAAAGTTGGAGTCCTGCATTTCTTTCCATAGAAAGCTTCATAAGGATCCATCTGAATACTGGAGTGAAAGCTATTATAATAAGAAAATTACACCAAAGGTAGGTGTTGATCCCAACCACCTTTGAAATCTATAGAGAAAGCTCTCAACATATCTTCTAGAGTTTGAATTTTCCTCTAAGACTGACCGTCTGTCAGAGGATGATAAGCAGTGCTGAAACTCAACTCTATATATAGAGTATGCTGAAGGCTTCTCCAGAACTTTTAGGTAAACCTCAGATACCGATTAGATAGAATGGAAAGTGGTACTCCATGCACTCTTACCACTTCCTTTACATATATCCCAGAAAGCTGATCTAGAGAGAAATCTTCTCTAATAGTAATGAAGTGTGCAGACTTTGTAAGATGATCAACTATGACCCAGATAGAATTATTGCCTTCGGTTGTTTTAGGAAGTCCAGAGACAAAGTCCATAGTGATGTTTTCTCATTTCCATTCAGGTATGGGTAATGGTTGTAACATACCCTTAGACTTCTGTCTCTCAGCTTTAACTTGCTGACAAACCAAGCATCGAGAGACATATTGAGAAACATCTCTTTTCATTCCATCCCACCATAAGTACTCTTTCAGGTCCCTATACATCTTCATGCTTCCAGGATGAATAGAAAATGAAGAACTATGAGCCTCATCCAACAGCTCCTTCTTTAATTCTGGGATGGGAGGAACACATAGCCGATTCCTGAGCTTTATTATCCCATCACAATCAAGGTTGAATTCAGGAACATTTCTCACCTTCTTTTGTAACTCGACATCTTCTTCATGTGCCTCTTTAATCTTTACATGTATAGATGGTTGAACATTCATTTGAGAAAGATACGATTTTTACCCTTCCATTATAATTCCAAGATCCATCCTTTGAAAATACATAAATATTGGATCTTTTGTGATCCTCATCATGGATAAGCTAGCATGGTATTGTCGATTTAATGCATCTGCCACCTTTTTTGCTTTCCCAGGGTGGTAATGAATTGAGCAGTCATAATCCTTAATTAGCTCCAACCATCTTCTTTGGCGCATATTCAGCTCCTTTTGTGTGAAAATATACATTAAACTTTTATGATCAGTATAAATGTCACACCTTTCTCCATAAGGATAATGCCTCCAAATCATTAATGAAAAGATTACCACAGCTAACTCCAAATCATGAGTTGGGTAATTTTGCTCATGGATTTTCAACTGTCATGAGGCATAAGCTATCACCTATCATTTTTCATTAGAACACACCCCAATCCCTTCATGGATTCATCACTGTAGATCACAAACCTTCCTCCACTAAAAGGAAGTGTGAGCACAAGTGCACTGGATAACCTTCTTTTCAAATCCTTGAAATTATCTTCACATTCCTCCGTCCAAACAAACTTAAATCATGTTTGAGTCAACTTGGTGAGTGGATTAGATAATCGTGATAAATCTTTCACAAAACGTCGATAATATCCAGCCAAACCAAGAAAACTTTGGATCTCGGTTACTGTTGTTGGTCTCGAACATCTTTTGATAACCTCTGTTTTTGCTGGATCCACAGATATCCCCTCTTTTGAGATTATGTGACCCAAAAAATGCAACTTTTTGAAGCCAAAATTCACACTTGGTAAATTTGGCATAAAGCTTATCCTTTCTCAGGGTCTTCTATATAATTCTCAAGTGATCTTCATGTTCTTCCTTTATCTTTGAATAGACAAGAATATCATCTATAAAGACAACCAAAAACTGATCAAGATAGTCTCTAAAGACTCTATTCATCAGATCCATGAATATAGCAGGGGCATTAGTAAGACCAAATGGCATCACTATAAATTCATAGTGTCCATACCTTGTACGGAAAACCATATTTGGTATATCCTCCCTTTTTACCCTTAATTGATGATACCCTGAATGAAGATCAATCTTGGAAAAGTATTGAGCTCTATGTAGTTGGTCAAATAGGTCATCAATTCGTGGGAGAGGATATTTGTTCTTGATAGTGATCTTTTTAAGTTCTCGATAATCAATACAGAGTCTCATTGATCCATATTTCTTCTTAACAAACAGAACAGGTGCTCCCCAAGGTGACGCACTAGGGCATATTAATCCTTTATCAAGATTCTCTTGGAGTTGCTTCTTCAATTCCTACAACCCAATTGGGGCCATTATATAAGGTGTCTTTGAAATAGGCAAAGCACCCGGTACGAGTTCTATTGAAAACGCAACTTCACGATTTGGTGGAAGACCTGGAAATTCCTCCGGAAAGACATCATCAAATTCCCGTACAATGGGAATATTATTAATACTGAGTTTCTCTCCAACCATTTGAGATAAATAACCTTCATTTAGTGGAATCAAGACCCATAAGATAGAAGAAATTTCCACTGGAAGGTTATGTTCATCCTTGCATCGATAGATGATCAAAGATTGATCTGGAATATGAAATGTGACTACCCTTCATTGGAAATTGATATGAGCTCCATATAAAGAAAGCCAATCCATGCCAAGAATCACATCAAATTCCACTATTGGAAGGATCACAAGATTTTCAGGAAGCACTTTCCCACAAACTTCAATCGGAGAAGAATTGTAAAATTTTGATGCGACTGTTGTGCCATTAGGAGTTGTCACAACCAACTCAACATCTAATTGTTGAGGTAATACAACGATACCCTTAGAAAATTCTTCAAAAATAAAAGAGTGGGTGGATCCAGAACCAAATAAAACATTTTCTACTTTAGAGTTGATGGTAATTTTACCTCTCACCACTTCGTTGTCATACTCCACATCGCCGATAGTAATTGCATGTGACATTCCTTTATCTTTGGCCTTAAGAGTTTCTTGACATTGATCATCGTCATCAACCCTTGGATTTGGGCATTGATTGGCATAATTCCCCATCTCCTTCCACTTGAAACATTGAAGTGTAGTAGGTTCATTCTGTGTATCCCTTCCATTGTTTGCATCATTAGACAACTTCTTCCCATTGTTTCTACATTCAATTTCCCGATGACCCTCTTTTCCACACTTATAACATTTTCTTGTCCCCTTAAGATAATTTTCTCCATATTTCTTTCCACACTTTGAAAATAAGGGAAAACTCATCTTCTTTTCAGTGTGGTCTTTAGACTTTCCTTTGAATTCTATTTTCCTCTTCTTATCAAACCCATGTGACTGATGGGTTACACCAATCTCCATCTCAACCTTGAGATCACATCGAACAATTTCCTCATAGCTATTGAAGTCCCTTATGGATAACGCCCTTTGATGACTTGGTTTTAAGAAACTAAAGAATAGATCGATCTTAATCTCAGGTTGGATAATAATTCTAGAAGCGTACCTTGAAAGTCTTGTAAAATTTTCTTCATAGGTACCAAAGGATTCATCATTCTTTTGCTTCAGTTCAAGAAACTCCTTCTCCAACTTTGTTCGAAGAATATGAGGGAAGTACTTATTGAAAAATAAGTTCTTAAACTCATCCCATTCCATGGACTCAATTTCATCTCTTGGCCTCGCATTCTTGATAAGATTCTACCATTGATCAGCATCACCTTCCAAACGATATACTGCTATGATGACTTTACAATGTTCAGAACATTGAAGAGCTGAAAATATCTTTTCAGTAGTGCTGATCCATTGTTCAGCCACTAATGGATCAGAAGATCCACTGAATGAAGGTGGGAGCTACCTCATGAAGGATTCAACAGAATGTTGATCCTTCCTTTGCACGTTTGGAAGTCCTGCATGATTAATAGCTTGAGAAAGTTGTGTGAGCATGGCTACAAGATTTTTCATTCCAACTCCCATAACGTTTGGTTGCTCAAGGGGACAATCATTTCATTGCCCGTCGTATTCTGTATTAACACGGTTCCTTTGGGTTCCAACCATTGACTAAAACTAAGAAGAATAGTGTGAGAAACACTAATTATAATAGGAAAACCACATAATCAAGAACAAAAGATTACACTTAAGGTCTTATCATAGGTTGTTCATGGAAATTTTTATAACACTAAGATTGTGTTCTATGATTAGACTTATCCTTAGGGTTCTTACTAAGGCTTTCATATCCTAGTTTCCAAAGGTTGACTATACCTTTCCTCTAATACCAACTATAGTGACCCATACTTTACATACATGGTTAATACTTCAAAATTGAAGCATACTTATTAAAACATATAACAAAACCATGAAAGGACCGTATAGGTATAGTGTCTTTAGAAACTGGGAAACATAATCAACTGGTTCATAAAGCATCTACATTGTCTCCCATTTATTTCATCATATCTATAGTCCCTTTTTGGAATATCTTACTTAATAACCTTCTTCCTGACATGGGGAAAGAAAATGTACAAAAGGGTGATCTCAAATGATCAGTAAGGGTAAACAAACGAAATATCAATCACATCAAATTCATAAGAACATAACATTTTGGAAATCTTACCCTGCAAAAGAGATCATAATTTCATAACATGGGATAAATCATGGTAGTGAAATCTAATCCCAATAATCATAACATAAAACATTAAACATTGTGGAATACACACATAATCATAGAGAATCATTTCTTATTAGTCAAAATTTATTTCCAAGATTATCTTAGTGGACAAAGTCCATTTCTGAACCGAGTTCACTCCTCGTTTCAGTCCTGTTTCACTGAACCGGTTTCACCTGCCGTTCCAGCCATGTCTCTCTCATGAGATATAAAATCTTTACCCAATGCATTGCAGGGAGATATAGGTCCCACCCATCTCATAATGATACCATTCTTATGTGTGACATAAAATCATAAACCGTACTTCATAGCATAACCCATGTAATAAAAATGGGAATCTTAAACATCGTGACATCATAAAACAATTCATATAAGATAAAGGAATTCATAAAAATATTTCCATCACAACATAATCAAATCAATGTAATAATAGGGATAGAAACAAAACCCTATATTATCTTAGATGGGAAATAATTTTGATAAAACACTTGAACTCCATTCATGAGAAAAATATTATTTCTACTTCAAAAACATTTTTCATTTCTTAACATGTCATACAATTTTAAATTAAAAGAAGTTGATTAAAAATAAACTTGAAAACTTGTAATGGAAGATTCTTGGAAATAATGTTTTAAAAACCCATTCATGCGGTATAAGTTAAAAAAACATTCTTCTCGTACTTTTGTCAGAAAATTCAAAAAGTACCTCGTACGAAAAACGATAAAAGATTCCTTTCATATCTTTTACTAAAAACTAACCGAAGGGTAAAATTGGATTTAAAAAATTGTAGGAGGATATAAATAATATTAAATATTATGGAAAAATGTATGTGGATGATAAATATTCCCCAGTAAATTCTGATGTATAAACAATCTCGGATAAAAATTGATATTGCGAGATTGTCCCTTACCTTAGTTCCGATTTTCTTCGTAAGTGTCCGAACCTCCTGTATAATGATTTAAATAATGTTATTTCCATATTCCAGAATAATAATTATTGTTATGATATCATATATGGTCATATTCTTAGCTTCTTATTAGTAATATTTCATTATTAATTGTTATTCGGGTATTTATTACTTTTTGTTCTTATGCATGTTTTGTCGAATAAATTATTATTCCTCTTTATAGGTAATAGATACATCATTTACAGAATGGTATTAGTGTAATATATATCATATTAATTCGTTAAATTCATTTATATAGTCATTATTCAATGAAGATCATATAGAACGAGTCACATCACATCGTGGAGACGGTAGGGGGTACGTACGCACGAGCGATGATATCGTTCCCATGATCATGGAATTTTATTGGAGTGTATGTATAATATTTGAGAATCAATACCACTTTAAAATAATAATATATAGTTATTTATTTGCGCCATTATACCCATCCAAGTAAGGTGGTGGTGGAAAACAGATTACACCAGGACGTGGAGATGGTATTACGTACGTACGCACGCGCGGTGATTTCATTTTCTGTAGGATGTATAATAGGTTAAATAGGGTTATTTCATATTTATAATAACATATTAGTATATGAGGGATACCAATGTTATTAACTAATAATGAAACAACTAAAGAAGAGGGAGTAGAATAAGAATGGAACTTGAAGAAAACGGTAGAAGGTATTACCTCTTTCTCGAAGTGCCTCCTTTAAACTTTTTCTTAAGGCAGTAGAGTTGGTCTTTTGAGAAGACCAGTACCTATAGTAGGTTTTTAAGGAAGTGGGGAAATAGAATGGGGAGGTGTTGGCTGAGCTTGAAGGCTCAAATTGGTGTGAGGAATAGAGGGAGGATGTTCCCTTTTATAAGGGAGGAGAGGGGAACCTTTGGAAAGTCTGGAAATCTACTATCTATACTAAATTAGGCTTCCTACATGCCTACGTGTCACCCTCCCAGTTCTCCACGTAGCCTCCAATTAATCGAATCTCCATTCAATTTTGTCCCTCCCGCAACTGAAATTGCATTCCTCCATGTGATACCGCATACCCGCCCTCCTGTTTAGGGTTTCTCCCGTGTATCACCGCTCTGCCAAAATACCTCCGGTCTCCTCCCTCCACTGCCTGGAGACCCTCGAACAGCTTCCAATACTCCGCCCGCAACATCCAACCTCAACTGAAACTACCCTACCTCACATCCTGCTCTATCACTGTCTGTGTTCCCTCACATTCGAAGAACAGTCACGTCCCCTCCATTAGTGATCAGGGATTCCATCCGTCTTCTACAACTACCCCTCTGTCGATGTCTACATTCCCTCACATTTGGATATCAGTCGTGTTCCATACCTCAAATTTCAGCAAATCCATCCGCCTTCTGCAACCCTCTTCCGCCTATGCCTGATTTGTCACCGTCGGTTCCTCCTCGGTCACCCTCGATCTCTACATATCCATCAGGTTGGGTTTCTTTGATTTTATTAAAATTTTATGGCATTTCATTCCTCAGTTCATCCCCTTATCTTCGTGCCTCTCTTCATCCTATATTCCCTTGTGACATAAGACCTCCATTTCAATCTGGTATTTCTTTATCATCATCTACAAATGCTTCGGCTACAGGTATGTTATTATTGGCTACAGGTATGTTCCAATTCCCTCACACATCTCATCAAAGGTTCCAATGTTTAATTTTTCAATCTTTTCTAATGTCCCTAAATAGAAACATTCTTATGAAGTAAAGTACTAGATGGTATGAATCTTATTTTACAGTGATTTTGTTTAAGTGGATCTAGATACATGCATCTATTTCATTTTTTTGAGAATTTGTAGGATCTTAACTAGGTTTTTATTATTCTTTTCCTACACCGTAAAGGATTTAACATTACTACCTTAAGTTATTTTGATGGTTTTTTATGATCCATTTTGTTGGTTACATCTAATCTTTTTTGAATATTATTCTTGGGAATATTTAGGTATTGTCATGTTCATTGAATGTGTTTTCATGTTTAAAAGTTATGAGCTATGAGTCTAATGAAATTTTTTAGCGATATGCAGAGATCGATTCAAGATGAGGAAGCTGCATTGACCTAGAAAACACTTCCAACTATAGAATCAGTGTAGGTGCACCAACGGAAAGGACTAGAAACATATCACCAATTTTTAATTGGATTAGTGTCTCAATGCTGTCTTACTTATATAAAAGTAATGGTATTGTTTTCTTTTTATGGATTCTGATGTGTGGATTTTTTTGATTTCCGGATTTGGGTTCGCATCGAAAATCATGTATTAATATATGAAGGTATCGGTTCAATAATCATGTTCTTCTTGAGTTTTACATGACAACACTTGAATTTGTATTCAATGGGAAGTTTTGAGTTGTTTTGATTGTTTTTTTCTGTGCACTAATGTTCAATTTCTATTGTTTTTTTCAACAAGCAAGGTTTTGATTTTTCATCTTCAATGTCAATGCCTTAGTTTCAACTTATATAAATCAAGATCTGTGAAGAAGGTTTTCTATCCTCATTTAGTGATTTTTTTTATATTCATGATTAAATATTTATAGTTTTATTTTATTGTTTTCTAATTGTTTTCTCAGTGCCTATGAATACAGAAACAAGAATTGGAAATGAAGGCATGTAATTTGTCCTAAAATCGTGAATTTATCCTCCCTTTCGTCCAACATATGAATTCATATGATTCGTTTTCACTATTGACTCCACTTTATATTGTTTTTTATACAATAAAGAACTTTTTTAGATATCCTGCATGTCCAGATCCCCACAACAGGTGTGTTTTCCTAAAATTTATTAATTAACCTCCCTTTCGTCCATTATTTTTAATTTGCATTTATACACTATATGAATTCAGGTAGTTTTTCCTAAAATCGTGGAGTTAACCTCCCTCCCTTTCATCCTATATATGAATGCAGGTATTTTTTTCTCTATGGAATCCACTGTGTATTTTTTTTATACACTAAAAACATATGAAACAGATTATTATAATTCTTTCATCTTTGACTACCAAAACATTTCATCCAAACCTTTTAATACGTTCAGAACATCGAAACATATATTAATGTCAATGCCTTAGTTTAAACCTGTTGAAATCAAGATCTGTGAAAAAGGTGTTTTTTCCTCATTTAATGGAAAACAAATTATAAATGAATAAGTATAAGCAGTTTTAGTTGACAGTTTTCTAATTTTTTTCATAGCAGTGCATGTGAACACAGAAACTTGAATTGGAAATAAATGCAAGTAATTTTTCCTAAAATTGTGGAGTTAACCTCCCTTCCATCCAACTTATGATGTCATGTCATTTGTTTTCACTATTGAATCCACTATATATTTTTTATGCACTAAAAATATATGAAATAGATTATTATAAATCTTTCATCCTTGACTACAAAAATATTTCATCCAGGCCTATGAATAAGTTCGGATCTTCAAAACATATATCAATGTCAATGCCTAAGTTTCAACCTATACAAATCAAGATCTATGAAAAATGTGTTCTATCTTCATTTCATGAATTTGTTTTGCCTTACATTCATTATTAAATATTACTAGTTTTATTTCATTATTTCCTAATAGTTTATTCAGTGTGAATGTGAATTTGTTTTTCCTTATATTCAACATCATAATGTTGAATCATTTCGACTCAGTGCAAAGGATGACTCTATATTTGAAACATCGTCTGCGGGGGTCATCAAGTATTTAGGTATATATGTATTTTCTCCCTTTTAATTGCTTTACAAGCCTTTATTTTCATCCTACATTGTAATTTCTCCTAGATCTGATGCTTCTTTCAACTATGTTCTTTATGCAGAAAAACCTACTGACTGATTTTCTAAATGAAAATGATATTGAGAAATCTCATCATATCCCACCTGAAAGTGTTGGTAGAACAAGTCAGGAAAATTTTTTGGGAATCCTAATGAAGGATAAATTGAAGTACAAAACAGAAAAGAATGGCTGATGTGTTCTGCAGATATGAAAGGTAATACGGTATCAGGTGATTGTATCTTCTAATTTCGTTCTTTGTCATCTTACATAGTTTTTTATTTCTATATTACATATCAACCGTTAGTTTACATATTTCAGTGCTGGTAGGAGAAGGGGCATGGTAGGGAGGTTGGGCCTAGTGGGGGCTTGTGGGAAACGGGCTGGGCAGGTAGGAGGGTCCTGGTGGGGTTGCTGCTGGGAAGGAGGGAGATGAGTTGGAAGGGGATGTGCTGGGATGGGGTGGCAGCAGAGGCTGCTAAGGGGGTAGGGGAGGGAAGGGGTCAGGCAGGGGGGAGGGGAAGGGAGGGGTAGGGAATAGGTGGGGGTGGTGATGGGGAGGATTGAGGACAAGTTGGAAGGGGGGACGAACCAGTTGGGGGTGGTTCTAGGCAGGGGGTAGGCCCTCTGTAGTGTTTTTTTATCATTGGTAGTTAAATATGTTCAATTATCCATTAATTTTAGGATTACATAATTTTAACTTTTCTGTGTAGGTTCAACAAAAACATTAGGTGGGGGTGTATTTCAAGGAGCTCCATGATGGTATTCAAAGTAAATGCTTATGTAATGTTACTCATTACATTTTTATTGGCTCATTGGATTGATTATATAGATTAAATTAAACAACACATGAATGGGTAGTCTGTGCTGCACTACTTACTTCTATAGTTGTATTAAATTACTGTATATATTTATGATTCCTAATAAATACTTTTGATTATGTTTTTCACAGAAATACAAATGGCTAGATAGTTTGAATCTGTTACTTTCAAATGAGTATCTATACTTGATGAAGTGATAATCCATAGTGGCAAAGAATTGCAGGTCCATGATGGAAGAGATGGTGGGGGGGAGGGGGATATTTGGGCCAGGGGAGGGGGGCTTCTATGAAAGGGATTGGGCAGGAGGGAGGAGGAGGTGGGAGGGTAAACTGCTGGGAAGGGATGAGAAGACATGCTGCTTAGAGAGGAGGGGAGACAAGGAGGTGAGTAGGGGGAGTAGGTGGTGGGAGGACAAGGGGGAAGGAAAGGTTGGGAGGAGATTATGGATAGTGGGGAGGGGAGTGGAGGATCTAGGATGGTTACATAGGATATGAGGGGAGGGGAGGGGAAGATTATGGCAGGGGGGAGGGGCTTGGTGGTGGAAGAGGATGGCCATGGGGGATTATGGGGGAAGGGACTGGAAAAGGGGGTTGCTGGGGGAAGGGGCTGGAAAGGGGAGGGGGAAGTGCTGGGAAAAAGGGTTTGGGTAGGTGGGACTAGTGGGGGAGGATCTGGGATGGTTATAGAAGAGATGGGGTGAGGGGTAGGGGAAGATGAGGGCAGGGGGGAGGGCATGGTTGGGGAAGGGGCTGGGCAGTGGGGGACTGGTGGGGGAAGGTGTTGGGCTGGGGGAAGCTGGGGTAAGGGGGGTACCAGGACATTATGGTAATTTGTTTTGGGGGGGGGTTATACTGGGCCTGGTGGGGGAGGAAGGGAGGGGCTGGGTAGGGTAGGGAGTAAATGTATGGGTCGGGCAGGGGAGAGAGTAAATGTTTGACAGCAGGTGTGGATTATACTATGACAGGTAATGCCCAAAATAGCAGGTGTGGATTATGGGGGAAGAGGTTGGCCAGGGGGGTTATGGGGGAAGGGGCTGGAAGGGGGGGATTGCTGGGGGTAAGGGGATGGAAAGCGGGGGGATTTCTGGGGGACGGGGATGGAAAGGGGAGGGGGAAGTGCTAGGAAAATGGGCTGGGCTGGGGGGGACTGGTGGGGAAGGATCTAGGCTGGTTTCAGAGGAGATGAGGGGAGGGGAGGGGAAGATGAAGGAAGGGGGGAAGGGACTGGTGGGGGAAGAGGTTGGCCAGGGGGGTTATGGGGGAAGGGGCTGGAAAGGGGGGGATAAGTGGGGCAAGGGGCTGGAAAGGGGGGATTGATGGGGAAGGTGTTGGAAAGGGGGGGAGTGCTGGTGGAAGGGGCTGGGTAGGGGGTACTGGTGGGGGAAGGTGCTGGGTAGGGGGGGGGGGGTACCAGCACATGATAGAGATTTAGGGGGGGGGTGTTCATGCTGGGCATGGTGGGGGAGGAAGGGAGGGGCTAGGTTGGGGAGGGAGTAAATGTACGGGCTAGACATGGGAGGGAGTAAATGTATGGTAGCAGGTGTGGATTATACATTGACAGGTAATGCCCAAAATAGCAGGTGTGGATTATGGGGGAAGAGGTTGTCCAGGGGGTTATCGGGGAAGGGGCTGGAAAGGGGGGGATTGCTGGGGGAAGGGGCTGGAAATGGGGGGTGTGCTGGGGGAAGGGGGTTGGGAAGGGGGGGACAGGTGGGGGAAGGTGTTGGGCACGGGGAAGCTTTGTAGGGGGGGTACCAGGACATGATGGTATTTGGGGGGGGGGGGTTCATGCTGGGAAGGGTGGGGGCGAAAGGGAGGGGCGGAAGGGAGGGGGGTGGGCAGGGAAGGGAGTAAATGTACAGGCAGGGCAAGGGAGAGAGTAAATGTATGGCAACAACTGTGGATTATACTTTGACATGTAATTCCCAAAAAAGAAATTGTGGATTATATTTTTTCTCCTGGAACCGTTTTCTGTTTTTCAAAAAAATTCATGACTGTTTTCTGATAGTCTGCCCTGTCACCAATTTCTATTATTAACTTCAATTTATAGTGACGTTTCATTTTCATTTTATTTTATTGTTTTCGTTGAATTTTTCTATAGTTTTTTTATAGATGAATATTATAAACAAATAAGACATCTGATTATGAATTCATTTTTTGGACTTCACTGGATGAACCGGTTATTTTTTTCATAGTATTATGGCTCATTTACTCACATTAATTTCTAATTGTAGGTTGCAGGGATCAATATAACAGTCAACAAACATGAAAACTGCTAATCTACATCAATGATGCATGGTGGTACTGGGAGGATTTTGACTGCACATTTTGATGACATGAACTATAATCTAATCTGCACACCCACTGTTGTTTAAAATTATGGTTCCTGTTTATGTTGTCAAACATGTATCTGCTACTGAAACATTATTGATGTTTTCGTATCATTTTTAAATTCCATTCCCAAATCCTATGTCAAAATGTTAAACTGTACTGATGTTATCTTATCATGATTTTGTTTCACTACTGACCTATTTAAAGTATCTGAAAATTATATTTTCATACATTGATTCTATGAATAAATTTATATTTTCAATATATTATTTTATTAATTTTCATTCTGTTTCACCGTTGGTTGCTTCGTTAGTTTTATACAAGAGGCTGCTCAGTATCTAAATTTTGTTCTCAATTTCTGTAACTTTTATTCCTTATTCTGTATGTCAGTTTCTTTTCAAATATATTAAAAATTTATATAAATTATTATGTTTTATAAATATTAATCTGTAGTTAATAATAATAATAATTTTATAGTTTCGTGCATCGTAGAGGCGGAGTACTAGTATTATTTTATTATAAACTTATCTTCAGTTTCAAATGGTCCTAAAATCATTAAAGATGAAGATACGATTGACTCATGGTCGAAATAAAATCATCCAATCAGAATTGGGCATGTTTTGGAAAATATTTTAATCATTATAAACTTATTTTAATTTAAATCATTTATTAATGAGGTAAACACTTCATCATTATTGTGTCATAAATAATTTAATTTATTTGGTGTCTAAAAATTATAAAAAAAATTCATTATGTAGGAAATCTTTTATCTTTCCAATGAATAATTATAGTTGAAAATATAATTTATATAACCCATAAAAAAATTAATTACTAAAAGCTTTTTCTTCATGTCAATTTTGTGTTTACCTTAAATTAATTATCCAAATTTCCATTGTCACTACCAAGTTGGCTCAATGGGGTCCCAAAATCTTATCCAAGGATGCCCATGGTCAGCCACTACTCATCCAATAAGGTTAGGACAAGTGTCAAGGTAATTTTTAATTATTATAATATTATTTTAACCTTGAATTACCCTATTTACCTTTAACCGTAGTAAATAAAAATTACCGTAGTTACTATTCATAATATCAAAAAAATAAAAGTAACCTATTAACATAATTTGGACCCAATGATTCCAAATATGGAATCCATTTTTCAAAATTTAAAACACATAAGTTGCAGTAATTAATTTAAAATTAATCCCGTTGTTAAGCAAATGGGGTTTTAAAAGTTAAAACATTGCCAAAGATTGAAATGTTTTTACCTATGAATTCAATGCAAAATTAATGCTAATGACATATATTATATTAAATGGTAAATATATATTCTATTTAAACATTAAAAATATTCAATATTGTAATTTAACCATATAAAGTATTGCGATGAAAAAAGTTGTTTTTTTATAAATATATAGCGTGTTTTTTACTATTCATTAAAATATGAAAGTTATCAGAATAATATGAAAATAGTATCCAAAGTAAATTTTTATATCTGATTCAAAATAAGAATTATATTTTTTCAAATTGAACTTATAAACTTGTCAAAAACTAGATTTAATGTGGGTGCATCTTCAAAAGGTGGCAAAAACTGCATTTTGGAAAAATACTTATTTTACCCGAATTTTTTTTCTTACCATGTTCTATAAAATGTGTAAGATGAATAATAATGTTATAAAATTCAAAATTTAGTTAATATGATTCATAACGGCTAGTCCATAATAATATATCCTTGTTTATTGAAACCCGATTATTGCATACTACACATGCTATCGAGGAAGATCGTGATTGCGTGCAATGCAAGCCAAGTCCGTATTGTGTGCTATGAAAGATTCCTTTGATGTTGCGTATAACATAAGACATAAAAAAAATATTTCTCAGAAAATCTCAGGGTTTTACAGTGTAGAATGTAGGTTAAAAGTACAAAATTTGGTAGATTGTTTGGTCATGGGTTGAATGGATCCAATGGGATTGAGATATATGAAGAGAGGGGGATGAGAGGAGGTTTTTAATAAGGGGTAAATTGACACATTGCATATTCTTGAAGGGATTTGATTTCTCTCTCATTGTTTTATATGTCCCCAATTGGTTAAAAATGAACTATTATAAATACATAGAGGTTCCATGAATTATTTAAGGACATATAATTGTATTTATAAAAATTTAGGTTCATTTTTAGGCCTTATATTCTAATTTTAATCCTTAATTATTTTTTTTACCTTAATCACTATAATTAAATTTTAATTACTTTCACTAATATTTTTTTCATAAAATAAGTTGAACATATTATAAATTATAAATTTATTATGAAAAAAAATATGGAATCCATATTTCAAATTTCATGTCACATAATTGGATGAGAAATTGATTTAAAATTAATCCCACATAATTGAAGTGAAAGTAGGTTTTAAATCAAAAAAGTTTAAGAGATTGAATTTTTCTTTTATAAAATTTCAACATGAAATTGAATACCATGTAAAAACTGAATTTCTTTTTACATAATAAAGATAATTATTCTATAAAAAACTAAAATATATTTTAACTATTAAAATATATTTGACAAAAAATCAGTTTTAAATTAAAATCAAGTGTTTTAACTATTCATTAAAAATGAAACTACTCATAAAAAACATAAAATTCATCAAAAGGGAATTTTTATATCCTTATTTCAAAAATGATGTTAAGTTTTTAAAATTATAAATTATTAAATGGTAATAATTTACATAGAAATCGGTGCTCCATTAAAAGGATGAAAATATAACATCTTGAAAATACAACTTTTTATTCTTAATGTTTGATTTTTTTCAAATCTTATATATATCAAATCTATAATATGAGTTCTAAGAAATTTTATCATATATATTTCTTTTTCCAAACATTCATTAAAATTGATTTTTTTAATTTATTGAGATAAAATTATATTTTTACATTGATTTTTTTCGATAGAACGAAATTTATTTATTTTAAAATAGTTATCACTTTCATTTATAAATAATTTATAATAAAGGGATAAATTTTATATCCTTGTGAAAATAATTTTTTTTCATGTTGTTTATTCTTGTTTTTAACTAATATTACAATATTTTGTTGGGAACATTAATAATATTTTAATAAAAATACTAATTGTATATTTTAGTTCGGTAAAACATGGACTTGCATGAAACAGAAACAATAGAAGGATCTAAACATTGTGTATTATACAATCCCATCATAGTGTTTCATCTACTAAAATATAATATATTTTGTTTCGTGTATTGAAACAATTAATTTTGAGTTGTGTGTAACTCAATACAAACTTAGTGCTCTCATTTACACATGTTATATGAAATGTTGCATGAAATAAAAAATATCGAAAGGTTGAAATTAATTCAAAATTATATATTTCCAAAAATATTATGGTTTAACCAAACCAATATTACAACCATGAAAATATTAAATGAATATGAACTAATGATGCTAAGTAAATTAAATCCCCACCTATTCCAATATCAATAGAACTCTCTATGATTTCATGGAACATGAATTGGGTGATTCAAATGGAGTCCATCTCATCATCAAATATTTCACCAATGAATCACAACAAACATACTCTATAAACACTAATCATTTAGTTGATCAGTGTATATTTATCCACAATTAGTACCACCATTTGACCCCCTTAGGAACATCTGGTTGACTCCACCAATGGAAGGGGAAGAACCATTTTTTTAGTTATGGTCATTGAACTAGTACTCTAGAAAGGTATATTAATGACATAGTGAGATGAAATCATGACTCACATAGAACTAAATAGGTATACTCATTAAAAACTAGATCATTGGTCATTCCTCCACAACCAACCATATTTTTTGATATTATGGACAATCCATAGTATCTTGATGCTCAGCCATGGCTAGCCAATGCCTAATCTCAGCACTATAGTTGTCATCCTAATTATTCCAACAAAGAATCGTACATGAAGTGAAATATCCATGTCCTATATCCATATCTATTAATTACAACTATACTCATAGTTAATAAGTGACCCATATCTTGAAGAAGTATAATCCTTTCATGGAGTTCTTTAATTATGAATATATCACTAGTATTTTATTGAGTCTCTTGATCATTGATGCCCTCCACCTATCAAATGAGTTCCCTAAGGGCCCTATCAAAGTCGTAGAGATCCCAATGTAGTTCAAGTATAAGGCAACTACTATTGTGGATAATAATTTAGAGTATTCCAAGGAGGATGAATTTCAATCCATTATTTCCTTTCCCAACGAAGATAGGGGCTTCAATATTTAGGCATCCATATGATTTTTGTATGTCACATTCACGTTTAATGGAATGGAAATACATATTTTATTCATGAATAATGGGTTGACTATAAATCTTATCACATCTCAAATGCTTCAAAATATTGGTCATAATGAAGAATTTAGGACTCCTTCAATCTTAAAAAATCAGTTTCATGATAACGTTGGAAAGAATCCATATGACAAGATTCCACTAGGGACTCAATTTAGTGACCATGTAGTTAGAACTGTGTTCATGGTTTTCTCAACCGATGCATCCTATAATTCACTAGTATAATATCCCAGGCCCCATATACATAATGTAGTCCCCTATTCATACCAAAAGTGATTCAAATACTCTAGAAATAGTGAATTAAGGGTACTCTAAAGAGATTAACCTCTATTAAACTCTTATCAATCCCACTACTATGTTACTAGATACAAAAAATGGCCAGGAAGGAATCTCTAATCGATGGGATGAAGGAAACAATACCCTAATGATATGATTACCAACTCAATGAATCAATGGGTGGTTTTGAAAGGAAAATTCATCCAACCAAACCAATAGTTGGAGCCAATGACCCCAAATATTTGGGAATATTAAATATTCCCTAACAAGAAGGAATTATAGAATATTACCTCAAATTCCTACACAATACAGACAAGATTGAAATCTTCAAGCCTTACCTATTTTTAATATTGATAGGTTCTACCTTTATCCACTAATATCTGAATAAACCAATTCTTTCAATGACTAAGGCCAACGTGATGAAAATTTTCCTCTCACCACTTCATTAATGTGAAAGGTTAATCAAGATGTAGGAACCCATGTTTGATTGGATCATAATATTTTCACTCAATTGTCTATATTTATATGGAATCCCTTTTTAAAGATCCATCCTTAGAAGTAGTAGACAGAAATGCCACCCCGAAATCTAAATCTATTGTGGAATTTCCCCTATCCCATAATCCTCATGTTTCAGATAATGAATTTGATTTAGATGAAATAACCTCTACTTTTAATTAAGGTGTTTCAAACACTGATTATGATTTTAAAAAATTTAAATATAACATTGAGTAAAAAATCATACTGAAAAAAAACACTCGTGTTGATTACTATAAGGAAACAATATCTTTATATGGATCTCCTAATGCAACACCACAACATGTTCACTTTGAACTATAAGAAAATTTAAATACATAAACCCCATGATTTTATTTATTTTCATGGACTTAAATTGGACCATCAAGGGATTAGAAAACCTCATATAAGGACTTTCCCTTCCCATGGTTCCATATATTATACTAAAGTTAAACATATCATCAATGAAAACATCATCAGAGACATCATGTGTTAAAATTGGTTGGACAACATCATCTTAATCATTAAAAAGGATTGGTAGATAAGATTATTTATTTCCAAATGGGACCTCAAATTCCAATACCATATGGATTATTTTAACCTTCTAGTGAAGGATGTACTAATTAATTAAATGGTTGAAATCCAATCACTATACTTCATAGACTCTTACTCTGGGTATAATCAAATATAGATAGACCTCGAAGACAAATAATCCACCACTTAAATGGTGCCTCAATGAACTATTTATTACTAGGTAACGATATAAACTCTATGTAATACTGGGGTTACATAACAGTTTTACTTGAATCGTATCAAAATATATATTCCTCAGGAAAATGCTGAAGTGTAATGTAGATAATTTTCTGGTCAAATCCCACCAAGTATAGGACTATCACAAGGAAACTCATAAATCGTTTGACTTCCAATCCTCCCATAATATAAACATTCATCTCTACAAAACTCTGTTTTGGGTTTCCTATAAAATGTTTTATGTATTCATCATCTAGTATATAGGCCTCGGAATCAGTCTTGAGAAGATTAATCATATCAACCAAATGCCTCCCAGGATGAAACACATAGAGATGTGACATATCCAGGGCCACCTAACATAAATTAAATGATTCACTATTAATCTGTATAACATGTGTAATTAATTTTATAGTCTCACGAAGAAATGTAACATTTATTAACAATAAATATACTTCCATAATGAATTTGAGGAAATCATGCAGTATATTATACATCCTATATTCCTAATGTATCATTTCCAAGGAATGCATCTATTTCATTATTTGACTGCCATTAAATAGTCCATTTCTGACCCCCAAGATAATATACATATTTATAGAATATAAATTATATTTTACTACCATAAAAATAATCTACTCGATATAAATATTATATATTCCCTCATCGATAAGAGCTTACACTCCTTGGTCTTTGTTTATCATAATTTACATAACTTTTTGCAGCACTATGAGATTTTTTGGGACACCTTTTTGATCATATAAAGTAAATACTCAACATTACTATGTTGATGGTGAAGGACCCCGGGACACCCTGAGAGGGGAGGGGTGAATCAGGGTGACCACTTTTTCTTTTAATATGATGGATCTTGTTCCCACGTTGGTAGGAACTTGTTGAACATGTATGAAGATTATGATCAGAATGAAAACATTCACAAGCACAGAGAAGACACATCCATTTTTAATTGGTTCACCACTAAGGGCTACGTCCAAGGAGCATACGCCGACAGGTTGTCGGTCGTACCAAAATCCACTATACTTCACTAGATGTAGATTACAAAAGTTCGGGTATAGTCGCTCTGTCCCAGGCTCACTGCCTTTACAAAGGTTCAGAGATATCTCACTACTTCCCTCGGGTCACTCCCATTGACTCCCCCTGGCTCACTGCCGTTGGTGAAGTCCCACTCAGTTTATAGACATGAGGGTCTCTTCAATAGATTTGTATTGAAGTCTTTGCCTCTGCTCAGCAAGAGACTCTGCTTGCATCGAAGTCCGAAATAGATGCACTAGAACGCACAGAACCACTGAACCGGATAACCAGAACGTGCAGACAAACCTTACTAACAATTGCGCGCAACACCAACCCTTTGCGTGCAAAACCTTCCTATTGCGTGCAAAATTTACTTTTCGCGCGGAAAAATATTTCGCGCAAAAATCCCCTTTTTCGCGCAACTCCGAATATATCGCGCAAGCCCCTTTACGCTATCCTTTTTCGCGCATCAGACCTCGGATCTTCTCTAAGTCTTCCACACACCTGAATGAAGGGTGTCACCTCATATTTATAGGCAACTGAGACCCCTGCGCGCAAAATCCCCTTCGGCGTGGAAAACCTCTCATCTGGCACGTAATATTTCGCCCAGCTCAAGTATTTCGTGCACAATCCTTATTTTCCGCGCAGCCCATGCCTTTTCCATTTTTCACCAAACTGATTTCGAAACACTATTTGCGCGAAAAACCTTGATCCACTATTTCGCGCATCCCGCTGTTTTTCGCGCCTAACTTAAGTATTTCGCGCAAGCCTCTTATATTTTGCGCACCACTTCCTTTTTGTGCGAACCTCCTTTTGCAGAAAATCCATGTCTTCATTTTCCGATTTTGAGGCCCAAAAAATTGGCAAACACTGGGAAACAGTGCCACCTTCAATACGGTTGTCTGCTTGAACTGTATGATCACTTTGCTGGAACACATTCGGAACTTCCACTGAGGATTGACAACAAACACAAACCAAACTACAATTCCTGCATAGAACAACCATGGGTCCAAAAATCTCCCCCTTTGGGTTTGTTGGCAATCACCAAATAAAATCAATATATCACCATCCACATGCATACCAAAAATGCAAGGATCAACTCAGCCAGCACTCTAAGTCTACGTGAGCAATGCTCGGTGTAGAAAACAAGAGAGGAAGCTTGAATTGGGTTCCCATGGTTTGGAATGCTCAAAGACGCTCAAGAAATTCCTGAACTCTCATCATGTCACAGAAGCATTACATGTCCATAGACAATCCTGAATTCCTGAAATTATATTATACCTTTCCTTTCTCCCCCATTGACAATAAACCCAAAGGCCGGTAAATTAATCAATGTCCCGCTCAAACCATACTCCCCCTGGATAGTATCTCCCCCATAAACCTGCATCACAGCCATAAACAGATAGAAAGAATTACCATAAACGGGGAGAGGGGACTTCTTGAGCCTCCTTATGCAGTAGGAGGTGGTCGAACACCGAGGTTCAACCGATGCTTCTCGAACACAGCCACGGACAATGGCTCGGTTAGGATATCAGCCACTTGCTCATTAGTTCCAACATGATCCATTTTAATCACGCCTTGTTCAACCTTTTCATTGATAAAATGATACCATATTTCAATATGTTTTGTACGAGAATGCTGAACCGGATTCTTCGTAAGATCAATTGCACTTTTGTTATCACAATAAATCACCATTGGTTGCTGCACCTTATCACCAATATTTGTTAGCTGCTGCTTCATACAAAGAAGTTGAGTCCATGCTTTTGTGGCGGAGATATATTCATCTTCATCAGTACTAAGAGAAGTACTTTCTTGTTTCTTGCTCAACCAGCCAACACATTTCTGCCCAATATAGAAAGCTCCACCACTAGTGGACTTTCTATCTACGACATCACCAGCCCAGTCAGCATCAGATAATGCTGATAATCCACTGTCCCTGCCTGCAGCAAAAAATAACCCGAAGTTATGTGTACCTTGAATGTACCTCATGATTCTTTTTACTGCTGCCATATGTTCCTCCTTTGGATTACTCTGAAAGCGGGCCGCAAGACATGTTGCAAAGACAATATCTGGCCTTGTCGCTGTCAGGTACAGTAGGCTTCCAATGATCCTCCTGTACATGGTGGGATCAACAGAGTTCCCATCCTCATGCTTTCCAAGTTTAGTTCCAACCGCAATCGGAGTTGACATTGGTTTGGAGTCTTGCATATTGAACTTCTTCAGCAGCTCTCTTGCATATTTTTCCTGAGAAATGAATGTGTATTCCTTCTTTTGAATCACTTGCAGCCCTAAGAAATATGTGAGCTCCCCAATCATAGACATTTCAAATTCTGATTTCATGTGGTTGGCAAATTCATCCACTGATTTCTTCCTACTGCCACCAAATATGATATCATCAACGTAGACAAGAACCATGAATTGATCTTTTGGAGAATTCTTCACATAGAGATTGTGATCGACTCCTCCTCTTTTGAATTCCAACTTCTTGAGATATGAATCTAGCCGTGAGTACCATGCCCGTGGTGCCTACTTCAAACAATATAGAGCTTTCTTTAGTTTGCAGACCTTTGTTTCATCGGTACCCAAGACAAACCCCACCGGTTGTTCAATGTAGACTTCTTCTTCGAGTACAGCATTCAAGAATGATGTCTTCACATCCATTTGATATACTTTATATCCTCTTTGGAGTGCCATGGCAAGGAAAATCCTGATTGATTCTAGTCTAGCAACTGGAGCAAAGGTTTCTTCAACATCAATACCTTAAATCTGAGAGTATCCTTTACATACCAGTCGTGCCTTGTTTCTGATAACACTTCCATGCTCATCAAACTTATTTTTGCAGATCCATTTGGTACCAATCACATTGTGGCCTTCGGGTCTCTGGACAAGATCCCGTGTCTGATTCTTATCAATCTGATCTAATTCATCATTCATGGCTTTCACCCAAGATTCATCTTTTGAAGCTTCTTCGAATGAGGATGGCTCTACAACTGATAGAAATGCAGATTGTGTGGTATTCCTCATCCTTCTGGTTTGAGTGGGTGCACTCCTATCCCCAATTATGTTGGATGGATCAATCTCAGCTCTTCGATTTCTCCTGTGAGATTCAGTAGTATTCTCTTCAGCCATAGTTTCTTCTTCAGATTCTTCTTCTGAGTCAACATCATTATGTGATTGAGGAGTGTTTTGAACAGCTTCCTCTATTTCTTCATTTGTAGTTTCTTCATGTCCACATTCTTCATGACTTTCTATCACATCAGCATATGACATCCGTGAAGCATTTTTGGTTTTCTCTTCAATTATCTTAACATCATTGCTTTCCACAATCCTTCCCAAGAGATTGTTGAAACATTTGTAGGCTTTGCTATTCATTGAGTAACCGAGGAAGATTCCTTCATCTGCATTGTCACCATATTTCCCCTGATTTCCTTCTTTGTTCCTGATGAAGCACTTACTTCCAAAGACACGAAAGTATTTTAGAGAAGGATTCCGTCCATGCCACAATTCATATGGTTTCTTCGTCTCACCCATGTAAAGTCCTGTTCGATTCTGAATGTACACTGCAGCTTGAACAGCCTCTTTCCAGTAATGTCATGGAAGACGACTCTCAATCAGCATAGTTCGTGCCATGTTGTTCACCTGTCGATTCCTTCGTTCAACAACTCCATTTTGTTGTGGAGTTCTCACAGCAGCTACCTCATGTTGTATCCCATGCTTCTCCAGGTAATTTTCAAATTCAATGGACGTGTATTCTCCTCCATTGTCAGATCGCAACACTTTGATTGTTCGTCCAATATCATTCTCGGCGATTCGCCGATATGTTTTCATGCAGTCAAGGACCTGTCGTTTCCGGTGAATGACCATCACACATGCCATTCGACTGTAATCATCTATGAAAAGGACAAAGTACCTTTCTCCATGAGTTCCGGAAACATTTATTGGACCACAAACATTTGTATGAATCAGATCAAGAAGGTGAGATGCCTTTTTCTTCTTTGGACGATATGAACTGCAGACCAGCTTCCCACGAATACAAGCATCACAGGATTTTTCACGCTCACGCTTCAGATTGGGGATGTCCATGACAATTCTCAATTTTGATATTTTCTCCATGTCTTGTTGATTGATGTGTCCCAATCTCTGATGCCACAAATTGTTTTCTTCTTCAACAGTCATGTAACATACATTTTCTTCACTATCAACCTGATACAAGTTGCCTTCTGTTCTGCATCCTTTCATAAGTGAATTGCTGGTTTTTCCCTTGATGGTGCAGCCTTTCTGATTAAAAGTAACTATAAGTCCTGAGTCACAGAGTTGACTCACGCTAAGGAGATTATGGCATAGCCCATCTACGTAAAGGACTTCAGTCTTCTTTATTTCTCCATTAGCTAATTGGGTACTTCCACTCCCTTTGATTTTCAGAGCCCCATCATTACCAAATCTTACTGTACCATCAACATTCTTTATGATATTCGTTAGTAGGCCGGCATTACCCGTCATATGAGATGAACAACCGCTATCCAGAATCCAGGTACTGTTGTTCTTTGTAGCTTTGAGGGATACCTCTGCAAGGTTCGATTTCTCAATCTTCTTCCTTTCCTTCCATGAGACATTAGATTGAGTATATACGACTGATGGCCTTTCAACTATCTCTTCCGCATACCCAGGTTCTTCATAGCCAAAGTCTTCTGTGAGAGGTGAGAACCTGTTTAAAAGAACAACACTATCTTGCTGACGAGACTTGAATTGTCTTGAACTTCGATATGAGGTGTCTATGTCTCTTCTCTGCCTGCAATTAACGGCCTTATGACCAAAGTTAGAACAACAAAAAAAATATCCATAGAAATTATTTCTTCTATGAGAATTAGGATATGAGATTGTTCTCCTTTGTTGAGCATCTATATCTTCTCAATTCAGATAGCTTCTTGCCTCTTCACAATAAGACATGGTATGGCCCATATAGCCACAGAACTGACACTTCATGAGAGGAAATGTCTTCTCACTTGAATTTATCCTTATAGCTTCTTCCTTGGGAGAATAGTAAGATTGTCTGCCATTTTTGAAAGTTTGAGGATAATTTTCAGGTCTCCTTTTAGATTGGATTGAGGGTTCCTTTTTCATCACTCTAGGTAACATTTCATCATGTTCAACTTTCATCTTGTCTTTCTTTTGGATCTTTTCACTTCCACAATTTGATGACTCAGCCTCACAGCCAATTCCACTCTTTCCCATGCAAGATGGTCTTTGATCACTCAAGACTTTTCCAACCCCATCTGAACCACACTTGGCTCTTGCAAGTAATTCTGCATCTGAGAATCTTCCGAACTGTATTTTCTTCCTTGATTCTTTTGGAACTGATTCTGTCTCCATTTTACTCCTTAGAGTAACTACATCCTCCTCAAGACCCTCAACAGTCTTGGATTTTTCATCCAGTCTGGATGTGAGGTCATTGATGACCTTTGTCTGCTCTTCAATTCTCAGCTTCAGATCAACTCCATCATCATTGCTTTCAATTATTTTAGACTGTACCTTCACAAATTCTTCCAGTCGTTCAATTTCAGCTTCAAGTTGATCAACATATTCAGTTGATTCTTCTACAATTGATTTCCACTTATTGCAGCTCTTACATTTAATCTTAAGCTTACTAACTGCATCCTTAAGTTGCACCTCATGATCTACACAAGTTCTCAGTTGTTTTTCACCATCAGTATCTTCTGACTTTTCAATAGTGGCCATCATAGAAGCATGGTTCCCAGTTTTGATTTCTGGTTCTTCTTCATCACAGAATTCATTGTCATCTTCTTCCTCTTCACAGACAAAACTCTTCCTTTCCATTTTCTTACCAGATTTGAAGTCTCCCTTTTTAAAGAACCTTCTTTGAGGCTTCTTGAAGTTTTCATCTTCACTGTCATCATCATTGATATTCTTCAAGCACTGAGAGGCAATATGCCCAACTTTTCCACAACGGAAACATGCGAGAGGTAACTTCCCTTTGAATTTCCCTTTCCCCTTCTGGAACTTCTTTGCAATGAGAGAAAGAATTTCTTTCTCTTCGTCATCATCACCGCTACTATCCTTTGAGATTTTCAATTTATCCATGGCCTTGAATGCAATTTCCTTGCTCACCCGAGTTGTAGCATCTTCTGGTTTGACTCTCATTTCATATGCTACCAAACTGCTCAGTAAGTCATCAAGAGAAAGTTTGGAAAGATCTCTTTCCTCAAGAGCTGACACCTTTTCATTATACAGAGGTGGAAGTCCTCTTAATATTTTCTTTACAATATCAATGTGTTTGATTTCTTCGCCTAGACCCCGAATTGCTCCAACCACTTCAGTAATTCGATTGAAGAAAGAGTCTGCATTATCGTCTGGATGCATCTTCAGATCATCAAACCGATTGTGTAGCACTTGTAGTTTCGCCTCATTCACTTTGCTATCACCTTCATAAATATTCTCAAGTTTATCCCACATAGATTTTGCTGAGGTGCAATTCATCACCTTCAGGTAAATCTGATCAGAAAGGGTTGCAGTGAGAGAATTCTGTGCTTTATCTTCTGCATCAAGAAGTTTCCTGTCTGTTTCAGTCATAGCCAGACCTGTTGGATCAGTGACATGTATTCCTTGCACAGTAGAAAAAAGAACTTCCATTCCAAGAGATCATAGATGAGATCTCATTCTGTTCTTCCAGATCTGGAAATTGCTTCCATCGAAGTGAGGGGCTCCCCTGACATTGATCGCGTTTTCCATGACGAAGAAGGTCAGATTCAACGCCAGCAACCTGACTCTGATACCACTTGAAGGACCCCGGGACACCCTGAGAGGGGAGGGGTGAATCAGGGTGACCACTTTTTCTTTTAATATGATGGATCTTGTTCCCACGTTGGTAGGAACTTGTTGAACCTGTATGAAGATTATGATCAGAATGAAAACATTCACAAGCACAGAGAAGACACAACCATTTTTACTTGGTTCACCACTAAGGGCTACGTCCAAGGAGCATACGCCGACAGGTTGTCGGTCGTACAAAAATCCACTATACTTCACTAGCTGTAGATTACAAAAGTTCGGGTACAGTCACTCTGTCCCAGGCTCACTGCCTTTAAAAAGGTTCAGGGATAACTCACTACTTCCCTCGGGTCACTCCCGTTGACTCCCCCTGGCTCACTGCCATTGGTGAAGTCCCACTCAGTTTATAGACGTGAGGGTCTCTTCAATAGATTTGCATTGAAGTCTTTGCCTCTGCTCAGCATGAGACTCTGCTTGCATCGAAGTCCGAAATAGATTCACTAGAACGCACAGAACCACTGAACCGGATAACTAGAACGTGCAGACAAACCTTACTAACAATTGCGCGCAACACCAACCCTTTGTGCGCAAAACCTTCGTATTGCGTGCAAAATTTACTTTTCGCGCGGAAAAATATTTCGCGCAAAAATCCCCTTTTTCGCGCAACTCCGAATATATCGCGCAAGCCCCTTTACGCTATCCTTTTTTGCGCATCAGACCTCAGATCTTCTCTAAGTCTTCCACACACCTGAATGAAGGGTGTCACCTCATATTTATAGGCGACTGAGACCCCTGCGTGCAAAATCCCCTTCGGCACGGAAAACCTCTCATCTGGCGCGTAATATTTCGCCCAACTCATGTATTTCGCGCACAATCCTTATTTTCCGCGCAGCCCATGCCTCTTCCATTTTTCACCAAACTGATTTCGAAACACTATTTGCGCGAAAAACCTTGATCCACTATTTCGCGCATCCTGCTGTTTTTTCGTGCCTAACTTAAGTATTTCACGCAAGCCTCTTATATTTCGCGCACCACTTCCTTTTTGTGCGAACCTCCTTTTTCAGACAATCCATGTCTTCATTTTCCGATTTTGAGGCCCAAAAAATTGGCAAACACTGGGAAATAGCGCCACCTTCAATACGGTTGTCTGCTTGAACTGTATGATCACTTTGCTGGAACACATTCGGAACTTCCACTGAGGATTGACAACAAACACAAACCAAACTACAATTCCTGCATAGAACAACCATGGGTCCAACAGATGGTATGCTTGGTGTAGTGTAATATAAATATATATTATTTTGATAAATTATATTTTTCCTAGAATTCTATTAAGGGAAAAGAAGTGGAATTTTTCATAGACACTCAATCCACCCCTTATAAAATACTAGTATATGTTTATTTCATAGATCATGTCATATTCAATATTTAACAAACCATGTAGATAAATTATATTATCATCGGTTGTTCCTATAAAATCTTGATCAGTATAATGATCAACAACCCCAAACATAAGAGGTTGGGCCCCATCATTAACTTTATCAATACAACACAGACCATTTTTTCAACCTCATTATATTTTTGAAAAGTCTGTAGTTACAATGATGATGTGTAATAAGATCTTATCACCATAGTTTAGCTGTATATCTCGGTTTATGTCCCCCATCATCATGTAATTGTATGTTATGAGTTATTCATCAAACAATTCAATGTTTATTATGTCATAAATAATATTGAACTTATACCCTTTCTAGAGTGGAATGGTGAGATGTTGCACTAGTTAGGTTTTAGTGGTTAGTGAATCATTTTTCTATATCATAGAATGACTAGGATTATGTGATAACAAGCATAAAAAGATCCCTAAAATCACCTGACAAATATTACATGGTCATTCATGTGGTTTATCATAGGGTCATCACTCCCATCACAAATGATGATGAATAAAAACTGGTAAATTTGTTGGCCAATACCACTAAATCATTATGTTCATCACACCATAGGTGGTTGAGGATTCAAAATTTTTAATTCCTCCCTTAAATGAGTATCTCTCACATAGTTATATCTAGCCAGACTGTTCTGAGTGTGAATGAATCCATCCTCATATGGTGCAATTTACCCTCATTTATGGATGCATCGTAGGGAAGAATCTACAAAATTAATGTTTTAATGAAATTTACCACTATTACATAAAAGGTAAGTAGGTTCCTCTATTAATTTAGTAACGCTATATTAAGTCATGTGGAGCTTATCACATTGGATTGATGCTTTCCAACAAAGTCTAGAGAATGTAGTATTTGTAGCACATCATGGTTTAAAACTTCAATTATTATACCAACAAGTTTCAATAATGAATGATCCATGTAATCATCCTATATAATCTACCTTGTCTTTTATATTATAGAAATTAATTTTGGAGCTTTAAAATTTTGGGTCTCAAGGGTGAGGTCCCCCACTCTCTAGTGATTGTTCGATAGTGTAGGTTTATTTTACATGCCAATAACTTATTTTGAAGTTGGAAGATTTCATCCCTCTCAATGAAATCAACACCTAATATGTGATTCAGTATGTAAGAGACCAAATCATAAATCAACATGTGACCCACATGACATCCTAACATATAATTCCATAAATATATTATGAAACTAAGTAAAAGAAGTTGTAGACCATATACAATAGTTGGTCTAAACATACATCCTCTATCACCCACATGTGAATAGCCATGTCATGGTTTTACATAAAAATATCTCTAACACCCAATAAGAGATGGTGGTATGGATAAATATGAGTTTTTTTAATTATAATTATAATTCCCTCTTGTCCTATCGGATGATGACCTGAAACTCCACATAAGAGATTTCATAATACCTTCTCTAGAGGGAAGAAGTTGTTTTACCTATACAAGATCAGTTTTAATAACCTAATATGTCCTATTATGATTACTATTTATACATTTGGGATTTATTTTTGGTCTATATAAATTAAAATCCCTCATATAAAATAGACTTCAAGAGCTACATAAACAAGAAGGACACCTGAATGGCATGGTGTATGTGTTCAAAAAAAATATTCACCCCTAAGGTATCCATTATGGTGATATTGTATTGACCCAAAGGACAAAAATGATATCTAAGAAGAATCTAACAAAATTAGAACACTAATAGAAAGGTTCTTACATAATTTTTATGGGCTACTCCAATACAGTATTAAAATTTACCCCCACAGATGTGGACCTTGTCACACATCCCACGAATATTAGGTTTCTCATGTGGTGAATCACTTGATACTTCATAAATCATTCTATAAAAATGAAAAAAATATATATGAAATTTTCCTAGTTTCATTATGTTATGCTATGGGAAAATGTTCTAGAAACACGGTGTTAAACTATTTAAAACTATGGTCTATGAAATATAGTCATAAATTGAAGAAACCAATTATATTAGTCACATGATGTTAAACAAAAGAATAATGACATTTTACAGAAATATTGTATTGTAATATGAACTATCAAGATTACATGATGTTAAACTGTGTTCCAAACATATTTACTACAATATGTTAAAAACATTTTTCAACCTCACCATCATCAAAAATAAAAATCAATGACATCATGATCCCTCACTTGAGACAATACCCCATTCCATTGTTGATTATCTACTACACCACATTATAGGACTATGTAAGACATTATTCACATTCCTAATAGGATATGCAGCGATGAATATACTTAAAAACCTAGACACGGCCTAACCAACTGCCCATTTCCCAGTTATTTACCCTATGAACATGTGAAATTACTACCGTCTGAAACAAACATTCAATACATTCAAGAATATTACAGTATAACCCCAAGAGTATTTATATTATTTGTGAATATCCCAACTAATTTACTTCCATACCTCATTCCTACCTCAATTTTGATCCTCATCCTCATCTCTATTTGAATAGTCCCCTTGATAGTAATAGATCATTGCCAAATAGGATCACCTACAATCATGGGTACATGCCGAAAAATACATCTAATTATAAGTAATCAATATCATGTTTCAAACACGGTTAGTGATTTATCCAACATTTTTTCACCCCATTCTTCACTGATGTTGATATTGAACTTGTTTATCAAACATTATCAATAGTCTAACCCTATCCATTAGTCACCCCCTTTTAGAGTTCTGAACATGGAAGTAACTAATTACATTCCCTTATAGTTTCACTTCATCTGGTGGAGTTTTAAAAACCATAAGGTTATTTACCCCCGAATAAGTGGATATTGATTAATCTAGATAAAATTATTTGAAAAATCTCTAGATGACTTATTGTACCCCCTATTACGATATCCCTTATGGGAAGGGGAACTTCTTTACAGTCAATTGTTACCACACTAATCATGGATCACTTGTTCTTTTGAGTATTGGTGGGATATTCCTTATATGTTTGAGGAACATAGATAGTACAAAATGTTATGTCACCCTCCATTCAGTATGTTCTATTTGAAATTAAACTTGAATTAACCCTCTATAGATCTTGTTGACAGAGGAAGGTGCTCTGGTGTGTCTAGTTTGGATTTGAATGGTAAGCAAACTGGGTCTCGTAAGGTTTATTTTGAGAGTAGTCGTGATTCTGGAGCTTCAGGTGGTAATAATAAGTATATCTCGAAATTGTTTGATAGTTTTTCACAGTTTAAGTCATGAGGATAGAGTTTCCACTAGCTCATTTGTTAGTGAGAGTGCAGGGAAGGTTGGGGATGATAGGTTTTTTATTTCAACGGAAGTGGTTAGATAGGATGGTGCGAAGGAGTCTAGATGTTTGGATCTGTAGGGTCTTACATTTCTTTCATTGAGTAATATGTTTGATAGAATTTCTGATGGTTTGATGGATGAGGGTCTGGAGGAGGCTGGTATTATAGGAGGGGATGATGGTGAGGAGGCTCCAGAGAGACAACCAGTTGAAGATTTGGAAAATGAACCTATTATGGTCGGATAGGAGGCTGTGGAGGTTCAACAGGCTGGTGGTAGGGGGAAGGATCTTGTTGTTTTGACTGTGGAAGACAACCACAAAGTGGTCAGTAGCTCCATATTAGTGGAAACAGATAGAAGAACAAATCTCCAGGTTGGAGGTTGTGTGAAGGGGGCACACACGGTGGCTGTGGAAAATGTTCCCACAGAGGGTGAACACTAGCATTTGATAAAAAATTCAAATCAACTGAGGGAGAACAATACAGGGAGTGTTGTTTCGGGTTTGGGGGGGGAAATCCAATAATGGAAGGGAGATTTCTAGGGGATGAAATGAAAATTTGAGTGGACCATTTGGTCGTTATTTCAGCGATGTTGTTCAATGTTGGAATTAGAAATTGGCTACAGCTGAAGACCTTTTTCTGCTGCACTAAGGGGACCACCAGGGAGAGATTATTTTTGCCTTCCATGGCCGATGCAGACTAGATCTTCCTCTAAGATGGATAGTGAGCTGACCTTGGATTTTAAGAAGGGTAGCATGGTCTAGAGGGCATCACCAGAAAAATCAGTTTTGGATTAGCTTAGGAGTCAGGTTCAAAGTGCAAGCTACTAGAGGTCACCAAATTTGGAATCGGCTACGACTACCGGAGAAGATGAATCTGGCATGTGATGTGAAGATGTGTATGGTTATTATGATGTGTACTTATGTGTTAGTTGAGTTGTCCGAATTTGTGTTTCTCTTGTTTGAGTTTGTGTTTGTAATTTTGGGCACCAGAATCCCATAAACTGGATTTTGAAAAATCACAAAATGACTATCCATGAAACTTATCTCTAATGTGTTTCATGTTGTACAAGGCCAACTTTGACATCTATTAAAATCAGGGTTATAATATTTTATATTATGGAAAATCCAAATGAAACACATCCCACTGTACCAATATATTGGAACATAAAATGGTAGTATAACATTTCACTTTGATCATCTTGACCTTAAACTATATAAAAATCATTTTTTTGTGAAATACGATCATAAGATATTTTAAACATCATCTTTATCTGATGATGCAAGAATGTATAGAAATTTAATTGTCATGAGATATTAAAAAATTTGTTGACCATAGTCCAATACCGATGAACATAAACCATATAGAAGGTGTTATTCTAAATGATGTTTTAAAAAATAGAATCATTTTATAAACCACATCTAAGATCAGAAAACCCTCCAATTTTAGTGAATTTCTCCTATAATTCCAAATTCTAGAATAATGTGTAGCTTTATTCATAATATCACATGGGATACATAGTTATTTATAGATCTATTATCTCTATCCAACCACAAATTTTACCCCATGATACACATTCTTTACTATTTTTCCTCACCCCAAGAAACTTTTCCCATTAGGTTCATTATTACAAGGAGGTAATATTTACTTATTTCTACATTGTAAAAGGAACAAGAATCACGAACCTAAAATATGTAAAAATCGTCATAGATATGATTGTTTAGTGAAATGCCTCTTTGTATCTATCATTACATCTGGTATAAAATCTCTAGGGCCACAAAAATATTTATAGAAGACTCTCCCTATCTATATCATGTTTCATGACCATAAGCACTGTATCCCACTTATTTTAAAAAACACATTAAACTGTATCACACCATGATCAATGTTACATGATGTTGAACCATAACTACAACACTTCCTGATTATATAACTCCAAACTAAAGAACAATTTCCTAATCAGATAATGATAAATAGTATGAAACATCCCCATCATTGTAAAAAATTAATTTATGTCTATAATGGGTATAAAAAAATACATTAAAAAACATAGTTTATGACCTTATCACATTATGTGGAACTATGTTATACTCTGTAACTCACCAAAAGGACCTTCTATATTGATGCTGATATCTTACCACACCATGTTGTATACCAACGCACAGATTGATTACTTTACCATAGTATAAGAAGAGTTTTCTAGATCCCATATACCAGTTCATATCCAGTCACAAATTTATTTTATGGACTTTAACTTCTAGAAGGTGTTCAGTCCTCACCAAATGATATGCATCTTATGTATGCTCAAATGTTTAGTCGCATTGAATCTAGAGTATCAAATTATACTCACACATTCCCCCAATTCATCTCCACACATAAAGTCCCTCTCAATATGGAATCCCATCATCTTCTACATTAATATAATCTCCCTTAATGATAATGGTTCATTGAAAATCCGGCTCACCATTTATCTTAATCCCAGTCCCAAAAGGACTTACTGAGATAAGTATACACTTTTATGTTTTCAACATGGTCAAAAGTCAATCACGAATTTTCTTGCCCCATTATTTACTAATATAGGTGGGTAACCATTATTTCAAACATGTTTTACAATTATTCCCTTCCTATCTGTTACACTCATATAATTTTCTATATTATGTAAATTATAATTTACAACATTTTCCCCTCCATTTTGTGGTGGAATTCTATAACCCTTTATGTTACACATCTATATATCTATGCATATTGATTAATTTATTTAGTTTTGTTTGGATTATCGCAACCTATATTATCCTTTAAATTGTATCTCACTCTAATATGATAGGTTATTATCTTCAAAACTTATTTTATTTCACAGCAATCATGGTTCACCTGATCATAGAAGTCATTTTATGGTAGTGCCTGTAACGTCAACACGTACTATGTTACCTACGGTCAAATCACCATTACCATAAAATATGTGAATCTTTTCTTGGAGATGATTTTTTGGAATTAGGTCCCTTGAACCTCTCTTGAAATTTGTTTAATACCCTCTAATGTCCCAAAAGTACTTCCCCACGAAGGCCCTTCTTTGGTTCCATCTCCATGACTATAAATTGGAAGCACCACTTTTAGTCTATACACTATTACCATAAAATGGGTTCATTTGACACCCTATGTTTCTCAATCTACAACCAGTTTTCATTACCTATCATTATATAGAGACTAGATTCCCCATTTTTCATTCCATCATTAATGATGATTCAATGTTTGGTGTTGGACAGCTATCACACTGCATCCCATAACTACATGTGGATCGATTCCCATTTTCATGGTATATGTATAAAATATTGAATTTCATATCATTATACGAACTGGAAATCAAATCCTTTCTACCTCCTTGTTTCATGACCACATATACATCATCAATCCATAATTTATTTTCTCATTCCAATAAAATGTGGTTCTCAAATAATGGGGGTCCATGATTAACATCCTTTAAATATAATCCTTGTTCCAAAAATCAAGACCTTAATATTTTTTCAATCATCTAGAAATTACATCATAAAAGTGCACCCACATCGTCTAACTAGAATGACTAAAAAATTCACTAGTAAATATGAACAAATTCATGTAATGTTGAAATCCCAATAAAGGGGAAATTATAGAAAATTTCACGATTTTACCCAATAATCCTGACCAATTTCTTTGTAAAAATTAAGGGGATAAATTGAAATAGTACAAGGCCTAAAAGACTAATCAGTAGGTCTAGAAAAGATAATGGTTATGGAAACTAAACCCCTTTGTTTGGGAAAAAAGTAAGAGGTAATCCTTTAACCCTTATTCCCCACCCCATGATTTTATCTATGATGTTACACCCACTTAGTTCCCTATTGGTGAACATTATTTCATCTATTGGGTGGATTATATTCATGTTGGTTGAAAAATCATAGTCACAAGATTATATACATTGAGAAACAAGTCTGGGTCACTTGAGATTATTAAAAATGACACTTCATCCTCACTATATGTTGTCAAACATTTCATCAACTATCATCAACAAAAGACATTAAGTTTAATGATCATAATCCTCATTTAATGACACAATACTACAAGATATTTTAGGTTCCATTTTTAGAATAATTTTCCCCTACCTTTAGCGATAGTAACCTACCACACCTCTCATGTACCCTTACTACTTGATAACCGAGACGACACATACTTTTGGAGATGGGTACAAATATTTTTCATGTGGATACACCCACTCAATGTGCTTAGATCCACGATGGAATAACTTTCAGACTATTGAAATTTATCCAAACATTTACTCAGTCACCCATTCTTTATTTCATCCCTTATTTAGATCCCCACCATCGTTTATGTCTAGAAAAGCCTGAAAATATTAATGGTTCTAATAAATATTATCCCACCTTATATATTGGGCACACACCTCGAAGTACCATTGATGATAATTTTATATTCCCATTATCTTTATCATTCTCAATAGTTAACCATCAATTTTATGCCATTTAACTTAGTAGTGTGAATGTGGAACAAACATTTTGATCATGGTCAACAGACATATCTATTCATCCATTAAATACTATATTTATTCCATTTCGTATAAATATGTAATAAAATACTCCATATTCCATTATTTGGGTAGAATCGAATACCACCAGTGTTACCCCACTCATGGAGTCACACATGATGGAAAAATTGTAAGATGTGTATAATACGTCTCCCTAACCAATGTCTTCTTTGTTAGAATACTCCCAATAGTCGATGGATATTTCTGACCCAACCCATCATAGCATATCTAACACTCTCTTATAAGTATTATTTATTATATGGTTCTATATTTTCTCAAACCAAGAATGGTTCCTTGTTTATTAATGATTCATGGTTAGTTATCTTTTATATATGATTCATATTAGATAAATAGAAAACAGAGTGAGTCAAGTAATTATAACATTTTATATCATTAAAAATAGGTGTTTTATATGGAGTTCTATCCATAATATAGATCCCACCATTTTATAAAACTTATAAAAAGACCAATATGGCACATCTTAGATATGGGACCACTCTAACTCATCAATCCATTACAAAATTTCCATGAGATCCTATTACTTCTTAATTAGCTCTGATACCACCCACACTACAATTTGATAGAACTCATCAACTTAGAACTATACCAGACCCTATTGAAACCTCCTCTTTGTGTAAAATAATTCCACTAGAAATCTATCATATTTAGAATCAAATAAATCTTACTTTATCTAGCAAATGATGTCTCCCTTGATAAAAACAATGAACTCATGTTGCTAAATATAATCTTCATATTGATCTATATCTTGTATGAATAGTCGTTGAAATATGTTCACCACTACAAGGAAAACGTATTATTTTTAATTCAACTAACACAAAATTTAATCCCCTCAATTGATAACGATTCATCAAGACTATGTGTAGAGCGAATATCATTCCTTCCCTCTAGTCCCTTGGTTCATCATCTAGTGGAGAGGGGATCCTATCTGATGTAGTAGATCCACCCATAGAGGGCGAGTGATGATATTTCATAAGACACCCCATGTTAGGAATTTATTTACTTGATTTCCCTAGGAAACATTAGACCATTAGTCTCCATTTCCATTCGGTAGTGGAAGATATTACATGATGAATGTTACCAGAACATTGGCAATGGGATCCACCTTATGTTCCCTCTCAGGTGGGACGTGCTATATGTAGAGGGAAATATTAACATAATCAAACACTTCACCAATAGAAAATAACTCATCTGCCTAATTCCACAATATCCCGTCAGTAAAATACTCAAACTAAATTTTTTCGTATCTATGTATTAAAGAATGTTTACTAGAAAACCACCTTCTCAAAAACCAACCCTACCATAGAGGTGTATTTCGATGCACCGGTACCCTCATGGGAACTTATTTATTGGGATGAATCCATGATGAAAATTTAATTAAAATTTATTGTTTTAATGATTATGTAAAACACAAAAAATAAATTTAATCAATGTTAATGGAAATATATGTCATGTTAAGGCATAAATCACATTCATCTCTGTCATATTGTTAATGACAATTTAGTTGGTGGAAGAAAATTTAGCAAAAATTATAGGGACTACTCTCTCAAAGAATATGTATACCAATAAAGAGAACTACATGCTAGTTGTCACACCAACATCCTCTACAGGGTCCCTAGAGGATCAAGTCCATATAGCTATACATGATAAAATTCATGTCAGTATCAATATATGAAGGAAAAATTATGGAGAAAAAAACACAGCATGATCGAATTATATGTTTATATCAGAAATGATTAAGGATATGGTTGATTAACTATCATAAGTGAATCACACCACTAAAAGAGGGAACTATCATTTGAATTAACGGTAAAGGAAGCTTGTTGATAAACGATATTTCATGATATCCAAGATCACATGATGAAGTCTCCTACAGGGATTCATATACCACTAAAGATTTAGTAGGATAATCAGAATTAGGCTCATCAGTTATCATGGAGGCACCTTTTCCACCCTCAAATAAGGCCTCCTAGACCTCTTATGCTGATTATAGTATGAATTTAATTCGTATATTTGATGTGAAAAATGAAAAGTGGAGATAAATTACAACATAGAATCTGGAGATCAAATCATAAATTAATAAAGTAGATATCAGTTCTATACAATTCCTTAGGAATGAACATCCCTATTTCTAAAAGAATTTATTACATGGTTCTATAGCCCCATAAATACTCAACAATGTATCCTTCATAGATTATTTAATGATATAGTTCATTGTAATATGTTTCTTCTGATATTGGTTACCCCTCAAGAACCTCACCAATCATAACACATTAATGTTTAGTGATGACATTTTCCTCCCTATGACATTGGGAAAGAGTGTCTTTATATACTAGATATAATTCCCTCTCCCAAATGTCAACTTAGTCAATACTCATACTCATTAAGAGCATTATTATCTTGATTCTGTCACTCGTGAGCCTCCTACATAGTATCTCTTGAGAGTTAGAAAATCATTATATCCTCCATTTCTCATAGATCCTAGAATATATTACATCATTGGATATTATCACGATGTGGTGAAACATAATCATTTGATACTAATAGAACCTTCTCACCCATAAAAAGGTTATTTAATCCTACTATTGGGATTCTTTTTTGGGAGAGAAACACCACCATGTGTTCTTTCAATAGGGGATCCACTGGAATTCAGTGGTTTGGTAAGCTCTGAAGCTCACTCCATTTTCGTAAGACTCCTCACCACCTAATGTGTAATGTAGATAGAATCATATGTTCCATGATACTGCTCTTTTGGATCATAAAAGCATAAAAATTCTTCACCATTTCCATATGACCACAACAGAGCATGCCTCTACCCAGTTGAAGGAATAATTCTGGTTGAGCTCATAATTGGGGTGAGATATTGGAAGAATCATCACCTCCACATATGATTCAGTATAAAACAGCAAACACAACTAGAAAATGACACATTGGTATCTTTCTAAGTGAACCCATATATCCTCATACCTCATCAAATACTAGATAAAAGTGAAACACTGAGTCGACTAAAATTGGGTGTATGGTTGTCAAAATGTGATTTCATCAATCCATGCATCCAAAAACCAACCTTTATAGGCCTACAAATAGTATATCATCATAGGAATCACATTTAGATCAATTATCATCTTTATATATGGGTATGTGAACGGTTAGAAGATCAAATACCTGAAATTTATAATACTATATACACCCTAATTTCTCTATGTGTCCACAGTTTAACACTAGGGATGTTGAGGAGAGATGGCCAGAGAGCAGCTTTTGGGGGGGGGAATGGAATTTTGGAATTTGTAACCATAAAAATGTGTCATGGTCTATCCATATATGAACTGGAATTGAATGGAAATTCATCTGGGAATTTCTTCCCTCATGAAATTTTGAATGTCAATATAATACTAGGATAACATGGTTATTCTTAGGTTTACCTAGTTCCAGGAATAGAAATATGCACCCATTAAGAAATGTTACCATAAATGCATCATAACAAACCCTCACGTACTAATCAACCTTGTTTTATAGCCATTCTTGACACATTCCCTCTTTTAACATCAATTTTTTTGTCCCCAGCCTCCTTTAGGTACGATACAAGGCAATTTCTTGGGTCACCTTTACATTTTTTCTACCGTTGTTTTTAGAAATAACCCCGTCCATGGCATTATAGGAATATTAAGGTGGAATGGTATTTCATGATTCAACATAAGCTTAATCTAATACAATCTAATATTCACTAATATCAGCATCTTCTCCCTATCACTCAAAGTATTAGGTTTGGAGAAGAACTCACTATATTCAAACACTATCATAGGGATCCCACCAATGGGGTGTACATCCTAGAGAGTGATCCTAGAATCTTCATAATAAAAATGGATGTTGTTTTTGTGTGGGTAATATCAATGTAGAATAACAAGTAGCAACATAAATTTATGGTAAAAATATAATTGATATATATATACTACCTCTTACAAATATATACCAATAGATATGTAGCTTAATCATCAAAAAATTAGTGTAGCAAGTAAATCCATACCCATTATTCAGTGAAGTTCTCCAAAAACATATTATCGCAATATTTTTACCACTAAATATTTTTGATAGAAATATTTTCCTAATATACACTAGTTTCATGGGTAGATAACTCATAATATGTTGGTTTCTCCCCATTGAATATCATTATACTTCTACTAAGGACATTTAAAACACTTACCATGGTCTCCCCTAATGTGTTTATAATAATGTAAATTATCCATATTTAAATATCATACTGGAGGGAGAAAAATAAGACTACATATTGGTTTTCCATAGTTATAATGAACACATTTTCAAGATTCCCAAATTGTTTTAAGAGAATAAAATTTATCAATTGATATCCCAGCTGCGATTCCATCGATAGATAAAATGGTACCCTATTCTATAAAAACCCCTATTAGACTAAGTTATATCATTTTTCCTAGGTATTCTCTATTACTAAATGTAGTATTAGTTGTGACTATAGTCTGAAAAACATGGTTGTCCATTTCAGATTATGTTTGATCATTTTGAAAGGCTCAATTGTTAAAATTGGGTTATTAAATAAAAAACGCTAATTAATTATTCTGTAAAATGTTCCATAAAATGTCATGATATGAGTCATAGACATTTTTCACATGAGTGTTTTATAAATTAAATCCTAATGTGACCATTATGGTGTTAATGCATAATAGTTCACACAAATAACATGAGATTCATTCATTAGATAAGTATTATCATGCATGAAATCTATATGAGAATTCAAGGTCCCTGTCACTCCATTTATAAGAATGGGATGCATTATATTTTAATTCACACAAGTGGGATTCATGACACTGACTAATAGTTTTTCGATGATTGGTAAATGACCCAATGATTGGGGCCTACCATGAAATTAATTCACCTACTTCCCAATAAACTCAAATTCTAAGGGATATAATTTTTTTAACTAAAAGTCTATCTAAAGATTTAAATTTTTTAATTTTTTTAAATATATGTAAAAAAATTAATGGGGACCCTTAAATAGTTTAGGTGAAGTGTACAAAAATGTATTTATATTTCTGTGAAACTCCAAATTTTGGGGAAAAAGTATCTTCCATGATAGGGGTGAAATAAAATAGATATTTTTATTTGGGATTCTAGTAATTCAACAAAGAAAAAAAAAATTCGTAAACTATATTTCACAACAACATGACACACCAATTACGGTATATATGTCACTTTTTTGTTAAACATGACATTAAATTGAATCCTTATGTGATCATCATATAATAGTGAAGAAATGAGATTATTATTTCCCATTATTGAGTGGGATTCCAACAATATTCATTTCAAATTTTGATTAACATGAAATATTTCTAGGAATTCCTATTTTATAATAAAAATAATATCACTATCCAACTTTCAGGGATGAATATTTCAAAGTTGAAGCATCAAGATCATGATCATGTGACCCTATCATTCATGAAATAAAGAAACGCGTCCCCACCATGGAATCCTATAGCCAGAGAGCATATCACATATCCCTCACATTTTCCACAAAAAAATCTTATTATTTTTGGTTTTTCCCATAAACAACTTCTCTTGATGAAACTATTGGTAAGTGTAAGATTAGATTCCTTTATGAAACACAAATAATTAAACGACGATATATTTTAAGAAAAATCATAAATACATAATTAATTCCTAATAGTAGTGTTTAAACCTATCGATCATGAATCCTTAAATGTGAACACAACTCTAAATTTTTGTGACATGACCTCCGAGCCCCCTAACCATTGAATCTGATTTCATAACCTGATTTCACATCTATTGAGTGGTCAGTTGTCAAGAATGCATTCAAACTAGGTTTATTTGTATAAACTATACCAACATGACTAGTTTCACCAACCGTCATTCCCAGACCATTTTCTTATATAATGATATTGGAAACCATGTTTAATTTTATTCCTAAGCATATGAACCAATAAACTAGGGACCCATTACTAAAATGTGAAATTTATACTGTCTATTCTTTTTTTTAGTCTAGAGGACACCTCATTTGAAAAGTCAACCCCCAAAATAGTGTCATCTCAAATATAAACATATTAATTTTCCTTTTTATGGAATTTTGGATCCATTAAAAACAATAATGGGAGTGTGTTTCCCTTTGTAAAGCCCCAACTATATCAGATCTAAAAAAAATTAAACTCTAAATTAACTGTCACCCTTATTGAATAATGATAAATTTAATGACAAAATCCTTATCACATAATTTCATGTCTATAATATGTAGCCTCACCCTAAGTGAAAAAAATATTATCCCTTAGGTGATACCCATAATATGACCTACACCATATAGAAATATTCTATGCAAAAGCCCCCCCAAGATTCCTTATTATCTTCCCCTTTAAGAAAAAAGAATCAATAATTAATTATGTCAGACTTTATGGAAGGTTCTTGCTACGTGACCTTAATTTATATACCCAAATAATGTGGTCTTTAATACATGTATCCTAATAATATATTGGGGATTCTTAAATTAAGATCAATAATAACACCAATAAAAATATGTCCATTTTCTCCATTGGATGAGGCACCCCCAATGATCAATTTCCCCCCTCCCCTTTAGAGAATATGTGACCCCCCACCATCCATGATAGAGGTCCCACAATGGACTTGATGTCACCAAGTGATGATAACATATATTTTTACAAATATATGATGAATGTATATGGGAAATTTACCCAAATAGGATTAAAGAGATGATCATATTCCCACATTAGTCCAAACCAGTGACCCCACCTTGATGAATCCAAATATATACCTCAAGTAAAAATGGGAGGTAAAAATGACCCTATAACTCCTTATAGGAAGAGTATGAGTTTCTTTGAAATATGGGTTTTATATTCCTCACAAAAAACCTATAAAATGTTATTCGTGTTGTATGATAAGAATTGGATGCATATAGTAATGAAACTTTGGAACATTATTCCCATGGTGTATGTTTCCCATTAACTAATATAGGACGCCCTAGGTTCTATACATAAGTCACCTTATACATGAGATACCCAGAACTCTGAAATCATGATATTTAAAGATTCCTAACACACCCATAATTTATAGATGTCCCGAAATTTTCAACATCCCATTCATCTTTGACTATTGGTATCTACCCTCTCATGTTAGAACAAATAATTGTCATCCTATGACCATTTCAAGATAGAACTGGTAACAAGATTCACAAACGTGCCCCAAAACTATAAGGGGGCCCATATTAAGGGAAAACACGAAGGATGATTCCATTTAATTAGGAGATAACTTCACATTATATTACTTTAATCATGGAGAATACATCATCAGTCATAGTGGTAGAGGTTTCTCACCTTTATAAAGAGGTACACAAGGAAACCCCACCGGATTGGTCATCAATATTCCAAGTATACAAACCTCTCCAAGATAAGGAACAAAAGTATATCAATTTAATACAATGTATGTTAAAAATTGGAAAATAACTACATATTGGATACCCTGTTCTAGTAGTCTCAATAACGGTGAACTTTTGAAACTATTCCTCAACTCATCAATGGATATTTGACATTTGGTCTATCTAGGAAAAAGTCTATCCTTTCTGAATCAAGGCATTAAATGAGGCTAAAGAAATGTAAATATATAAAACAAATATATAAAATCATAATACTAATTATTTGAAACTCAACATCTTAGTAACACTATTACCCATATCCAAATAAATAACTATAAAAATATTTTATGGGTCCAATGAAACACCATTATTAGAGATGAAATTCATTATAAAGAGAACCCATCAAATAAAAAAATAGCACTTCAATATAATATGGTAAAATTATTTCTCATGGATTAATTATAGTACCATCCTCATGACATATTTATTCTCTACTTAGAAATATATTAAATTAAAAATTTCATCGGTAAATAACCACTTGAATGTTCCCAAGAAAGTATGGATAATCTAGTTAAAGAGTTTCATTTATATAGAAAGAGAATATGTCACAGCAAATGGAATCACTATGAACACATAATTTCCCAAGATACCATAGAATTAATTTTTTTGTAAAATAATTAATTTAGATGAAAAATTGATGGTTGCTAGATCCTTGATTGATATTTGAGAACTATCTTGTTCCTTTAAATTCTTCTTGGAAATAATAAATTATCAATGAGGGTAACATGTTATTGATTATGACCTAATTCTGTAGAAATTAATCAATGAATATCATCAAGAACACATCCACAATATTTAAAAACAATATTGAATCCCCCTCGAGTGACATAACGGTTCAGAAAGAACCCTTCACAGAATGTCCTCTAAATCCACCCCCATCTCCGGGTGCTCATTAGGGGTCATTAGATATTCCACAGAAGATATATATGTTCTAATATGGTAATATTAAAATCAAAAATAAATCTAATACCTTATAAGTAGACCTTAAAAACAATTATAAGGATAACTATATATTTCTAAATTGCTTCTTGGATCCCGATTTTTGAAGATCCCACTACAACAAGATCCAAACTCATAAACCAAGGACCGAAAGTTTGTACCTTCCTTATCATATATCCAAAAAATTATACAAAATATAATTTATCACCAAAATGGAAAACATAATCCCCCGATCATGTGGTAATATTACTGTTCTATGGTGGTAATATTTCTTTCACACAATAATGATAAATAGTTAACACAAAGAATGACATCATAAGTTTTCAGTGAAATAACCAAGAATTACCATGAGAAACTCTCTCCATTGAGTGACAACATACACTAAAACAATATTTCTGAAATAAAATATTCACTAAATATATAAAAATCAGACCACATATAATGTTCCATAGAATTTATAAAAATATATACCTAAGGACTAATGGATATGGATATAGTGTAATGACTCGTTCTTCGTTATATATGTACTAGAAAAAGTGTATAAAATAAACATAGCATACCATGAATATTCTCATGTGTATCATTGTCAAATAATTCCATAGACAAAACCCAACCATGTATTTACCACAAACCCTATGAGACTAGTCTGGGTCACCTTGTTTTAGAGATGGGTTTATATCATAGTGTCAACCTCCATATATAGATCCTTTTTTAGAGGATCCTTATAACCTTCTATCTAAATCACGTACACTAGGGATACCCTACCCATGTGTAATAGATCCCTAATAACAACATTACCTCTTCCATAGTGGACAACCCACTATCATCCCCCATATATAACTAGTCAGTTTGGTTAATCATGAGACTTGTGATCTCCACCAACATAAGAATTAAAATAGCTATGTTTAATATGAATGTACCCATGCATGATCCTTATGAAACAGATCCCCATGAAATTATATTGGGACGATTATGTCCCATACACTAAGAACCTTATAATTGATGCATTCCATTTACTACTAATGACTCATCCACATGAGTTCAATTTTCTAATTTATATCCTTGATGACCCTCTTCTAGAGAACATTCCGTACCCAAGTCCCACTCAAGAAATCCAACATATGGGGGAATTAAGAAAGATAAAACACTAGCCTAGATGTCCCTTCATGGGATCTTCTTGAACTTATATACATTGAAGTATCAATCTCACACATTGTTGACAGAGTAGTGTGTTGTATTTTTAAACATGGATGCCTACTCTGAAATTGAAATGTCACCCTTTAACTACCCTGGAAGCTTATTGATCTACATAGATTATAATATTAAAGGATAATAAACATCACATAACAAGTTATAATTTTTTTTCACAAAATTATTTCCTCACAATGGATATGAGTGATCATTCCCCATAATACGATTGCGGTTTTTGGCAGAGGGTATGTTTTAATCCTACTAATCATATCACTTGATGTCTATACAAGCTAAAACACTGAAACCACTATCTAAATGACAATATAATACTACCTAAGTGTCTAACTTAACAATAAACATATATAGCCTATATTGATTCAAATCACAGAAAAATATAATCCTATGTGTAGTAATCTCCTAACCAACCTGAGATATTGGTTACAAAAAAATGATGACTATTAACCATGAACCATTAAATTTTATTCAACACACTGTCCATCATAGAGGATCACTACTCTATTTTCTAATGAATATACATTATTAGGAATATACACTTAATGTTCTCATCACTCATATAGTCATTTGTGTGACCCTCCCTTGGAATCATTACTAGATATTGTTGTGGAGGCATCTTAAAAATATTCAAGAAAAACCATAGTTGTAGGAGTATATCAATGGATCTTACTAAAAGCACGATCAATTTTTGCCTATATACTGTTCAAGATTATGATACTCTTCTAATGTGTATAGTAGCACTCCGTTCGAATCTTCGGTGATGATACTTTTTAATAGTCGACTATTTTCAGTTGGTTGTATTTTGAATGGGGGGTTTGTTTGCAAAACTTAATTGAATTTATTGATTGATTATGTTTGATTTAATAATTTTATAAATATTGGAATGAGTTTATCAATAGGTAGTTAAGATTTTAATATCCTTCAGCCTTGCTTTATATTGAATTAAATTAACACCCATGTCACAAGTTGACGTTGAATGGAATTGCTAAGTGTTAAGGCTTTAATCCAAGCCTTAAATAAATAGGATTATAATCTCAATCTGTAATTGATTGTGGTAGTGTATTTATGGTTCCAATAATCCATGGAATCCATATGTTAAACAATATATTTCATTAATCCATGACATGTTAAGTCCAATATACACAATATTAAATTAATTAATACTCATCGAGCAGATACTCTCAAACAATTACCATCCCTAAACTTTTCTCACCCCAATGGTAGATTTACATAGCCATTAATATGATTAGAAATCAGGTTTATTATTTTTATGATTATGAGTTAATAAGAAAATAAAAATAATGGGATAAGAAAAGAGTAGTTTATCGAACACACACATGATCGTTGAAGGGAGTTTAAAAAACGAATTTCAATTGAATGAGGATGAAAAATAAGGGACAATGATTTAACTTTATTTAAACTATATTAAGAACATTATTATTAAAATTCAGGAGGTGGATGATAATAATAGATATTGTAGAAGAAACATGCATTAAAACATAATAAAAAAGACAAATACTTGAGAAATTATAAACAAAGAAAACTCCAAAAGTGAATTAAATAAAAGATAGGAGAAAAGGATCCTCTAGTGAAAACATGATTTTGGAAGATCCTCTCAAGCCATTGGAAGGGACTTGGTCATGAAAATATAACATATTTTCCTCTAAAATTCCTTCCTCTTGTCTGGAGAGTAGGGGGATATATTTATAGCCCATGGTGGTGGACTGTTTGCATTCCAAAACTACCCCTCAACTTGGCTTGAAGATTTGGACATCCAGACAACTGAATCTAGAGATATCTCATTCTTCAAAGTTATAGATAATAATGTTGGACAATTACTCTCAACATTGTGATGCATTTGGAATTATAGAGCCAAAGTTATTTCTACTTGATTAAACAATGTTAATCTATCCATTTCAATCCATTCTTTTTAAGGTGAAAAAACTGAATGAGTTGTTGAATAGGAAGATGCCCTCAAATCGGAGAACTTTCATCAAAAAAGACTGCCACCGGTATCTTTTCTTTCACACTACAAAATCTCATCTCGAATGGATGTCTCAATCAAGATAAATATAAATAATGGTGTATTAATTTCATATCCCGGATAGAATGGTGGGCTAGGATTAAATTCAACAGTTGGGCCCATTTGCTTTGGATTTGGGGCTTGAATATTTTATCCAAGATTAATTGAATAGTCCCCCAAACATTAGAGGATAATTATAGGATTTGGACTTCTGGTGTGATCCCAGTAATAAAATCATTATAACTTGTCCAGTGTATTCACAAATGCTTTGGGCCTTCTTGTGAGACCAATATGACCCTTCAAATGGTAGAATTGGCCCATGATTCCTTCTACTGAAATGATGGAAATTGAATGAGGAATCTTAAAAAATAACCATTTAATTTAGATCTATAGTATGATAGTTATATTAAAACATTAAATAGAAATGAATCTGGATGAATTAAAATAGTGGTAAAAAATTATATTTTGTAGTCAAACATTAATATTTCACACAAATTATGCACATTTCATATAAAATCAGTTAAAGAAGTATATAATACATCCTGAAAATATTAATAACATCAATTCCACCACACGTAGTCTTGTTCATGTCCTCATGTGCAAAAATTATAAAAACATGTCAAAATAAATTTCTCTAACCAAAAAATATTAAAAAAAATTCCACAATGAGAGGAGGTTTAGAAACATTCACTCATCCATATTGAATAAATCCACAAATTCTTAAACAAAATCTCTTGAAAACAACTCTTTTATACATGATCAAATTTAGAAATGGAATATGGTGGTACACAAAACATACTCCTCTAAAGATGATAAAATTAATTTATGGAGCATCACTCCTTCACCTACCAAAAGTGAAAATATTAGAGTTTTTAAGAGATCTTAGTTTCCACTCTCTATACTAAAGTGCTCAAAAATCAAGAGGCCTGTTTAGGTGTTTTTCTGTGGCTATGGGATGGTAGGAAGACGATATCCAAATGATAGAAAAAAGGGGGTAAAAAACCAACATGGAAAAATCAATGGACATTTTGTTTTGAAATGAGACATGAAGGGAAATGGAAACACATATTTATGAGGGAATGAAAATCTCAAATAAGTCACAAAATAGGAAATAAATTTTAAGTGGATGAAAAGATGAAATATTTACAAACCAAAAAACTTCTATAAATGGCATAAGTTTTCTTTTTTTCTTTGTTTTTATTTTTTTAATAGTTTAACTTGAAATAGATCTCACACTCACCTCCCATGCCATGTTGGATCTCCTCATGATACCAATTTTAATAGTTTTAACATAATCAAAGGATGAGTAAGAGTGATTTTTGACCTACCAAAGACACAAACAATTCTCATTCTCATTTTTTTGTTTTATTTTTTTAATTTTTTTGTACACTTTTCAATATATTTATTACAATATAAATATATGTACATTCTCAAACCCTGATAAAAGACAACCCCTCCCCCACACTAAAATGGATTCATGCCCATAAGAAAAAGATAACATGTTTAAAATCAGGAAAAGGTAATCCGAAAATGAAATCCATTCCCCCCAAACTTAAATTTCAATAAATAAAGTACTAAAAATCCATCTATATATTGGGTGGGATAAGGTATTTATCTTATAATGTGGCTATAAAGCAAAACGATTTCATAGGAACAGAGGGGATTTCAAAAGTATGATTAATGTAAGGGTAATTAGAGGCTATATGGATATTGTAATTATCATGAGGTTCTGAAAATGCCGCTATGATTTTAATTCACATCAAAGTAGGAAATTAGTCTTGAAGGTCCATAAACTAAAGACTCACAAATGGAAGTAAAACATATATTTTGAAAATATGTACATATTTGGACATGAAATTAAGGCTAATGTTGTTCCTCCTAGTTGCGGGAAATCATTTTCCAAATCTAAAACTATGAAATCGAATTTTTTTGGTTTTGACATAAGATTCTGTATCCAAATTCATGGTGAAAATACAAAAAACAATTAGATGAAAACATGTCTTTTTGACTCCCAAAAATGATTGGAAAAAGTTTCAAAACTAGATGGTGAGTATGTATGACTATTTTTTATTATATTTTTTTAGTTTTATTTTAGTTTTTTGGGGTTTTTCAAATAAACACCAAAACAAAATATAAAGAGAAAAAGAAAGGGTTTGATGAAGGAAGTGGTAAAAAATGAAAGAGTGAGGGAGAAAAAAAAAGAGAAATGTGAAGAGAGAGAGAGAGAGTTAAATTGAAATAGGTGCCCCCTAGATTGGATTTGGTGAGTAACCATCTGCATCCGGTTGTGGTTTGGTGGAAGTTGGGGATCCAATGTAAATAGATGTGATTCTTAAGATGTGTGTCCTCTCATGGTGATGCTTTAGAAAATGACCACTACCAGAAATAGAAACAAAAACAAAAATCATTATACATATTATGAAAAATGAAAAATAAATTAAAATTTTATAAAAGTAAATGAAAACATCAGTTTCTTCTCAAGAAGAACAATATTTATTTTATCTAGCTAGACAGTTGCAATGGACTACCCATAGTCCAAGGGTGGCCACTGTATTTTCTCAACTCCGGTATGCTTCTAGAAAAAACTTCTCATTCGGGATGCCTGATTGATCATTAGATAATTTATCCCATTCATTGATTGTGTGCTCGAAATTAAATGGGGGTGGAAGGGAAATATGACTATCCTCCCTTTGAACTTCAACATGAGGATTTATTTTATCCACAATGTGATGGTTTTATATGTTTGAAATTCCGTAATATGTCTTAATTCTGATGGTTCATTTATGTAAGTTTTAGATAACATGAAACTAGAGTATAAGATCCCAATTGTTTTTGAATCATTTATTTAATCACAAACCTATGTAGAGTAATGAGAATCATTGGATTCATAATATTGAATAAATTTTTCAATATCATTTATATCAATGTTGTTTTCCAATGAATGGTCAATTTCAACATCTCCAATGATAACATTATTAATTAGGGAACAAATTTAACAATCATCACTACTATTAGGACAATATAAACACATCGGTTCAGGTTTCAGCTCACATATAACAGAATTTTTAGAATCATGGATAGGAAATGATAAATGTTGGATAATCCGATTTGAATCAAAAAATGAACAGGCTTGTTAATTTTCCCCATTGCCATCCAAATTGGTGCAGTGGAGGCAAGAGGTGGGTTGGGATTCCAAAAAGTTTTCAAGATCCTTTAGATCAATGGAGTTTTCATTTGTAATGTTAACATCAACTTCCCTATTTAGGACCTGGTTAATGACGATGCAATATTAACAAACTCCTCTATTAGTAGAACATGAAGATCATGATGGATTGGGATTCAACACACCCTCATACAGAGTTTTAGAAGAATGGATAGAGAATGAATCTTCATTCTCTGATGGGTATCGCATGTTTTGAGAAATATTGATCTTGACTAGTCAGTCACCAAATTACATGGATAATATGCCGTCATGGTCAATGATTTTTCTTTTAGAGTTCATGAGGAAACGTATTCCTGAAATCAGAGGAGATTGGAATGATGTTTTCTCATCTCCCATGTCAAGGACATAGAAGTTAGCTTGGAAGATTTGATCATTGTCTCAAACTAGGACATCCTTAATTATTCCCTCTGGACTGGACATGCTTTGATTGGATAACTAGATTACAACACTCATTGGGTGTAAAAGACCTAGACCATGGTTGGAGAAGATGGATTTTTGTATTCTATTTATAAATTCTCCTAGGTCTATATGTTCATCATCGAAGTTGGAACTTCCAATTTGGAAAAGAAACATAATGGTATCTGGATCTTAGCACTTTATGGCAATAGACTGTTGGGTGGAAAAATTTTCAATGGTCCTAAGGTTCTTCTTATGGGTACAAAATCCCTTGAGAAACATGGCATACATAGGAATTTGTTTAATGGAATCTAATAGGGGAATGTTCACTTCAACACGTCTAAACATATTGAGTGTAACACCCCGATATTTTTTGAGAAATATTTTTTTTTAATTTAATTGATGTCTTGTGTTGTACGCTACAAAAAGATTATCTTGCGCTATATGCAACACCATATTATCTTGCAGTACACGCAACATGAATCTTGGCTCGTGTTATACAAAATTTCAAGTTCGTTTGATAGAAGTTATTCTACGTAACATTGAGTGTATATATATATATATATTCAATGTATAAATGAAATATGGTTGGATTCTATTATACAATACAACAAAGGAATCTTGCACTACATGCAACCCTAACTTGGCTTGCATTACATGCAATCACGAACTTCCCTGATAGCGTGTGTTGTACACAATACCGAGTTTCACTAAACAACAATATGTTATTAAAATATTATATAAACTAGCTGTTATGAATAGTAATGACCACTTTTTTGAAATTTTATAAATTTTATCTTTCAAAATGAACTTCATTTTTGTATTCGGAATATCAAAATTATCCTAGGGTGAATTTTTTGTATTTTTATGAAAACATTCAATTTTTTATGAATAGTGAAAACACTGGGTTACAATTTAAAAAACGACTTTTTATTTAAATAATTATTTATTTTATTTAAATTTATTTTAGGTAAAAATTGATACATAATACCTATATAAGTTCAATTTAATTCATTGGAGTCATTTTATAAAAAAGTTTGATATATAAAAAGTTTATTGAACTTTTCATAGAGTTTTACCCACCTCCTAGAAGAATTTGAAAATTTTCATAAAACTTAATTTTACCACTTCTATGAGTTGAATTTTGAAAATACGGGAGACACGGTTACTAGCATGGACTAAAATGTAGTTCAATTAGATAAAAATAATTTTTTTGTGAATAGTAACTTTTTACTTTTATTTACCATGGTTAAAAGTAAATGGGGTAATTAAAGGTAAACATGATATTATTTTTACCCTAAAACATGTCCTAATTCTATTGGATTAGTATAATTCGACCAAAAACAACCTTAGTAATATAATATTTTCATTAAGGTCCACTTGGATTAGATTAGGAAATTTATTATTATTTAATTAAAGGAAGAGTTAAAAGAGTTAAAATCAAAGATTAATAACTAAATCATTTTTAATATAGGGTTATACATAAGACTATAAATATTTCACTATAAATATAAAACTATTTAATACATAAATGTATTTTATTTATAATTTTAATACATTATGTAATTTAATTTATTTATGACACAATGATGATGCAGTAATTACTTTTTTAATGAAATATTAACGTAGTTGATGTAATAAATACCCAAATAAATGTAATTTAAGAATTTTTCTGAATTACACTAAATTATTAGGTTAATGTGACATGTTAGTATTGATTCAATGAAATTTTTTTGAACTAATCATGCTGTTATGATTTTCACAAAAATCAATTACCAAATAGTGTCCAAATTGACATAAAATAGTTTTTAAAACAAATATTATATTCTTAATTGTTATTCTATTCCTAAAAATATAAGGTTCATAAAAATAACTTATATAAGGTTATATATATTAATAATGAAGCACTTGGTGTTCATTTGGCTTGTTATAGTATGTTTATTAACCATATAGTGTAGGAAAACAAGAAGACAAGGTAAAAGTTAAATTATTTAACTTAGAGTTAAATCTAAATGATAAAGTTAAAATAGTAACCTAAACTTGTATAAAACCTATTGGTTGAAAGGATTTCGACCCATCCTCACATTATTTTCTAATTAAGTAACTTTGGAGCCATTATAAACCGAATATGACGTTATTATAAAATAATATTTTACATTTTTTCTAAAGTGCCTCTCACCTCTCTCATAAAAGGGCACCTCCTACCTCTTCTATTTACAAAATTTTGAGCCTTCATGCTCGGAAAAACCCTTCAATTTCCCATATCAACTTCCCTAGAAAAATTATATAGGTTATGGTCTCCTCAAAATACCAACTCTAGTTCCTTAAGAGGATGCTTAAAAGAGGTGCGTCGAAGAAGAGGTAATCTCTTCTACCGATTCTTTCAAGTTTCTTTATTCTTCAACATATTCCACTTTATTTGTTTCATTATAAAGTAATAACATCAATATTAATAATATACTGATATGTTATTATAATTATGAAACAACCCCGTTTCACCTTCTATCCATCCTACGGAAAATGAAATCACCGCGCGTGCATATGTACGTAATACCGTCTCCACGCCGTGGTGTAATCTGTTTTTCCACCACCACCTTACATGGATGGGTATAATGGTGTAAAGAATAACTATGTATAGTTATTATAACATCATACTAATTCTGAGATATTATATCATCCACTCCAATCCAATTCAATAATTATGGGAACGATATCATCGCTCATGCGTACGTACAGATTACCGTCTCCACGACGCGATGAGATTCATTCTCCATGTTAACCACTAAAGAATGATTATAAAGTATATATAATGAATAATAATGAAATATTTGAAATGATAAAACTACTAGATTTATGTATATATATATACATGTCATTTACTTATTTCCATTCAAGTCAATAAGGAAAGGAAAACAACGTTCATGCATACGTACGGCCTACCGTCTCCATGAACGGTGTACTTCATTTCATTTATCAATTTATTATAGATATATTGAATATATATGATATATAAATCATGATTTAAATTCTGTATGTATCTAAATCATTGTATAAGTAATAATAATATCAAGAACAACAAGTCCAAACACGTGCGATAAAAAAACGATTTTACCCAAAATGCTACATTAACATATAATTTACAAAAGAACAGGTAATATAAAGTAATAAGTGACCATATATGATATCATAACAATGAATATATTTCTATAATAAGTCAACTAAATTATTTAAATCGTTATACTGGAGGTTTGGATACGTATGAATCATATCAGACCTATGGTAAGGGATAGTTTTTCAAATCTCATTTTATCCGAGAATGCTTATACATAAGTATTTACTAGTGTTATATTTTTCATCCTTGCCCATATAAATTTTTTTCATAAAGTGTTCAATATTATTCCATGTATTTTTAAAGTCATGATTACTTCTCTTTGACTTTTACTTTGTATTAACGAAGGAATATTTATTTTGTTTACCATACGTGGTACTTTTTTACTTCTTTGACAAAAGTATGAGGACAATGTTTTTCTAAATTATACGACATGAACGTGTTTTTACGGTTTCATAATGCCTTATTTTCATGAAGCTTACTCTAAAAGGATTCATGAATATTTTCAACAAAAATCCTTTTCTTTTAATATTTCATGGCATTTTGTGAAAAGAAAATGATTTTGAAGAAGAAAGGATATTTTCCTCAAAAATTCATTTCAAGTGTTTTATCAAAACCATTTTCCATCTAAGATGAAATTATTTGAAATGTGTATGTTTCATGTATAATGTATCTATGAATTACATGGTTTCACTTTTATTATGATTAAATGATATCCATTTGCTTTATATGGATTATTTTATGATGGGATGATGTTTATAAAACCCATTTTATTATTTGGGTTATGATGAATGATTTTTGTTTTTGTTATGGAACACAAAAGAATGATTTCATTATGAGATGGGTGGGACCTATACCTCCCAAAAATTCATTAGGTAAAGACTTATATCTCATGAGATATACATGGCTCGAATAGTAAGTTAATCTAATTCAGTGATATAGGACTGGAACGAGGAGTGAACTCGATTCAGAAAGGGACTTTGTCCACTAAGATGGTCTTGGTAGAAATACCTTAGCTACTATGTAAATCATATAATGTGATTAATGGTTAAACATAATTACATGTTTTATTCCCATGCTATTTTATCATGATTGATGTTCCTTTATGATATATGCCTTACGTACTTCCAAGATTTTTGTCTTTGCTCAAGATTTTGATGTTTAGATTTTATGTCCATGTTTTTGCATCCAAATGTCTATGGATTGTTTTATGTTCTCTATTTTTACCCTTACTGAGAATTTGAGCTCACCCTTTTTATTTTTTCTTTTCCCCAGAATATAAATAATGGTTTCAGGTAGGAAAAAAAGGGGAATATCTTTATGGGAGATGTGGAAGATCTTTCACCATGATTAGAATATTATTTTTATGAGTTTTCAAAGATGCTAAACCATTACAGTCCCTGAGTGTTTGTTTTTGTTATGTATTAAGTATTCGGAAAAAGTAAAGTAATGTACATGTACGTCAAGATTTGGTTCTCTACATTTGGTATCACATGGAGGTTTAGTTAACCTTTGGAAACTAGGTTGCAAAAACATTAGTTAGATCCTTAGAGATATTTCTAAGGTATGTCTACAGGTTTTCCTAAGGTAAAGTATAAGTGTATATTATAGTCCTAGAATTACGGTAATGATCATAGAATTTTACCTAAGTTGTTAGATATTGAAGGTACTCCCCGTTGATTATGATTTTTTCCTCTCACACTATTATTTTTGGGTTTTAGAAAATGACTGGAAATAGGAATATTCATGATAATGGAGGATATGATGGACAATGGAATGATATTCTTCATGAGCAACCAAATGAAACGGGATTTGGAAGTCCAAACATCGTTATTATGCCTAATCAGCAATCTCATAATATTATCAATAATCTCATATTTGGTAATTATCCCGACTCTACTAATAAGAGAAAGATGGGGTTTTATGATGAACATAGTGGAAAGAAAGTTCAATTCCCCTCATGTAAATCATGTGGGAAGAGGCATCAGGGAGAATGTTTCAAAGGAATTGGAAGATGTTTTGGGTGTGTAAAAGAGGGACAGAAAGCTAGTAATTGCAAAGGAAATGGTTCAGTTAACACCGTGGACAAGGATAATGGTATTTAAAAGACATCAACAATAGTTAAATGTTTTAAATGTGGAATGTACGGGCATTATGCAAACCAATGCCCTAAGTGAAAATTTCATGAAGAGAATCAGCATGGTCATATGGGTAGTATTTATGTGGATGATGATTAGGAGACTACAAATGATATATGAGATAAAAGAAATGATGAAGCTCAGTTAGTGGTTTAATAAGGTGGTGGAATTATTGTATGTTTATCAAGAATAATGTATGGTACTATGGAATAAAGAAAAATCAAAGGATTGTTACACTGTTGTCTTTCCTTGAGTTTATGAAAGTATATGGTGAATGGTACCAGTAACCATGAAAGGTTATTCAAATATTTTTGGAAGGTAGATGATATGTTCATAATGAAAGGATAAAGAGATAATGAGAAGTTTGATAGTATTAATGAGCTCATTATTCATATAAGGAAAAAGTGATATCATGGTTTGAGTATATAGAATTTTTGAAGTTTTGGTATGTGGAAGGATTTAACTTTTCACAGCATTCATGTTTTCACTAAAGTTCAATGGGTATTCATATTTTCAAGAGAACACATTATTATGGAATTCACATGTTTGGAATATGACCAACAGGATATATCTAATGATATACAGGCGATAAATGATTGTATTCAACGCTTGGTAGACGACCTTATATAGTAATCATTTTATTTATACTAAGAGACTGGGCAGATGTATTTTGGATACAACTAAAGATTGTAATGGATTAAGTTAGACATATGATAGTATTTTTGAAGGATAGAACTTGTTTTTCGATATTATTTCTGGCATGTTCTCACAACCGAAGTGCGGAAGGCCTTTATTGCCAGCCACTATCCTACAGGAAGTCCCTGATTTATATAAATTAGTTTTAATTTAGTATAAGTCCATTTTACCAACCATATATGATTAATCTCATCATAGATCGACTTATGTATATTTAATAAAGTGTGATAATAATTTTGTGATAGAGATAGATGGAATGACCTATCATTATATCACATGATCTGCTAACACTTCACGAATGAAAAATTCGACATCATTTATTTAAGAGATGAAGTGGAAATTGTTCAAGGCACGAACAACGGTGAGATTTTACCAAAATCAAGTATGTATTTCTTTTAATTCAACAATTCTTCAATGTTAGGGAAATGATCTTGAAAACCAAAAATGTTGTCATAGTACTCTCATATCTAATGAATCAGATGGTACCTTAGATCATCACAAATTTATGGCTTTGTGATTGTTGGCTTTCCCTACCATGTTCTCCACCACTCTCCATCAAAACCTGATAGTTGGATTTATCTTCCATATCAATATTTTCACTTATGTTCTCCTATGTGGAAAAACCAGGGATAAGTTAATTTGGGTAACCGTTACGTTTGATACATTAGTTTTTAGAATTATTTTTTAGTATTCCTTTTTACGATGTGGGATTTTATGAAAGAAACATTCAAGTAGTAAACGATTTATAACCCCAATGAATTTCGAGGGTGAAATTTATTTTAAGGGGGGAAGAATGTAACACCCCGAGATTTTATGAGAAATATTTTTTTCAATTTATTTGATTTATTATGTTGTATTCTACACCAAGATTATCATGCGATATACACAACATAGTATTAGCTTGCAGTATACGCAACATGAATCTTGGATCGTGTTATATACAATTTCAAGTTCATTTGATAGAAGTTATTCTACGCAACATTGAGTGTATGTATATATATATATTCAAAGTATAAATGAAATATGGTTGGATTATATTATATGCAAAAATAAAGGAATATTTCACAACATGCAACCTTGAATTGGCTTGCATTACACGCAATCACGACCTTCCACGATATCGTGTGTTGTGCGCAATATCGAGTTTCACTAAATAGAGATATGTTATTAAAATATTACATAAACTAGCCGTTATGGATAGTAGTACCCACTTTTTGAAATTTTATAAATTTTATCTTTTAAAATGAACTTCTTTTTTGGATTTGGAATATCAAAATTAGCATAGGGTGAATTTTTGGTATTTTTATGAAAACTTTCTATTTTTGATAAACTATGAAAACACTGGGTTACTATTTAAAAATTAACTTTTTATTTAAAAAATTATTTATTTTATTTAAATTTATTTTTGGTCAAAATTGATACATAATACTTATATATGTTCAATGTAATTCATTGGAATAATTTTATAGTAATTTTAGATATATAATAATTTTATTGAACTTTTCACCGTCTTTTACCCACCTCCTAGGAGAATTTGAAAATTTACATAAAACTGAATTTTACCACTTCTGTGAGTTGAATTTCGAAAATCTGAGAGACACGGTTAATATCAAGGCGTAAAATGTGATTCAATAAGATAAAAATAATTTTTGGTGAATAGTAACTTTTTACTTTTATTTACCACGGTTAAAAGTAAATAGGGAAATAAAAGGTAAAAATGATATTATTTTTACCCTAACACATGTCTTCATTCTATTGGTTAAGTATAATTCGACCAAAACCAACCTTAGGAATATAATATTATAATTTAGGTCCACTTGTATTAGATTAGGACATTTATTACTATTTAATTAAAGAAGAGTTAAAAGAGTAAAAATCAAAAGTTAATAACTAAATCATTTTTAATATAGGGTTATTCATAAGATAAATTCCACTATAAATTTTAATTAGAAATATAAAAATATTTTCTACATAATGGTATTTTATTTATAATTTTTATACACTAAATAATTTAATTTATTTATGACACAATGATGATGCAGTAATTACGTTATTAAAGAAATATTAACATAATTGATGTAATAAATACACTAATATATGTAATTTGAGACTTTTTATGAATTAAACTAATATTTGTGGTTAATATTACATGTTAGTATTGATTAAATTAAATTTTTTTTAACTAATCATGCTGTTATTATTTTCAGAAAAATCAATTACCAAATAGTGTCAAAATTGACATCAAATAGTTTTGAAAACAAATATTATATTCTTAATTGTTATTATATTCCTAAAAATATAAGGTTCTGCCACATGACTTAGATAATATTATATATATTAATAATTAACCACTTGGGGTTCTTTTGTCTTGTTATAGTATGTTTATTAACCATATAGTGTAAGAAAACAAGAAGACACGGTAAAAGTTAAATTATTAACTTATAGTTAATTCTAAATGATAAGGTCCAAATAGTAACCTAAACTTGTATAAAACCTATTGGTTGAGAGGGTTTACACCCATACCCACATTATCTTCTAAATAAGTCAATTTGGAGCCCTTATAAACTGAATATGAATTTATTATAAAATAATATTTTAAGTTTTTACTAAAGTGCCCCTCTCCTCCCTAATAAAAGGGAACCTCCTCCCTCTTCTCATTACACAATTTTGAGCCTTCATGCTCGGCCAAACCCTTCCCAGTTCCCTTATAAACTTCCCTAGATACATTATAGAGGTTCTGGTCTCCTCAAAAGACCAACTCTTGTGCCTTAAGAGGAAGCTTAAAAGAGGTGCGTCGAAGAAGAGGTAATCTCTTCTACCGATTCTTTCAAATTTATTTCTTCTTCAACATATTATTCATTATTTGTTTCATTATAAAGTAATAACATCAGTATAAATAATATAATTATATGTCATTATAAATATTAAACAACCCCATTTCACATTATATCCATCCTACAGAAAACAAAATCACCGCGCGTGCGTACGTACGGAATATCGTCTCCACGCTGTGGTGTAATCTCTTTTTCCACAACCACCTTAATTGGATGGGTATAATGGTGTAAAAAATAACTATGTATAGTTATTATAAAATCATTCTTATTCTGAGATATTATATCATCTGATCTAATTCAATTCAATAATTATGGGAATGATATCATCGCTCATGTGTACGTACGGATTACCATCTCCACGACGCGATGAGATTCATTCTCCATGTTAACCACTCAAGAATGATTATAAAGTATATATAATGAATAATAATGAAATATATGACATGATAAATCTACTGGATATATATATATATATATATATATATATATATATATTTCATCTACTTACTTCTATTCATGTCAATAAGAAAAGGAAAATAGCATTCATGCATACGTACGACCTACCATCTCCATGAACAGTGTATTTAATTTCATTTATCTATTTATTATATATATATATACTGAATATATATGATATATAAATCATTATTTACATTCTTTATGTAAGTAAATTATGATACAAGAAATAATAATATCAAGAACAACAATTCCAAACATGTACGATAAATAAAATGATCTTACCCAAAACACTACTTTAACATGGAATTTACAAAAGAACAGGTAATATAAAGTCATAAGTGACCATATATGATAACATAAAAATGAATATTATTCTTTAATAAGTTAATGGAATTATTTAAATCATTATATAGGTGGTTCGGATACGTACGAAGCATATCAGACCTAAGGTGAGGGATAATTTTGCAAATCTCATTTTTATCTGAGAATGCTTATATGTAAGTATTTATTGGGGTTATATTTTTCATCCATGTCCATAAAAATGTTTTTCATAAAGTTTTTAATATTCTTACATGTTTTTTTAAATTCATTTTTCACCCTCTTTGACTTTTACTTTGTGTTATGGATGGAATCTTTCTTTTTTTACCATACGTGGTACTTTTTGACTTTCTGACAAAAGTACTCGGAGAATGTTTTTTTAACTTATACAGCATGAATGGATTTTTAAGGTTTCATAATGCCTTATTTTCATGAAGCTTAATATACATGTTTTCATAAATATTTTCAACAAAATCTTTTTCTTTTACTATTTCGTGGCATTTTATGAAAAGAAAATTATTTTGAAGAAGAAAAGATATTTTCCTCAAAAAATCATTTCAAGTGTTTTATCAAAACCATTTTCCTTCTATGATGTAATTATTTCATATTATTATGTTTCAAGTATAATTTATCTATTATTTACATGTTCTCACTTTTTCTTATAATGAAATGATATCCATTTGTTTTATATGGATTATGTTATGATGGGATGATGTTTATGAAACCCATTTTATTCTTTAGTTTATGATGAATTATTTATGTTTATGTTGTGGCACACGAAATAATGATTTAATAATGAGATGGGTGGGACCTATATCTCCCTCCAATGTATTAGGTAAATATTTATATCTCATGATATAGACAAGGCTGGAATGGTAAGTTAATCTGATTCAGTGATCCAGGTCTTGAACGAGTAGTGAACTCAATTCAGAAATGGACTTTGTGCTCTAAGATGGTCTTGGCTGAAATGCCTTGGCTACTATGGAGATCATATCATGTGATTAATGGTCTGCCACAATTACATGTTTTATTCCCATTATATTTTATCATGATTGATGTTCCTTTATGATATATTCCTTAAATACTTCCAATATTTATGTCTTCTCTCAAGATTTTGTTGTTTAGATTTTATGTTCAAGTTTTTGCATTCAAATGATTATGGATTGTTTTATGTTATCTATATTTACCCTTACTGCACATTCGAGCTCACCACTTTTTTGTTTTCTTTTCCCTAGGATATAAGGAAAGGTTTTAGGTAAAAAAAAGGGTAATATCTTTATAGGAGATGATGAAGATCTTTCACCATGATTAGAAGATTATTTTTCCGAGTGTCCAAAGACACTAAACTATTATGGTCCTTGTGTGTTTGTTTTTGTTATGTATTAAGTATTAAGAAAAAGTAATGTAATGTACATGTACATCAAGCTTTGGGTATCTACATTGAGGATTTTAGGATCGGGCTCAAAGGACTTCTTTGGCTTATAAATGTCTTGAGGATAAGTAATTGGGTTCCTAAGTGGAATGATAGGAGGTGAGGGAATGGATTTAGATTCCTCTTTGAGTTTCTTTTTTCTTTTCATTTTCTAAGTCAACATTTAAAGGGGTTGGAGGACTTATCTTGAGGCATAGAAATTTTCTTCCCCAATATATGTGAAATTGAACTAACATTACCCTTGAGTTTGGGTAGTGGTTGAGCTAGGAGTTGAGAAGAATTTGATTGTTGTTACTGGCTCAGGTGGGATGCTAGTTGACCAATTTGTGTTTCCATGTTTTTTAGGATATAATAGGTGAAGGTGGTAAGATCATCCACTACACTTTCCCATGGTTTCATGGATGAAGAGTCTTCTACTAGATTGGGATTACCTTTATTTTGGTTCCTGGGAATGATATTGTATTAGTTTGGGAATTGGGAAGGCACCATAGGATAGAGGAATTCAAGAGGAGGAAGAGGAGGATTGATCATTTGAGGTTGAAGAACAAAAGGGTAATATTTTCGGAAGTTACCAACACCTTGAACATATTAGAATTGGTTTTGGGTATGATGATAGTATTAAGGGAAATGAGAAATGTGATTACCATATCTCAAGTTAGGGTTATATGTAGAAGATAAGGTCTTGGAATGGGGTAGGTTGAAGATTCTAACAAACTAACCTGATTGCTGAGGTTTGGGGTTCTGCTGATCATATATTATATTGATCTCCATTAGTCTGGATGAATCAGATTGATCCTCTTGAAGTTGTGGATATGTGTCAGTGAGATTAGATGGAGAGATACATATTCCACAATTCATGATAGGTCCAGGGAAAAAATATTGTGGAGAATATAAGGTTGGGGATTTGTTAGCCACATAAAGTTGTCACAAAAAACCTATAAGTTAACTCATTGAGTCTGTCATCCTATTCGGCTCTATAGATTGATTATATTGAGCTTCTTCTACTTTAGCTTGTGCTCGAGTAGGGAATTGTTGTGTGTTTTCAGTCATGTTACTTATGAGATCTCTTGCAACTATATGAGTTTTATCAACAAGAGCACTTCCTCTTACGACATCAATTATAGTTTTCTCAGAGTTTGATTTTTTCCTTAGAAACCCCTTTAGGCATCATTGTAGTGTAAACCACATTGAAATTATTAAGGTGTAGATTTGGATCCTCACCAGCTAGCCCATGGAAATGAGGGAGAAGATGAGTCAAACCAAATTTTTGATTAAAGTCAGCCTTTATGTTTGGATATGGAATACCAATAGTATGGTAATTCATATTAGGGGTGGCATGTTCTTTATGTTTTTATTCCCTAGTATTTTGCATATCTAATTCAATTGGTTGGACAATGAAATGTTCTTTAATGAGTTGATTATCTATTATGTTCCTTTTAAGATGGTGAAACATTCACTCAATTTTAGGGACAAACAATTAAGAGGGATTGTTTGGCATGATACGGAAAATTCAGATAGATTTTTGAATAATTCAAAATATGGTTTTTTATCTGTGTTTTTTTTGTTTATGATCTTAATGAGAATTCAGTTTTTTCTTTGTTTTTTTTTTCAATTTTCAATTTTTTTTTGTTTTTTACAATTACCAAAAAATAACCACTAATTAATTTCCCCATCCCCAGAAATGACACCATTTGAATGAATAGCTGATTTTCACCTATCGACCGTTCATGATTTTGATTCTCTCCTAATGTGTATAGCAGCCCTCAAGTCAAATCCTCGACGATGATACTTGTTAATAGTCGATTGTTTTCAGTTGAATTTATTTTGATTGGGGGTTTGATTGCAGAGATTAATTAAATTTATTAATCGATTAATACTGGTTTAATATCTTTATAAATACTGGTGTGATTTCATCAATAGGTACTTAAGCGTATTATGTCCTAGATCCATGATTTATATTGCATTAAATTAACATCAATGTCACTAGTTGACATTGTTTGGAATTAATAAGTTATAAGGATTTAATCCAATACCTAACATAACTAGGATTATAATGTCAATCAATACATTATTGTGGTAGTGAATTTATGGTTCCAATAATGTATTTAATCCATACGTTAAACAAAATATTTCATTAATTCATGACATGTTAAGTCCAACATACACAATGTTAAATTATCGAATACTAATCGAGAAAATACTCTCAATCACCTAACATCCCTATATTTTAACTCACCCCAATGGTAGATTTACTCAGACATTAATATGAGTATAAATGTGCTTTTTAATTTTTATGATAATGAGTTCGTAAGTGAAGAAAAATAATGGTATAAGAATAGAGTAGTGAGTCTAACACACACACGGTCATTGAAGAGATTTAAAAAAGGATTTCTATTGAACATCGAAGAAAAAAAAATTGAAGGGGTTTTAACATGATTTAAACTATTTTAATAAAATTAATATTAAACTACATATGTTGCATTATAATAATATATATTGGAGAATAAACTTTCATTAAAATAGAATTACAAAGACAAACACTTGTGAAATTACAAATAATGAAAACTGCAAAAGTAAATTAAAATAAAAGGATGAGGGAAGGTTCCTCAAGTGAAAACATGAGTTTGATAGATCCTCACAATCATTTGGAAGGGAATTTTTCATGAAAATATATCCACATTTTCTCTCAAATTCCTTCCTCTTTCAAGGAGAGGAGGTGGATGTATTTATATTCCAAGGTGGTGGACTATTTCAATTCCAATATTATCCCTCCACCTGTCTTGGTGATTTGGACATCCAGACAGCTGACTCTAGAAATATTTACTTCTTCAATGTTATAGATAATAATGTTGGCTGACTACTCTCAATATTTGGAGGTATTTGGACTTATGGATCCACTTTTATGACCGTTGGATTAAAAAGTGTTAATATATCCATTTCGATCCAAACTTTTTAAAGGCCACAATGTGAATGGGTTTTTGAATAAGAATATGCCCTCAAATCCGAAAACTCTCTTAAACAAAGTATGATATAAATATCATCTCCTTCACACTTCAAAATATCAACTCTGGTGGATGATTCTATCAGGAGAAAAATCAATAATGGTGTGCTAATCATATTTCCCAAATAGAATCATGGGATGGGTTTAATTTCATTAGTTAGGCCCCTTTTATTTGTAGTTGGGACTTGGAATTTTTATATAGGATGAATTGAATTGTCCCAAAACCATTGGAGGAGAATTAAAGGACATGGACATCTAGAGTGAGCCCAGTAATTCAATATTCATAGCTTGTCCATTTTCTTCCCAAATTCTTTGGGCATTCTTGTGTAATCCATATGAAACATAAAATGTCCTAATTGGCCCAATATCCCTTATAATGAAATGTTGTATATTGAATGAGGCAATCTAAAAAACAATAACCCAACACTTCAGATCATTATTTAGATAGTTATTGTTAAAACACTAAATAGACTTGAATCTGGATGAATTCAAACAGTGCACAAAAATTATATTTAATATTTAAACATTAATATTTCACACAAATAATGCATGTTTCATATAAAATCAGTAAAGGTAGTATATAATAAGTCATAAAAAATTTAAATACATCACCGAGTTGAGAAGGATATAAAAATATAATGACCTAATCCTATATCACACACATACTATTCTTTTCTCTCACAACCATTATTTTAGTTTATTTAGTGAATTTGTAGGATTTCAAAGTTATTGTATATGAATACATCGTACATAACACCATCTCTAGGTTTCATATCCTAAGAGATAGAGTCATGAATATTAAATTACAATTCCATGAGATTAAAACAAAATCCTTATGACATATATAACTACAAACATAGAGGCTATGACAAAGGAATTATTGATTCCACTATGTCATGACCAAACCCATCAGTTTCATACCTTGGCTAACAGTAACCTAATAGAGATACCCCAGGACTACCTCTAATAGGATAGAAGCTTTAAAAAATAAGGATATCATACCACTAAATAAGAGGCTACATTATAGTGTACCTATACACATGTGTGCTCATATTTCTGTGAACAAGTGTCAATATATCATAAACAAGTCTCTATATAGTGTAAACATTGTTTCTGATGACCAATAGGAAAAATAAATGAAATTACAATGGATGAATATCAAATAATGAAAAACGTAAAATGGATTCCCAAACAAGAATCCTATCAAAAATTGGAAGAGGTAAATGAATGGGATATCCAAATAGAAATTACCTTAGATTAACCATCGATCATAATTATTGCTTATGAGTATAATTATACTACACATATACCTAGCCCACCAAAGACATTGATGACTTTCCTATTATCTGTATAATACACAACGTGTTCTCACAAATACCATATAAGGGTGAGTATAGAATAACATAGTAATTTTCCCTAAAAGCAATGAAATATGCAATAGGATAAATCAGTATTCTAAATATTTGATTCAAATAGATAAAGGATACAGATTATTAGATACGATCATAAAAACCCCTAGTATAAAAGAGAAAAATATAAATCTCCAAAAATAGCTATGGATGGTGAGACTTGCTACAACTATAAGGGTACAACTTCATATTATAATCACCCTACCCAAAAAACCAACAATAATCATTGAGGAACTGATCCTCAATATAATTTACTATATCCAATGGGTAACCCACTCTATTAGAGAACTTTCTCCACACAAAATCCCAATGATGGGGGAAATACATTTCATAGATAGAGGAATCACACATTATATATCGAGATGGATAGGATATACCAATTTATATGTTATGTGGGACCTATACTCAATAGATTTAGGATGGAATATACCCTATACACACTCCAATGATCAATTATAGTCACTGTAGTGGACTTAGTGTCACTAGAGGAAGTGTCGTGCTTGTATCGCCACAAATTAACCCACTGAATCTTATGAAAAAAAAATCACATCATAGGTTGAATAATGTTTATAACAAGATACTAAATGGCCAAAATATTATCCATGATGAGTGATATTTTCATGGTAGAATGTTATGGGAAAATTTTAGGGCATGTTCATCAACCCACATGCATGTGGAGCTACCTGATGTGTAGAGAATGTTATTACCTGTACATGGATTGTTTTGATAGGTCCCTCTACATGGTGTGTTCCTATAGGGGCACATCATATTCAATCACCTGGGTCCCTTTAACTTTGATCTCAATACATAGATAATCCAACATGGTAGTATCATATATTATGTATCCACAACCACATGATGTGTGAAATTTCACTCAAATTAAAGCATTACATTCCACATGATGATGAGAAACATTACATGTGTAATTATAGTTTTCATGGGATCTTGTTAGTATATTCCTAGATAGTATGTTCTAGTATCTCTATATTCTTGAGTTATCTATATATAATGACATGAATCGTGGAAATAAATTCTCAAACATGGAATTTACATAATCAATGGTCAGATGGAGTCTATAATCCTTTATTAATTCATTATATAATCCTTATTCCAATGATTATATCCTTCCCATATACCAAAAATAACTAAGAGTCTCTCTCATGTATTCCATTTATTTTATTCAATCCACTGTTTCTTAAATAACTAAGCACTATTACCAAAACAAATTATCCATAAGTAGGATAATATCAATCATGGTGTTCGATCACAATTTAAAAAGGTTTTGAAATAGTTATAGCTCCTCCTAAAATGTGGTTAGCTATGAAGAACAATATGAATTTAAGGAGAAATAAAAATAAACCAAAATTTTATAATCCTCAATTGTTGACATTTCTTATCTAGTGATAAGCATTGTCAAATCCAAAAAATTTAAAAAATTATAATCAATAAGCTAAAATCAAATAATAAACATTTTGGGCCATAAAAATGTAGCAACATAGTGATATTTGTTAAAGAAAAAATATTTCATTCTAGAAATCCATATCTATGGTAAAAATTTTATAAATAAATACAATCCTTGAGAATGAATTAATCATTGGTTACACATATGTTCACTAGAGTTGTCTCTAATGATTATGTTATGTTTATCATTGTACTATTAATCCCATCTATTTTTTAGCATCTTTCCATTATTCAATGATCACCCATTCCATTAGTGTGTCACTACCTCCTCATATCTAATCATAGAGGGTAATGAAAGTAACATTAGTGGTTTTCAATTACAATGTATTTATAGAAGAGGTTGATAGGTCTGAATATTAAATATCACAATAATGTAATTATTTAATTTACTTAATTCACCTTCCAATGACTTAACATTAATGGAATGTCTATCACATGTCACCCATATGGTAAACCCCATAATATTAAAGCTATAATATTAAGAAAATTTCATTTGTGGTTCATCTTGGTGGGGAAAAAATTTCTTGATTAGTTTTTTCATTTATTTATATAAATTATGTAATTAATATATTAAATATCGGGTCCAGTTATTCATATAACAAAAATCCAAATCTAAAAATAGATCACAAAAATTTAATTAGAAATGTTAATAGGTTCCAACAATGAAAACCATTTTTGTTACATTTTATAGAACACATAAATTCTACATCTACAATAACAGAAGTGTGGCTGAAGTTACAATCATTGTGTGTGGTGTAACGGCATGCTTACAACATTGATGGAAAAAGTGTGTAAAAATATTGGTTTCAATATTTAATATTGAATATATTATTGAAATTTAGTTCCTTGTATGGGTTCAAGGGCCATATAAATTCTTAGTATGTTAAATAATTAATTATTTTAATTATATCCATGGACTAATAATTAAATCATAATATTGTGTATATTTATTTTACAGTTTTTGTCATGATTGGAAATTTTACTGTCTAATCCACTTTGGGCTAGGTGTTTGTGTTTTAATAAAATTTTATGAGGTCTGTAGGTTTGATTTTTCCAAATACACATTATTGGATATAATTATTTAAATGTTTATTAATAAAATTTTCTATTAATTATTCACGAGTCTCACTTCTCATTCCACAAAACGTAATACAAGAATCTTGTAAAGAAGTTACAATATTTTTATCTTAAATTTTCATAATAATATCCATAAAGACGTCCATATTTTTTATAATTTTTTTTAAAATTCTCTACCTTTTCTAAAAAAAAATATCTGATTGGGTTTCACCAACATAGTTATAAGGCTGATTTTGAAAACATCCCATAAATCTATATTTTATCCTTTATAAATCAAACTCATAAATGTAAATCATAGAGTTTAAAATTGATATCAACAACTATGTATGGTTGATGCTTTTTCTTGGTTTCATATGGATTATAATATACCATTTGTTATATATCATTATATTACTATAATTTATAATCTAATTAACCATCCTTAATATAATCCTATTCATCACCATCTTCCATACATAAAATAATTAGGTTAAAAACTTTTACTATGTGTATTATTAGACCTGATTTTTTTGTGGGAAAAAAATTTATTATTATTTTTATTTCTTATCACACATATTATATTAAATAAATTTATGAATACTCCATTTAAAAATTCCAAAACATTACATAGTTCTATCAACCTAATAGTATCCTTCATTGTAAACATATAAATTTATATTGAATTAGTGATATATATTAATTACTTAAATATTCGTTTGCAGACAAACATTCAATGATTTCTTGTTTTTTATAGTTTTGAATTCTATATCAATTAATGAGTATACTAATATAATTTCTAAGCACAATTGTTTCTAATATTAAATAGGATACGCTTTAAAACATCAAGTGAAATATATTTCAGGTTTCTCTTATTAGGATCCAATATAATATAATTTTATAAAGTTAAAATCACTATATTATTTCCTTCACTATATTCACATTAATTTATTCAACACATTATATGTGAATATATTTTATAACTTTAATTATTTAGTTGATGAAACCATAAATATTGTCACTGGGATATATCTTTAAATCATCAAATTATTTTTTTATTAATTATAAAATTATCACATTTTAAATTTTTTTCACATTCAAAAATGATAGATAATTTATCCCACATCACATGTATATATTTTTAACTCATATCATTCATAATAATCTAATTAAATTGTGAACTAGTAAATAATTTAATTTTCTTTTTATTAAATGATGTGAAACCATTTATCAAATCAAGTAAGAGAAAACTCTCTTGGATCACTAATCTATGTTATAATCATGGTAATTTATAACCCTTTATGTTTATGTGATAATAGATGTGATCTCATTATAGTTTAATAAAATATGACCATTTCATCTATTGAATAATGAAACTTATTTTTCACTGACACCATTACCCACATTAATTGACCTTCATATAAATATTAGTCAAGAATAACATTATATATATGGGCCCACATGTTGTGACTGGAGTCCCAAAACACTCTTTAATAGGTGGTGAATTTGGGTGTGAAGGTTTCTTTTCAACAATATTATGAACTCATTCAAGCCTTAGAAAGAACATAATTTACCTAGAAATCTTATAAATGGTTCCCAAATTTCAATAACGTATAATAAACTAAACAAAATAATAATATAGGATTTTTTACTCGTTCAGAAATGATGTATAATATATGGAGTATAAACTAATAATGTATTGATGTGCCGGGGATATCACAACATCCTATACATGATTTCAAATTCACATATGGTGAACTATGAAACCAAGGATCACTTCCACTTTCCATTAAACTAAACATATATTCAATAAATAATATAATAAAATTCAATTCATACATCCCCCATAAAAAATATGCACAAGATAATCTAAAATAATAAAGTATGTTTTTTATTCAAAATAATAACACACCATTAAGTAAAATTTAACAAATAATTATTTATAATAGTGTAATAGATCATTTATCAGAATTTCATATTCAAAAATACTCTATAAATTTTTTTAATTATTCTTTATTCTTTCAATCTAAAACAATAGTATTCAATAATTATCAAGCCACCCATTTAAAACATCCTCTAATTATTTAGGAATTACAACTTATTATTGGCCATCAAAACAATACAATAAATTCCAATAAATCCATTAGATAAAAATAAAACCATTAAATTTGATTAATATTATAATATTAAAATTAATAAAAACATACCAAATAAAAGAATTATGACTTAAATCATTAAAAATTACAATCAATTTAATTAACCACTAAATAAATTCTCCAAACAGAAATATAAATTTTATAAATCTTGAAGAAAAATTTCTCATGAAATTTTATTCAAAAATATATTATTCTATAAAGAATTATTATGTCATAATCTTTATCTATTCTTAAAATAATATTTTTTATCCTCACAAACCATTTTAGTGTGAAGTAAAATTTTGAACACATTTTCATTTCACAAAACCTCATTCAATAGTGTAAAAGTGTAAAGAAATGTTTTCGATATATATGAAAACAAAACTGTAATCCACCATAATGTTGTGGCATAATGATAAATATATAACGTGATGTAACTAAAACATCATATCCTTTAATATTATAATTATTCAATTTTGGTGTAATTCTATGAAATAAATGTATCCCACTAAATACACCTTTTATTAAAACAATGAATAAGTATTATGGATTGACCAGTATAGTTTATCTATAGAATTGAAACCATACAAAAAACACCTGAAAATATTTTTATATATCTCAATTTCATTACCAATGATATAATTCATCGTAAAAAAATATTTTTAATAAAACCAAATTTTATTCATTATATAAAAAATTGAATCATTTAATTAGACATTATATTTTTATAATCACACTATTTCAATAGAGTAAAAACTATTGATTGTATTGTAATTATTCAAGGGTAATGTTAGGATAATTTTGAATTTAACTATTTTAAAAAGATATGTAAAAAATGGGAATGTTTTTGTTGTTGAGGTTCCTTCTAAAACAACAATGTAAGAAAACATTTGGATAATGAATAGTGTATACCCATCAAATATTACCTATATTAAAAATATAAAAAAATTAATTAAAAATTATGATATACATGTTGAATATTTTAAATATGATAATTATTTATATATTAAATGCATCTCATTTAATCAAATCAGATTCGAGAAGATCACATTAGAGTATTTTCTCATCCAGTATAGTTTGGGACATTATTTTCTTATTGTATATATTTTATGAAAAAATAGTAATGAAGTTACATTTTTGATATATTTTATCAACATTAGGATATTCATGGAAAAAATAATAATTTTCACAGTACAATAAAAAATACAATCCTTTTCTAGAATCAGTAATAATAAAAATTATTTATATTTAGTTATAAACAAGAGTTTAGTTTAATAAATAATTGACTTACTCATAGGGCTAAAATAACACAATAATACATATTCATTTTGATGCAATTATAATATTTAGAAAGTATGATATTATTTAGATGTTTATTACAATGATAATATAGTTATTGAAATTGAAATTGGTCGATATTTAAACAAAAACTACACATAGACCATATATTGTAATGTATGTTGTATAATTAGTCAAATATATCAACCATAAGAGAGAAATGTTTCTTATTTATTGTTGATGACTATACTATTATCATGTATGTATCATTTATGTTGATTAAATTAAAGTCTCTGGATTTGTTTAAAAATTATTAGATAAATATTTAAAAGGAAACAAGATATGTCGTTAAGTCATTTCTTTTAAAAAATAAATTCATATTGAAATAGAGAGGCTTATTGTTTATTTTTGTGGTAATAAAGATATAAAATAAAGAAAAAGAAGGAAATATGTTTTCATGAAAATGAAAATATGGTAATGATAATTAAAAAATCCCAAAGTACATCCAAAAATGTATTCCAAATATTAAATTATAAAAAAGAATTAAGTAAGGGTAATAATATAAGTATGGAGTTTCTAGTACGTAAGGAAACATGGATGCAAAGTAATAATGCATAATGTGCCTGTATATTAATAGAGAAATTTAAGGATACTTATTTTTTAGTAAAATAACTTATTAAAGCATGTATACCTCAAATATATTGAATTAGTGCCTAAAAATGACTAATTAATATTATGATTGGATGTATTGAACTTATCCATTGCAATTATATCCATGTTAGGTTAATGAGAATGATTAATGTAACAAGAGTAAATTTAATGATTAATGGATATAGTTTTTATAGAAATAATAATCCGTGTAACAATATAGATGTTTACATTGTAATATATGTTTCATAAGAGTAAATGGTCTATAATAAAACTATAATAGGTTAAATCATTCGAGAAGATATGTAAATTTGGAATAAAGTTGATTCTGATGTAATATATTTTGTTATACTATGAACCAATTCCATGATTTTTGAATTAGATTGATATAAAATATCAGTGGTGATGACTATGAGATGGATCCATCCAATATAATAGTACATTATACCATATATTAGGAAATCACATCATATTGAATATCTGATTGGGATATTGTGTTTGATATCTAATGGAAAACATTTTTCACTTCACAACTGATCGTACCACACTTCAATATTAAATTGGTATAGAGAAGTTATATCTGGATCTCGTTACAAAAAATAAGTTTGAATGATGTTGAGTATTATTGTGTGGGGAGGATGGTAGGCATTGAAATTTCAGGGTTGATATTTCTAGGTAATTTAGAATGAGTTATTACATGAGGTTTAATATCAAGTTCCAACACATATAAGATGAAAATATCTAAAATATTTTTATTCCATCATTTATAGGATGTAAATTCATATTTTTATAGGACCAGAGGATTTTATTAATATTTAATTGAGTCATGAAACAACCACAAAATACATGTTGTGATTTGGTGATAATTTGTTTGAGTGATTCAAAAAATAAAAGTAGTTATTCTATTTCACTATTAAAATATTTATTTTATGATGATTATTATGAAATTAAAATAGATGATGAGATAAAATACAATTATGGGAGTATATTTAGTTGATGGAAAAATTAAACCATGAAAAATCCAATGAAACACTTAACAATATATCCATGTGTTTTCCAAATGAGAATTCACCTACATTACTGGATACAAGATTAAAAGACAATGATTATTTTGAAAACTCTTATAGTTAATTTAATAATTATGATATATATAATATATAATTATAGAAAAGGTATTAATTACAGTGTATTAATTGATATATCATACATGATGAATGGGACCTCGTTGTTAAAATAATTCATTTATATATCCATTTTTTTGTGATGATAGAGCATGAAAATATTATTCTAGTGTGAAAATATTCACCTTGAAGAGATATTTATTAGTGAAAATATAATTTTATGATGATAATATATTTATTTCTCTATAATTTAATAATCTCATCTAGGATTTGATAATGATCATAACATCTCATAAAATATCATATTGGATATGTGTAGTAATTTATTCAAAAATATTTATTAAAAAGAAATGTAAATGTCTATAAATTATGGTGTTATTTTTAAAATAGATCATGGGGTAATATTTGAAGGTAAATTAAGTAAGATAATTAAGACCCTAAAATTTATATATTGTAATTATCCATGGCATGAAGTTATCCATTAAAACTTTAATTATAATGAAATATTGAGTTTATAGTAAGTATTATTAAACAGAAACAATATTTTTTATATTACCCTTACAGATATCCTAATAAGGGAGAACTAATAAAAACACCATTTTCCATGTAAACATTATATTATCTATTAGTGTATAATATTTACTATGAGTGAAAAATATTTTTTGAAAAATAATATGTATTTTTTCTCACACAATTACATATATTTACAAGGGGTTGTATTGAACAATTCATTGGGGATTACATCAAGTCCCACTAGTCCAAACATGTGGTATTAGAGCTTGGTTTAAATTTAATGATTCCATTTATCCTAGGTTATTATGGATATTTTATATTTATGTGATCATTAATGAGGAATATTTTATTTATATAGAACTATCATTAATAGTATGAAAATTAATATAAGTTTGTTTCTTGTGGATTTTGTGGCTGGTTTCATTGAGTGTATAAATTGATATTAAGATTTTATAATTCAATGTGAAATATATATTCATATAAGGATATAAATTGTTATTAATATAAAAATAAATAGTGAGTAACTCGGGATGGACATTGATATCTCAGGTAAATTATATATATTTAATGTTTGTAATAATATTATTGGATTTCTTTATTGGATAAGCGTATTGAGGTGAAAACATTAATATTTGATTATAACTTTAATGATAAAGATATTTAAATAAATAGATACAGTGAATTATATCGTTTGAAAAAATGAAATAATAGGAGTAAGAAGAAAAAAACATGAGTAGAAATGACATACCCATTAAGGTTTGTGGTATTGTTTCTATTAAAATATCTATTATAAATGAATTTATGAAATTTTATTAAAAATATAAATCTATATTTTATCTTTTGGAGATTCAATAACGAAATTATTCTCGTGATGAAGTTATAATAACACATCATTATATAGAATTTCCTCATAAGAATAAATGTAAAAAACATTATTTCAATGAAAATGTAGTTTATTGAATATTATATAGGTGGAGATTTCTGTATTTTGTATATAATTGTAAATATAGATCCATATTGTTTATTTAAATATATTTTCCTAAAATGGATCCTTTTAATAGTTGTGTGGATAAATAAAGAGTAAAAGTAACCTAGAGAAATTTTCCAAGAATTTGAGAAATAAATAACCAAGGAGAATAAGCATATTGAAACGTGTATTCCAACCAAAAAAATAAAAAGGGATAATAAAATGTGGGGAATATTGATAAAAACACACAATTTTGATGGAATTTAAATTGCGTGCATGAAATTATTAAAATAGATTTCAGTATTTGGAAATGAGTTTGAATAAATTATTTGGTGTTGAGTCTGAGAAAATTGATCAAATTGAGTGAATGTTTTCAAATGGAATGAAATTATGGAAATCAATGATTTTTTTTCGAAATTAGAAAGGAATTTTGAAAATAAAAATAGAGTTATTGTATTTAATAAATGTTGTGAAATGATTGATTTACAATTTGATTTATTATTTAAGAACATTTTATCCTAGGTTATTAGTGGTAATTTTGATAGGCATGCTATTATGTTAATTCCATAGTAAGAAATTGATGATGAAAATTATTACAAAAAAAATTTGGGATTACTGTTGATAACATGTTCCTCTCTTGGGGTGTATAATTCCTGTAATGTGTTCCCATTTGGGGTGTATTTGTATGTGTGCATTTGATTAGAGTCCTGATCACTGTGATTTGTGTGAGGATCCATTTACCTTCTAAACTAACTTACCTTATGAATTTTTTACATTATTTATTGTTTTATATCATTTTTTTGACTTTATACATATGTCATAGAATTGTTAAACTATTTTATTCACTCATAATGATTTATGTAATCTATTTTTAAAAAAGTGTAAATTTAATTCTATCAAAATGTTATTTTAATATATCTTCCTTCTTTCTGAAATGACGGAATTTATTTTTTTGAAATATGAAAATTTAATTCCATGCCTATTTTTATTTAAATTAATATAATATATGTTTTATTATTTTTCACATTAATTATAGAACCCTTGGTGGGACACTACTAATATTTATAACTCACTCCCTATGGTTTCCTTCTGTCTATTTTTTGTTAATTTTCTTATTCTAGTTCAATGAAAATTGAAAGAGTGGTTTGGAGGTGGTACGTATTCATTATCAATTTATAAATATTTGTTTACTATCATCTAAGGAAGTTTGGTTTTCCCCTACGTAATTTGATGATGTAATAGTTTGGGGTTTACTATTCATCTTTCATTTGTGGTACTTCATCCTTTTGGATTGTTGGGAATAATAACTTGTATCCGTTTACCTTTCACTACATTAAGGAAAATTAATTAATTCAATTATAATTTAGGATGTTTGGTGCTAGTCTTCCAATCATGGGGATTACGAACTCCCTTTGATGTATGTCAATTTTTCTTAGGTATATGGTACTAGGATATCTCAACAAGTTCACTAAAAATTTGTATCAAAGGAAGGTTGATCGTCATACCTTGATATCATTATGTAGTTTTGGATAACTTGTTTGGACCTAGGATATTTATATGAGGGAGTATATGTCCATATCTCATCATAAAAAGCCTCATGTCAACATGGGTGGTATGGTAAAAATTTTCTTGGGGAATAATTTTATATAATTATAGACTATTCCCAACATTTTATTTTGGATTGGTTGGAATCCAAACCTTGTTATCCTATCTATTGCATCAATTTTTTCCACTGATCTAAATTGAGTTATAGATATGAGTAATCTTTTAATTATTTCAATGAATATTAGTAATTCTGTGTAGCATCATTCCTTTCATAATAAATATGAATAAGACCCATGGAGAAGTTTTTGGTTAACTATAGCGAGAGGATTCTCAGGTGGACTAGATCCTTGTTGAAATTTTTATCTGTTGTTTAGGATCTAGGAGAGTAACCAAAACCTATCCCCATGTATGATCTATTTGTGGATACTTAGAATGATGAATCTCAAAATCATTCTAAAGAGATGATTCACTATAATATAACAATACTCAAAGGAAGTAATTATCCACAAGAGGTTGATAATTGGTTGAGAATTATAGTGCTTATATTTCATTTCTCTAGAAACACCTGGTCTGAATAAGGTAAAATATGCCGCCTGTAAGATAGTGGGACATTGGAGGAGATGAAAGGAATCAATGATAACGATAAAGAGGAATAAATTTTTATAGTGGAAACACCTCATGGATATTTTCACATATCAATTATATCCACACTCTATGGTTATGTTTATGGATATATAGTTTTTTGAACATGAATGGGCTGATAGGACCGTGATGGAGTATGAAAAATAACTTTCTATGTTTGTATAGTCTCTCACTAATATTATATATAATAATAATATGATGAATTTAACGATATACATGGGTATTGAATATGATATTTGTTTTATGGTTTTCATGAGGAATATCTACTACTATATTAATGTGTTGGATAAGTCATTGATGGTTAATCAAAAACTAGCTAGCATGTTAGGGTTTTCATGAGTTCCATTTTCTCCCAGTAGTAGTTCAATGAGTTCTTTTAAAGGACATAGGGAGAATAATGATTCTCATAGTTGTTTTTGATAGTAGTATTCCTCTAGATCTCGTATAGTTCTTATTAGAGGCCCTTTGACATTCTTCAATTGTGGTAATGTTGCGAATTTGATATGTGATTTTACTGAGGCATTAAAGATCCATTGTTCTTATGGTCACTCAAGAAAACTAAATAAATTATGTCATTTACCTTCTTTTATGTGAAGTGTAATGACCTCATCAACACCTAATAGTAATATAGTGTAATTAGATGCTTTACAAGCAAATGATATTAAACCATAGTCATCCAAGGAAAAAGCTTCATCATATAGTGTAAGCGTCTCTTGAAGAGTGTGATATAGTTCCAATGACTGCGATATGTACTATAAAAATATCAATATATTATTGAATACTATATTTGATACTGGTTGATCTCACTTGTTAATATCAACACTTATTGTAAACCAACAAAATATTCCTACAAAGCTTTTTTATTATGTTATAGATATTACTACTCCCTTTGGAACAAATAGATAGAAATATATTTGTTTTTATTCTCCCATATTCACTTTATCTTAAATCATTCCTACCTAGAATATTCTAGTTCTCTACATGAAATCTCTTGATTTCATTTTTATTATGGATTAGATTACTTCTAATAAGTCCCAAATTTATTACTATCATTCATCAGCCTCATTTATTTCACCCATTCTGATGTGGCGTGGCTTTCCAGGAGCATTTATCTCGAGTTTAACAAGGGAAATTCCTTACAGTCTAGATTTTTGGATTTTGATGTCAGTTATTTCTATTGATCTAGAGCAGGAACAGTTGAGAAATGATCTCCCTTGTGTTTTTGTTGAGTATCCCAATTTTTTAACTTCCAAATTCTCTAGATTTCCACAAATAAGAGAGGAATATTTTTTTATATATTAATTTACTCGTACTTAACCAAGTATCTATGGCTTCTTACCATATCAAACAATATAAAATAAAAGGTTTGAAGAGTCAGTTGGATGATCTCTTTGAGAAACGCTTCAAATTTATGAGAGTGTCACCTTAGACAGTTCCTTGACTCTTTTTTATTAATGGTTATGTAATACCTCCCCTATGTGTGTATTACTAGAAACTCAACCATGTTATATTATAGAAAAATTAATCATTACCAATGATTGATGGTCTTTTTAACTTGTTTAAAGGGCTATAATGGTTCTTGAAGGTTGATATTTAATTAGGTTATCACTAGTTGAGAATGAAATAATCTGATATTTAAAAAACCGACTTCTAAGGTTGGTATATATATTACGAGTATCTTGTAATAGAATTTATCTTGATCAATTCTCTGGTAGTAGTTTGGGTATTTTTCCAACTTGGTCTTCCAGGAGAATCTTGATATTCTTGTGGAAGTATTTTTGGATAAAACACTAGCTTAAAATCAATCCATGGAGGATAATGTGAAATATCGAATAGATGTTTTATAAATATTGATAAAACAATCACTCTATATAAAGCTATATAATTGTAATTTTGGGTTTTGAAATGTCATATTCTAGGGTCACTTGGTCTCAGAATAGTGTCTCTCAGTTGACCCTGAGATGGTAATGTCTATTATAAAATGGAAATAATCGGGAAATTTTTTCAAGATTTATATCTTCATGTGATTACTGCTTTATTATCGGTAATTTTTAAATTATTTCAAAAAACCTAATTCTCCAATGATCTCTCTCGCATAGAATGGGTAATGTTTTTTTGGATAAAAATTTTCAATGATCTTTTGTTTAGTTAAAAATTTCTTTTAATTATGAATCGATATTGAATCACGCATTTGATGGTAATGGATATGTGGTCTTTAATCATGAATCAATTTTGAGTTTGGGATTTTTTATTATCTAGTGTGATAAAATAACATCCTTACAACTTCATAAAGCATAAGATATAGAAGAACAATTATGTCACGCATGACTATGATCTCAATGCCAAAATGTGTACATTTATGAGTTGGAAAGTTATCTTCTCAGAGAGTGTTTTACTTGGTATTCAAACCAAAAAATAATGATTTATATTTATTCTCTAAAAAGTATTTGAATCTCCCTCAAAGGTGATGGTTGGAGTACCAACCATATTTTGATTTTGACATTGTCTATACCTTGGGGAAGGGTAATTTCATCACCGATTATTTGTGTAGGTATCTTCCATCCCTAGGAAAAGATTAATCATTTGGGTAGTGGAAAATGTTCAATCTTTTTTCATGGTTTCATTTAGATGACTGAGAGGATGTAAATGAGTTTTTTGGGAAATTATTTAGATATCCTCCACTATTCTCATGAGAATTCATTAGGTATAATTACTTCAAGATTAATTTCGTGGAATTTTAGACTCTATTTATAGTGAGGATATAATTGATGAGTGTCCAATATATATGTAGAGTATTTTATATTTCTTGAACTATAATTTTATTCCTTATCTAGTGGGAAATGATGTGATGGGGGATTCCCATAATTACCAATGGGTTTTGTGCCATGGAAGCATAATGATGTTATTTGACTTGCACCAATATTTATGTTTGCTATGTGTCAAATGGAGCATTCCTGATGTCACGACCCGCCTTCAGCAAAAGGAGGGAAGGGTCAGCAGATTTCCAGGCCCTTCCTTATTTAAGTTGAAGGAGAGATAATGACCCCCGAAACCCACCTTCAATAGGCCCTAGAGTAGAGATCATCACCAAGGGTATAGAATCTCACACAAAATAGAAGGCATTACCCTTTTTATTTTTATAGGATCAAGAGATAATATAGAAACCCCAACAAAACCAAAGATGAAAGTAAAGGTAAAGCCAAAAGTAAACCATTCCCATATGCATGTTCAAAAGTAAAAGATACAATCCACAAAAACTCCAAAGGTAAAGTACCAAGAAAAAGTAAAACTACAACAGCAATTCCCTAAGGTCCGAGCTTGTATGGTCCTGCATGATTCCTAATGTCCTCCTGGAAACCTGGAAACAATTTTAAATACATAGGGTGTGCATACAAGTACACTCAGTAGGGAAAAACAAGGACTCTCGTGCACAAGTGGAGAGGTATTCTAATGCCTTATGAGAAAAGAAAAACCAAGGCACCTAGCAAGGAAAAACTATCCACCCGATTTTCACCAAGGAACACTCCCCAAATAACGCAAGGAAAGCATAGTACAGTAATATCACATCGATATTTGGGTTCCTCACACCACCTTCCCACTGGTTATTAAAGACATCCTGCGCATTGAACCAATCCCTCCATTCTCACTGCAGTCCCACTGCCAAACCCTACCCGCACACACCTGGGCCACAACCTCACCATAGTCCCTCTGCCAAACCCTTCCCACACACACTTGGGCCATAACCTCACCGCATAACCACACCTACAAACACATGGGTCAGAACAACTACCACCATGCCCGTAGACACCTGGGACTCATCCCGAAGACACTTTGGAAACGACCTGCCCACAGACACCGGTGCCGACCTCCAAAACTACCCTACCTGAAGATTCTTGGGCTAATAATGGACCTCAGGCCATTACAGCCTTCCCAAAGAGTCTTGGGCTATTCAAGAAAGGGAGCAAAAAATAAGCTAATAACCATCCACTCATGAGAGTGTTAGGAAAAACACCCTCTCCATGAAATGGTGTGTTCAACACTAAGTACTCAACATGGGTGGTCCGCAAATAAGAAACACAAGAAATATAGTATATGTATAGGTAACAGGAACTCATCCCAACCTAGGGGCTCCAAAACCTAAGCACAAACACCCATTTTACTATTCATTCAAAAGATGCCACGACACTCACTGCCAAGTCACAACTCACTCCCAACTAAATCCTCATTCAACTATTCTTATTTTTAAGTTCATGTGATCCCATTAGGGTGAATTCTTCACTACCATGAAACTAACAGGCATAAACACAATCTAGGAAAAAAAGAAACAACCAAACATCAATTTAATCTTTCACACCCGTTTCTCTTGTAAGGTCACAACGACAAGGGATAAGTGAGATCCCTCAAAGTACTGGAACCAAAGAAAACCTCAAAAAAGGTATAAGTGAGATCCCTCGAGGTAATGGAGACAAATCAAACCCCGATACACAGCCCCATGTCCCCAAAACTAGAAACCCACCATTTCTCAACGATAGTGGATTTCACCTGAGTTCATGTCACAGCAGAGCAACCACACAGCTTCAAATTCACAACCAACAATTGTGCCACCACAGAGGATCTCATCCCCATTATAGTCATCCCTAATCACCAGGAAGAATAACACACCTACCACCAATCATAGTGGAAAACATCCAGGTTCAAGCACATCATTCATTAGGATCTTCTTTCTATTGTTAACCGGGGTGGTCACATAGAGATTCTTGTTTTACTGAACATCCATTTAAACTAACTAAGATTTTGTGATTAGAAAATTTCCATGTTTCAGCCATTTAATCTTCATAGGAGACAAGAGTTTATCAGTGCACCAAGAATGACCACCAATAGCCATGATGTTCAGTAGTCATAAATTCATACAGTTCACAACATATTGCAATTAAAAAAAGTACATCAGAGCATCAATCACACCGCCCATTAATTATTTAAAGGTTCGTTCATTATCTTCATTAAGTTTTATTTCTTCAATTACCATAGAGGCAAAGCATTCCCACCCCACGTGATACACAGAAAGGAGAGGCGAAGGAAAACCCTACCTGATTGATCAATGATCGATGTTCTTCTCCACCTACAAAGAGTCAGTGAAAACCGCGACTCGCGGGGGAGGGAAGTCGGGTACTCCGGATGTACTAAGAAGAAAGGAAGCTATCCAAGAAGAAGAAGGAAGAAGAAATTCTTATGTGATATGTAGATTGGATCCAGTTGTTAGGGGATATGGGGATTTGACCTCCTTTAAATTTGGATCGTGGTTCCCCACGCGGTTTAGTGGTTACACACGAAAAAATTAATTTTTATTTAATTATCCATTGAGGAGGTCCCTCGGGATTTATTGGGTATTAATTATGGGATTTAAAATGTCTTTTAACCACATGAAAAATGTTGAAAAACCCAAAAGAGGCGTTACGGGAAAAACTGTAGAAGAGAAACCCGACAAGTCTGGGTTGCGCAGATCGGTCGCGCCAATCAGTCGCCCCGATCGGTCGTGTCGACCGGTCACCCCGATCGGTCGCAGGCCGAAATGACATCCTACCACCGAGACTTCACCCCTAGGATCTGGAATTTGGAAAAGGGAAGGGCCGCGAGGGTCCGTGTCATTACATCAGATACCTCTCAAAGCATTCTCACCGTCAAAAATTTAAAACCCGACCTGAAGAAGGGAGGGGCCCCGAACAACTACCCCAGAAGATACCTCCCAAGATTGAACCCGAACAATTACAATCACCGTAAAACAAAGGATTAAACCATCTGGTCATGTGGTGAGGGTTTCCCTTCCTCCATGTTAAGATACTATCCGCTTTGGGCGGCTCTGACTCACCCGCACGGGTTTAGGCGAATTCACTCTAATGCGTATTAACTAGGGATTAGGTCCTCCCCTCCACACATCTCAGGATACATCACACAAATACCCATATAAAAGGAAAACTACACATTCCATATTTAACAAGGTAAGGCGTTCCGTTACAAAAAGAATAAAACTCAAAAAAACTCTTGGTTCTGGGCACGCATTTGCGCTTCCCGTTCTTAGGTACTTTTCTCAAGCACACCATGCCTCCCCAACACACAAACCAAAGGAATGTTTCGTCCACAAATAACCTTCTCCTCATGATCCTCGATCATCACTGGTCGCTCCACTAATGTTTCATTGTCTTTAATATCTAGATCTACCCAGTCAAGGAGGTGTTAGTCGTCATGCAGATACCGACGGAGCTGGGACACATGGGATATGTCATGTATCCTCAGTAGCGGTGGTGGTAACACTAGCTGATAAGCCACTTCTCTAACCTGCCGCAACACTTCGAAGGGTCCGCTGAATCTGGGAGAGCTTTCTCCCCTACCGAACCTCTGTTGTCCACACCGAGGGGAGACCTTCAAGAACACGTGGTCCCCGACCCCAAACTCTAAGGGTCTCCTCCTATTATCGGCATATGACTTCTCTTGGTCTTGTGTCGCCTTCATCATTTTCTGTACAAGTCGAACCTTCTCTGTCGTGCTCTTCACTTCTTCTGGGACAAGAACACACTCTTCCCCAACCTCAATCCAGCACACGGGTGAGCGACATGACCTCCCATAAACGGCTTCGAACATAGCCATGCCAATGGTAGAGTGATAGCTATTATTTTAGGCAAACTCTACCAGAGGCAAGTGTCGCACCCAAGATCCCCCAAAATCCAAAATACATGCCAGTAGCATATCCTCCAGCGTCTGGATGATGCACTCTGTCTGTCCATCTGTCTGGGGATGGATAGCAGTGCTAAGACGTAGCTGGATGCCAAAAGTATGCTACAATCCCCTCCAGACTCATGAGGTAAACTGGACATCCCTATCCGAGAATATGGATCTCGTAACTCCATGAAACTACACCACCTCATTCATGTACCTTCATTCTAAAGCATCCACTACAACCAACTCCATGATTTCCAGAAAGTGGGCTGATTTCGTCAACCGATCCACCACTACCCAAATAGTATTGTAGCCTCCTCGAACCCTGGGTATCCCCTTGACAAAATCCATTGATATGTTGTCCCACTTCCACTCGGGAACATCTAAAGGTTGCAATAAGCCGCCTGAAATGTGGTGTTTAGCCTTCACTTGCTGACACACTAGGCACTTTGCTATGAACTCTGCTACTGCCCGTTTCACCCTGGGCCACCAAAACTATCTCCTCAGGCCCTATCATATCTTGGAAACTCTCGAGTACACCACTAGGGGTGAGTTGTGGAACTCACTAAGAAAATTTCTGTGCATTACCTCTCAAACAAAAATCTTTCCTTTGAAAAGCATCTGGTTCTGACCATCCTTCGTCCACCCTTCAGGAGCATCGCCTTGGTCAACTCGTTCATGCATCACATTGCTTTCTGAGTCTCCCCATTGGAACTCCTCTACCTGCCGCAACAGAGAAAAATGCACTGTCATTTGATATAGGAAACCTCTACCACCTTCCATCCTAGCATCTAGGTGCATGGCAACCAACTCCTCCATCGCCTTCCATGTATCTGCCGACTCTCGGACTGCATCCTTTCGTGAATTCCTGCTCAAAGCATCAGCCACCACATTTTTCTTTCCCGAGGTGTAGGAAATATCGATGTTGTAGTATTGAAGGAATTCCATCCACCTTCGCTGCTGTAAGTTAAAGTCCTGCTAGGAGAAGATGTACTTCAAGATTTTGTGATCCATGAAGACCACGAAGCGCTCCCCAATGAGGTAGTTCCGCCATAATTTTAGTGCGAACATGACCTCCATGAGCTCTAGATCATGGGTGGAATAGTTACAATCATGGGGACATACCTGCCTAGACTCATAGGAGATCACCTCTTGCTGCTGCATCAACACAAATATGAGGCCTTTCCCTGATGCATTACAGAACACCTCACATGATTCCCCTTCTTTTTCCAACCTCAACACTGGGGCACTAACCAACTTCCCCTTTAGATAGTTGAAGGAAACCTTGCAATGCTCATCCCATAAGAAATCCTGGTCCTTCTTGGTCAAGGATATCAAGGGTGTTGCAACTCGAGAGATGTTGGGCACGATCCTCTGGTAGTAACCTGCTAGCCTGAGGAAACTATGAACCTCCGCCACATTCTTGGGTGCTGCCCAAGAAACAACCGCCTCGACCTCCGATGGGTCCACTGCTATCCCCTGCTCGGACACCACATGCACAAGGAAATGAACATCTCACATCCAGAATTTTCACTTGGACAACATCCCATAGAGCAAGTGTTGTTGGAGGACATCTAAAACCGTTCTCAAGTGCTCAGCGTGATCCTCCTCTGATCTTGAGTAGATCAAGATGTCGTCAATAAACACGACTACGAACCGGTCCAGATATTCCTAGTATATGGAGTTCATGTGCCCCATGAATACAGATGGTGCATTCGTAATGCCGAACGGAATGACTACAAACTCAAAGTGCCCATATCTGCTCCTGAAGGTAGTATTTGAGATGTCACCCTCCTTCACCCTCACTTGGTGATAACCAGACCACAGATCAATCTTCAAGAACCAACCTGCTCCCCTCAGCTGGTCAATGAGATCTTTTATCCTCGGGAGATGGTAGAAATTCTTGACTGTCACCTGATTCAGCCTTCTATAGTCTATGCACAGCCTTAGACCACCATCCACCTTCTTCTCAAAAAAATAGGAGCACCCCACGGTGACGCACTTGGCCAAACAAAAACCTTATTTATCAGATCATCAATCTCTATCCACAACTCTTGAAACCCCGAATGTGACGTTCAATAGGGGGCCATCGAAATCGGATGAGCACCATGTTGCAAGTCTATCCCGAACTCAACATCATGTAGAGGGGGTAGAGTTTCCACCTCTTCAGGGAAGACATCCATAAATTCACTGGATGATTCCTGGTACTTCCACCATTTCTGCATCCACCGACTCCACTGATAGATCAGCCAGCAAGGAGAGGAGAGGTTCCCCTCTCTTGCTTTTTCCCTGGAAACTCTGCTCGCCGATGAAGGTCACCCATCGGCCGCCCATGTTTGAAAACAAAAACCTTCCTCAGAAGCAGTCAATGATGGCACATGCAGAGAATAGCCAGTCAATGCCTAGGATGACATCTTATGGCTATATCTGCAACAGTAGAAGATCCCTGACTGCCTGATGTGGCCCTATCATCAGTCTGCATTCTCAACAAACATACAACAAGTAAGTATGTCCTCCGACTGGTGTGCTCAGCACTAGGGGCACTGGAAGTCTCTCAGCATCTAAACCCAGAGTATGGTCCAGACTGGGTGTAAAAAAGGAGTTCAAATCTCCTGTATCAAACAAGGTACATGAAAGGGTACTAAACAAGCTAATCGTACCTCGAATGACCTCTTTCCCTGCTAGAACTTTTGCCTCCACGATGTGCAACTGCCCACACCCAGCTCTTCTGCCTCTCGGTTGTTGGCCGCCTCCCCGACCACGCCCTGGTCAAGGTCCCTGAGGAGCTCCCTAAGGTCGGCCTCCTCCTGCAATGTCGACCCTTGGTGGAGTAGGATCCCGCTTGTAACATCCCAATTAAGTAATGAATAATAGATATTTTTATCTATGTATATTAATGAATTATACAGTGTTTTGAAGGATTTAAATGAAAATAAGTACAATCTTATGCAGGAAATACACTAATATTCTTAAAAGATTGTTTTACTGCCTTTTGATTGAAAACCATTTTTAAATCTCTCTTTTGACAATTTTATAAGCTATGTTTGTCAAAATAAAATTATTTTTTATGATTGGGACATCAAAATTTACTTTGTGTGAATTTTTGGTATTTTTCCGATAAAGTTCATTTTTAATGAATAGTGAAAAATGTTGTATTTTAATTCAAAACCTCTTTTTAATCTAATTTATTTATATGATTAGATTATCTTTTGAATTGGTTTTGAAGTGAAATTAGAATATATTTTTACCATTTAATCCAATGTTGGTCATTGGAATCAATTTCACTTTGAAATTGGACTTAAACTAGTGTCAATCTTTTGATACTTATTGTTTCATAAAAACAGGTTATTTGTCATGACAACAGGAATTAATTATTAAATTAATTAATGTGACTTATTTGTTTTGAATTTTGTAAAATAGAATTCATTTTTGAGTTTGTAATATCAAATATATCTTAGGGTGAATTTTTGGTAATTTTCTGAAAAACATCAATTTTTGGTGAATAGTGAAACCACCAAGTGGTACTTATAAAAACTGATTTATCCGTTTAAATGAAATTTTTCCATCATTGTGTTTTGAATTTCAAAAATCCGACATACATGGTTGTCATTAATAAGTAAAATGTGGTTCAATGAGATTAAAATAATTTTTTGTTGAATAGTAACTTATTAAGTTCTTAATCGCGATTAGTGGTAATTAGTGTAGATTAAGGTAAAAATAATGTTTTAATAGTATGAGATGAGCTTGACACATGTCCTACCCTCATTGGTTGTGTCATGGCCGACCAAGACAAGCCATGGGTCAACTTGGGGACCCCATGGAACCACTTTGGTTGGGAAATGGCATAAATAACTTTTTATTTAATGTAAAAGTAAAAATGACACAAACATATTATGTTTTACGAAAACAATTATTACATGGGGTTATAAAGATCATATTTTTGATTATAAATAGTCATTGGAAAGATAAAACGATTTCCTACATCATAGTATTTTTTTTATAATTTTTAGACTTTAAATAAATTAAAGTATTTATGACATCATGATGATGCAATGAGGACCTCATTATTTGATGATTTAAATAAAATGGAAAGATAATGTAAAATCTAAACGCTACACACGGAAAAAACCAATTTTATGAGTGGATTTATAAGCCTTATCACCTTATACTCTAATTATATAAATGTGATACCTTTTGAATCACAAACTCTTTTTAAAATAAAGTGACTTTTCTTTACCTTCCAAGAGTGCCCCTCCTCTCCTCTTATAAAAGGCCCCCACCTCTACCTCATTTCACACACTCCTCAAGCCTTTGGCTCGGCCATCCCCTGCATATTTACTCTCTACACATCCCTCTACTCATCACAGAGGATTACCTTTGGGCAGAATCCTTTCAAAGGAAGCCTTTAGGCTAAAATCAAAAGGAGTTACACCTTTAAAGGTAATTCATTCTCTCATGTTCATTTGTTTTATTTTGCTTCTCCAACCCCCTAAACTCTATTTATTTACTTCTTTTGTAACAACACCATATCTTAAATATACTATGATGTTGTTATAAGATTTATTTGAGCTACACTCTCACACAACTACATCAAATGGTTAAAGAAAATATGGTTTCCGTGGATGGCGAAATTCTGCCTCCCGAAACGATGATTGTTCAATACTCATTTAACACCTTCAAAGGTGGCCATTATGATGTCAATATTTTTATATATGATATATAATATTTTTATTCTTTCCTTAATCTTCTGTATTTTTTATTTATGGAATTCCATTATTATTTCCATTATGGGTAAACACGATATCTTCATTTTAGGAGGAGCGGACTACCGCCCCCTGAAAGTGATTTGATTCGTTAATACCATATGTGGGATGTGTAAAGGATAAAGTTAATGATATTATATATTTTATTATACTGGAATTATAATATACTCTTATATCATTATGATGCCACTCCAGAAAATACGAAATAGAAATGGAAGTAGCGTTAATGCGTACGTACGGCTTACCGTCTCCATGAACGGTGCATTACATTTCTTACCTATAAATGTGATGTAATATTATAAATACATGTATATGATGAATATATATGATATATATGTTACCCAAATCATTAATATAATTCTGGATATAACAAACCTTTGACCAAATTAACAACATGTAAGTGTAAGAATTCTATTTTTGACTTAAGAACCAAATACCGACAAAATGAACATTATTAACTTAAATGATTACATGATGTTCATAACATGGTATAAAAGGAATAATGAACTTGAAAAAGGTTCTTAAGCAACTAGAGATTAACTCAAGTTCATTATTCAGGAGATTAAAGAACGATCGGGTCAAGTCGGATACAAGGTATGGGACTTCATCTCAATCTCCTCTCATTGAGGCATATTTTGTTTTATACACAACCTTTTTTTATACTGTGTATAAACCCCTTTGACTTTTACGTTTATTCAAAAGGAATCTTTTTTATACGAAGCATTTACTAAATGACAAAAGGGAATGTTTTTGTCGTACGTATGCGGCGACAATGACTTCTTCGCCGCTGTGACCATTATTTGAGTTTTGGCTTCCTCTACAAGCCATACCTTTTTTTTAAAAGAAAAATAAATACCATGTTTTACTTTTCTTTTATTTTGGTATTGAAAACAGTTTTCATAATGTTTTTATATCAATGTGTTGTATTGATATCTTGTGATTGAAAGGTGGAAATTTTATGTTTCCTTTATGCATGTTTTATGTGATACGATTATGTTGAGGTTCTTGGGAATTATTATGAAGACGGGTGGTTCCGTGATAGACTAAGGGCGGGTGAGCCCGATATAGCTCTCCAATGCATTGGGTAACATGAAGGAGTGAAACGTTAAGGTTTCTCCAAAGAGATTTAGGGGAATATACTGTGATGGGTATTCCAAACGTAACCAAGAGGGTTACTCCCTACGTAAGAATGTTATGAAAGCCTCAAGTTACCTTTATGTCTCATGTTTTCTATGATTTATTCATGGTTTGATGAGGTATGTTAAAGTGCCTATGTTTTATGGGTAAAATATGATTTCATTCTTATTTATATATGAACTCATGTTTCTTTTCCATATTTTTATAACGCTTACTGAGCTTTTTATGCTCATCCCATGTTTTTGAAATGTTTTTCACAGGTCAAGGGAAAGGTACATGATGTGATGATAGTGTCAAGGATGTGTCAAGAAAGAATCCATGTTTTATTTTCAATATGTTTCCGTTGATGGGAAGAATGAATACTTTCTTTTATGTAACCACTTTGTTTAAATGTGGAATGTAATGCAAGTTTCATGATCTAATTTTCTAAAACACTAAACCCAAAAAGATCCTCAATCTGTAATCTTGTAATAAATCAAGATTAAGTAAGGTTTAAGGCTGGGGCCTTATAGTTGGTATCAGATGTCGGTTTAGAAAACTTTAGGAGTTATAAAAGTATAAAATTATAAGTTAATTTATGGTATGATTGAAATGATATAACATTTACGGATTACCATGTTGCTTCACCTAAGGTATTTCAGTTTTAAGAATGGTTTTTCATAGAGGAAACAGAGAAGTTTTTTGGGAAGGCATACTAAGGGAAATGATCTTCAAAATCAGCATACTAAGATGGACAGAATCAGAATTGAGCAGTTTACTACAGTGATGGCTCAGTTGAATCAGGTGATAAGTTGTGGTTGTTTTGATTGATGATATTTTGGTGTTTTCTAAAAGTAAATAGGAGCATGAAAGTCATTTAAGGTTTATCTTGCAAACATTAAAAGAAAAGAAACTATATGGAAAATTCAGCAAGTGTGAGTTTTGGTTACAACAAATTTCATTCCTTGGTCACATTGTTTCTAAAGATGGGATAACCGTTGATCCTGCAAAAACAAAGGTTGTTGATGAATGGCCAAGACCCACAAATGTAATAGAGATTCGTAGTTTTCTTGGTTTGGCAGGTTATTACCGAAGGTTTGTTAAAAAAATTTCACGGTTATCTAGTCCAATAAATAACATAACTCGGAAATGTGTTAATTTTATCTGGACAAAAGAATGTGATGATTGTTTTCAGGAATTAAAAAGAAGATTGGTGAATGCTCCAGTTTTGGCACTACCTTCCAGGAATGGTGAGTTTGTTATATACAGTGATGCTTCATTGAAAGGACTTGGTTGCATCCTAATGCAGAATGATCAGGTAATTGCTTATGCTTCACAACAGTTGAAAACTCATGAGGTAAATTACCATACACATGATTTGGAATTAGCTGCTGTTGTTTTTGTTTTAAAAATTTCGAGGCATCATTTATATGGAGTAAAGTGTGAAATATATACCGATCACAAAAGTTTAAAGTATATATTCACTTAGAAAGAATTGAACATGAGACAAAGAAGATGGGTAGAATTAATCAAGGATTATGATTGTACAATTCATTACCATCTAGGAAAAGCAAATAAAGTGGCTGATGCTTTGAGTCGAAAAAGTAATGCTTCATTAGCAATGTTGCGTTTGGGATGTGATCCTTTGGTTAAGGATTTGATGAAATTTGGCATAGAAGTTGTTGGTGCAGGAAGTTCTTCTATTTTGTTTCAGTTATTAGTGATATCATCTCTATCAGATAGAATCAAGCAAGCACAGAAGCAAGACAGTGAGTTGCAGAAAAAGGTAGAGCTGGTTCAGAAAGGTAAGTTTCCCGAATTCAACATTGATAATGATTGTGTTTTGAGATTTGGTAAGAGATTGTGTGTGCCTTGTGATTCACAGTTGAAGAGAGAGTTTTTATGTGAAGCTCATAGTTCTCCATTTTCAGTTCATCCTGGCAGTACTAAGATGTTTTGAAATCTACGAGAGAATTACTAGTGGGATGGAATGAAAAGAGATATTGCTGATTTTACTGTAAATTGTTTGACTTGTCAGTAGGTTAAAGCAGAGCGGCAGTTACCGAAAGGGATGATTCAGCCTTTACCAGTGCCAGAGTGGAAGTGGGAGAATATATCCAGGGACTTTGTTGTGGGATTACAGAAGATATCTTGAGGTAATAATACAATCTGGGTTATTGTTGATCGCTTGACTAAATCTGCTCATTTCCTTGCTATACGAGATACTTTTTCCCTGGATCAACTTTCCCGTTTGTATCTTAAAGAGGTAGTAAGGTTACATGGAGTTCCCCTCTCCATTGTATCTGATCATGATCCCAGGTTCATTTCTAACTTTTGGAAAGGCCTTCAGAAGTCGTTGGGTATTGAAATAAATTTTTGTACATCATTTCATCCTCAATCAGATGGGCAGTCAGAAAGAACAATTCAGACCTTGGAGGATATGCTACGAGCTTGTTCGATGGATTATCAGGGAAGTTGGGACCAACATATTTCTTTGGTTGAATTTTCATATAAAAACAGTTTTCATTCCAGTATACAAATGGCACCATTTCAGGCATTATATGGGAAGCGGTGTCGAACTCCATCTTTCTGGGATGAAGTGGGTGAAAGGAAGTTTATGGGACCAGAATTGGTAGAAGAGATGGCAGAAAAAGTTCAGCTGATTCAGAAGCACATGAGAACAGCTCAGAACAGGAAGAAGAGTTATGCGGATAACCGGAGGAAGGATCTATCTTTTGAGGTAGGTGATCATGTTTTTCTCAAGGTTTCTCCTTGGAAAAGAGTGATGAGATTTGGTAAGAAAGGAAAGCTGAGTCCAAGGTTCATTGGACCATATGAAATTCTGGAGAGAGTTGGATCAGTTGCTTACCAAGTGGCTTTACCTCTGAGTTTATCTCAGGTACACAATGTTTTTCACGTTTCGATGTTGAGAAAGTATATTCCAGATCCATCTCATGTTTTGAGTCCAGAGGTAGTTCAGCTGGAAGAGAACCTATCTTATGAGGAACAACCGGTCCAAATTCTTGACCACAGGGAGCAAGTGTTACAGAATAAGTTGATTAAGCAGGTATAGGTTTTGTGTAAAAACCACATGATGGAAGAGGCAACATGGGAATCTGAAAATGCAATGAGGGATAAGTACCCCCATTTAATCGATAAGTAAATAAATTGTGGGGACGCAATTTTCTAAAGGGGGGAATGATGTAACATCCCAAGTAAGTAATGAATAATAGATATTATTATCTATGACTATTAATGAATTATATAGTGTTTTAGAGGCTTAAAATGAAAATAAGTACAATCTTATGCATGGAATACACTAATATTCTTAAAAGATTGTTTTACTGCCTTTTGATGGCAAACCCTTTTTAAATCTATATTTTGACAATTTTATAAGCTATGTTTGTCAAAATAAAATTATTATTTATAACTGGGACATCAAAATTTACTTTGTGTGAATTTTTGGTATTTTTCCGATAAAGTTCATTTTTTAATGAATAGTTAAAATGTTGTATTTTAATTCAAACACTATTTTTAATCTAATTTATTTATATGATTATGTTATATTTTGAATTGGTTTTGAAGTGAAATTAGAATATATTTTTACCATTTTATCCAATGGTGGTCATTGGAAACAATTTCAGTTTGAAATTGGACTTAAACTAGTGTCAATCTTTTGATACGTATTATTTCATAAAAACACGCTATTTGTCATGACAGCGGGAATTAATTATTAAATTAATTAATGTGACTTATATGTTTTGAATTTTGTAAAATAGACTTAATTTTTGAATTCAGAATATCAAATATATCTTTGGGTGAATTTTTGGTAATTTTCTGAAAAACTTCAATTTTTGGTGAATAGTGAAACCACCAAGTGGTACTTATAAAAACTGATTTTTCGGTTTAAATGAAATTTTTCCATCATTGTGTTTTGAATTTCAAAAATCCGACATACATGGTTGTCATTAAGAAGTAAAATGTGGTTCAATGGGATTAAAATAATTTTTTGGTGAATAGTAACTTATTAAGTTCTTAATCGCGATTAGTGGTAATTAGTGTAGATTAAGGTAAAAATAATGTTTTAATAGTATGAGATGAGCTTGAAACGTGTCTTAACCTCATTGGTTGTGTCATGGACGACCAAGACAAGCCATGGGTCAACTTGGGGACCCGATGGAACCACTTTGGTTGGGAAATGGGATAAATAACTTTTTATTTAATGTAAAAGTAAAAATGACACAAACATAATATGGTTTACGAAACCAATTATTACATGGGGTTAAAAAGATCAGATATTTGATTATAAATATTCATTGAAAAGCTAAAAAGATTTCGTACATCATAGTATTTTTTTTATAATTTTTAGACTTTAAATAAATTAATGTATTTATGACATCATGATGATGCAGTGATGACCTCATTATTTGACGATTTAAATAAAATGGAAAGATAATGTAAAATATAAAACCTACACATGGAAAAAACCACTTTTATGAGTTGATTTAGAAGCCTTATCACCTTATCCTCTAATTATATAAATGTGAGACCTTTTGAATCTGAAACGCTTTTTAAAATAAAGTGACTTTTCTTTACCTTCCAAGAGTGCCCCTCCTCTCCTCTTATAAAAGGCCCCAACCTCTACCTCATTTCACACAATCCTCAAGGCTTTGGCTCGGCCATACCCTGCATATTTACTCTCTCCACATCCCTCTCCTCATCCTAGAGTATTCCCTTTGGGCAGAATCCTTTCAAAGGAAGCCTTTAGGCTCAAATCAAAAGGAGTTACACTTTTAAATGTAATTCATTCTCCCATGTTCATTTGTTTTATTTTGCTTCTCCAACCCCCTAAAATCTTTTTATTTACTTATTTTGTAACAACACCAGTATCTAAAATATACTAGGATGTTTTTATAGGATTTATTCGAGCTACACTCTCACATAATTACATAAAATGGTTAAAGAACATACGGTTTCCGTGGATGGCGAAATTCTGCCTCCCGAAACGATGATTGTTCAATACTCATTTAACACCTTCAAAGGTGGCCATTATGATGTCACTATTTTTATATATGATATATAATATGTTTATTCTTTCCTTAATCTTCTGTATTTTTCATTTATGGCATACCATTATTATTTCCATTATGGGTAAACACGATATCTTCATTTTAGGAAGTGCGGACTACCGCCCCTGAAAGTGATTTGATTCGTTAATACCATATGTGGGATGTGTAAAGGATAAAGTTAGTGATATTATATATGTTATTATACTGTAATTATAATATACTCTTATATCATTATGATTCCACTCCATAAAATACGAAATATAAATGGAAGTAGCGTTCATGCGTACGTATGGCTTACCGTCTCCATGAACGGTGCATTTCATTTCTTACCTCTAAATGTGATGTAATATTATAAATACATGTATATGATGAATATATATTATATATATATGTTATACAAATCATTAATATAATTTTGGATATAACGATCCTTTGACCAAATTAACAACATGTAAGTGTAAGAAGTCTATTTTTGACTTAAGATCCAAATACCGACAAAATGAACATTATTAACTTAAATGATTACATGATGTTCATAACATGGTATAAAAGGAATAATGAACTTGAAAAAGGTTCTTAGGCAAGTAGAGATTAACTCAAGTTCATTATTCAGGAGATTAATGAACGGTCGGGTCAAGTCGGATACGAGGTATGGGACTTCGTCTGAATCTCCTTTCATTGAGGCATATTTTGTTTTATACACAACCTTCTTTTATACGGTTTATAAACCCCTTTGACTTTTACGTGTATTCAAAAGGAATATTTTTTATACGAAGCGTTTACTAAACGACAAAAGGGAATGTTTTTGTCGTACGTATGCGGCGACAATGACTTCTCCGCCGCCGTGACCATTATTTGAGTTTTGGCTTCCTCTACAAGCCATACCTTTTTTTAAAAGAAAAATAAATACCATGTTTTACTTTTCTTTTATTTTGGTATTGAAAACGGTTTTCATAATGTTTTTATATCAATGTGTTGTATTGATATCTTGTGATTGAAAGGTGGAAATGTTATGTTTACTTTATGCATGTTTTATGTGATACGATTATGTTGAGGTTCTTGGGAATTATTATGAAGACGGGTGGTTCCGTGATAGACTAAGGGCAGGTGAGCCCGATATAGCTCTCCAATGCATTGGGTAATGCGAAGTAGTGAAACGTTAAGGTTTCTCCGAAGAGATTTAGGGAATATACTGTGATGGGTATTCCAAACGTAACCAAGAGGGTTACTCCCTACGTAAGAATGTTATGAATGCCTCAAGTTACCTTTATGTCTCATGTTTTCTATGATTTATTCATGGTTTGATGAGGTATGTTAAAGTGCCTACGTTTTATTGGTAATGTATGATTTCATTCTTATGTATATATGAACTCATGTTTCTTTTCCATATTTTTATAACCCTTACTGAGCTTTTTTTGCTCATCCCAAGTTTTTGAAATGTTTTTCACAGGTCAAGGGAAAGGTACATGATGTGATGACAGTGTCAAGGATGTGTCAAGAAAGAATCCGTGTTTTATTTTCAATATGTTTCCGTTGATGGGAATAATGAATACTGTCTTTTATGTAACCACTTTTTTTAAATGTGGAATGTAATGCAAGTTTCATGATCTAATTCTCTAAAACTCTAAACCCGAAAATATCCTCAATGTGTAATCTTGTAATAACTCAATATTAAGTAAGGATTAAGGTTGGGGCCTTATAGTTGGTATCAGAGGTCGGTTTAGACAACTTTAGGAGTTAGAAAAGTGTAACATTATAAGTTAATTTATGGTATGATTGAAATGATATTGCATTTACAGAATACCATGTTGCTTCACCTAAGTTATTTCAGTGTTAAGAATGGTTTTTCATAGAGGAAACAAAGAAGTTTTTTGGGAAGGCATACTAAGGGAAATGATCTTCAAAATCAGCATACTGAGATGGTCAGAATCAGAATTGGGTAGTTTACTATAGTGATGGCTCAGTTGAATCAGGTGATAAGTTGTGGTTGTTTTGATTGATGATATTTTGTTGTTTTCTAAAAGTAAATAGGAGCATGAAAGTCATTTAAGGTTTATCTTGCAAACATTAAAAGAAAAGAAACTATATGGAAAATTCATCAAGTGTGACTTTTGGTTACAACAAATTTCTTTCCTTTGTCACATTGTTTCTAAAGATGGGATAACCGGTGATCCTGCAAAAAAAGGTTGTTGAAGAATGTCCAAGAACCACAAATGTAAAAGAGATTTGTAGTTTTCTTGGTTTGGTAGGTTATACCGAAGGTTTGTTAGAAATTTTTCACGGTTATCTAGTCCAATAACTAAGCTAACTCGGAAGGGTGTTAAGTTTATCTGGACAAAAGAATGTGATGATTGTTTTCAGGAATTAAAATGAAGATTGGTGAATGCTCCAGTTTTGGCACTACCTTCAAGGAATGGTGAGTTTGTTATATACAGTGATGCTTCATTGAAAGGACTTGGTTGCGTCCTAATGCAGAATGATCAGGTAATTGCTTATGCTTCATGACATTTGAAAACTCATGAGGTAAATTACCCTACACATGATTTGGAATTAGCTGCTGTTGTTTTTGCTTTAAAAATTTGGTGGCATCATTTGTATGGAGTAAAGTGTGAAATATATACCGATCACAAAAGTTTAGAGTATATATTCACTCAGAAAGAATTGAACATGAGACAAAGGAGATGACTAGAATTAATCAAGGATTATGATTGTACAATTCATTACCATCCAGGAAAAGAAAATAAAGTGGATGATGCTTTGAGTCGAAAAAGTAATGCTTCATTAGCAATGTTGCGTTTGGAACATGATCCTTTGGTTAAGGATTTGATGAACTTTGGAATAGAAGTTGTTGGTGCAGGAAGTTCTTCTGTTTTTTTTCAGGTATCAGTGAGATCATCTCTATCAGATTGAATCAGGCAAGCACAGAAGCAAGACAGTGAGTTGTAGAAAAAGGTAGAGCTGGTTCAGAAAGGTAAGTTGCCTGAATTCAACATTGATAATGATTGCGTTTTAAGATTTGGTAAGAGATTTTGTGTGCCTTGTGATTCACAGTTGAAGAGGGAGTTGTTATGTGAAGCTCATAGTTATCCACTTTCATTTCAACCTGGCAGTACTAAGATATATAGAGATCTGCGGGAGTATTACTGGTGGGATGGAATGAAAAGAGGTATTGCTGATTTTACTGTGAAGTGTTTGACTTGTCAGCAGGTTAAAGCAGAGCGGAAATTACCAAAAGGGATGCTTCAGCCTTTACCAGTGCCAGAGTGGAAGTGGGAGAATATATCCATGGACTTTGTTGTGGGATTACCAAAGACATATCGAGGTAATAATGCAATCTGGGTTATTGTTGATCGCTTGACTAAATCTGCTCATTTCCTTGCTATACGAGATACTTTTTCCCTGGATCAACTTTCCCGTTTGTATCTTAAAGAGGTAGTCAGGGTACATGGAGTTCCCCTCTCCATTGTATCTGATCATGATCCCAGATTCACTTCTAACTTTTGGAAAGGCCTTCAGAAGTCGTTGGGTACTGAATTAAATTTTAGTACAACATTTCCTCCTCAATCAGATGGGCAGTCAGAATGAAAAATTCAGACCTTGGAGGATATGCTACGAGCTTGTTCGATGGATTGTCAGGTAAGTTGGGACCAACATCTTTCTTTGGTTGAATTTTCATATAATAACAGTATTCATTCCAGTATACAGATGGCACCATTTCAGGCATTATATGGGAAGTGGTGTCAAACTCCAGCTTTCTGGGATGAAGTGGGTGAAAGGAAGTTGATGGGACCAGAATTGGTAGAAGAGATGGCAGAAAAAGTTCAGCTGATTCAGAAGCACATGAGAACAACTCAGAACAGGCAGAAGAGTTATGCGGATAACCGGAGGAAGGATCTATCTTTTGAGGTAGGTGATCTTGTTTTTCTCAAGTTTTCTCCTTGGAAAAGTGTGATGAGATTTGGTAAGAAAGGAAATCTGAGTCCAAGGTTCATTGGACCATATGAAATTCTGGAGAGAGTTGGATCAGTTTATTACCGAGTGGCGTTACCTCCGAGTTTATCTCAGGTACACAATGTTTTTCACGTTTCAATGTTGAGAAAGTATATGCCAGATCCATCTCATGTTTTGAGTCCAGAGGTAGTTCAGCTGGAAGAGAACCTATCTTATGAGGAAAAACTAGTCCAGATTCTTGACCATAGGGAGCAAGTGTTACAGAATAAGGTGATTAAGTAGGTAATGGTTTTGTGAAAAAACCACATGATGGAAGAGGCAACATGGTAATATGAAAATCCAATGAGGGATAAGTACCCCCATTTATTCGATAAGTAAATAAATTGTGGGGAAGCAATTTTCTAAAGGGGGGAAGGATGTAACATCCAAAGTAAGTAATGAATAATAGATATTTTTATCTATGTCTATTAATGAAATATATAGTGTTTTAGAGGCTTAAAATGAAAATAAGTACAATCTTATGCATGGAATACAATAATATTCTTAAAAGATTGTTTTACTGCCTTTTGATGGAAAACCCTTTTTAAATCTATCTTTTGACAATTTTATAAGCTATGTTTGTCAAAAAGAAATTATTATTTATGATTGGGACATCAAAATTTACTTTGTGTGAATTTTTGGTATTTTTTCGATAAAGTTCATTTTTTAATGAATAGTGAAAAATGTTGTATTTTAATTCAAAACCTCTTTTTAATCTAATTTATTTATATGATTAGATTATCTTTTGAATTGTTTTTGAAGTGAAATTAGAATATATTTTTACCATTTTATCCAATGGTGTTCATTGGAATCAATTTCACTTTGAAATTGGACTTAAACTAGTGTCCATCTTTTGATACTTATTGTTTCATAAAAACACGCTATTTGTCATGACAGCGAGAATTAATTATTAAATTAATTAATGTGACTTATATGTTTTGAATTTGTTAAAATAGACTTCATTTTTGAATTCAGAATATCAAATATATCTTAGGTTGAATTTTTGGTAATTTTCTGAAAAACTTCAATTTTTGGTGAATAGTGAAACCACCAAGTGGTACTTATAAAAACTGATTTTTCCATTTAAATGAAATTTTGCCATCATTGTGTTTTGAATTTCAAAAATCTGACATACATGGTTGTCATTAAGAAGTAAAATGTGGTTCAATGGGGTTAAAATAATTTTTTGGTGAATAGTAACTTATTAAGTTCTTAATCGCGATTAGTGGTAATTAGTGCAAATTAAGGTAAAAATAATGTTTTAATAGTATGAGATGAGCTTGAAACAAGTCTTACCCTCATTGGTTGTGTCATGGCCGACCAATACAAGCCATGGGTCAACTTGGGGACCCCATGGAACCACTTTGGTTGGGAAATGACATAAATAACTTTTTATTTAATGTAAAAGAAAAAATGACACAAACATAATATGTTTTACGAAAACAATTATTACATGGGGTTATAAAGATCATATTTTTGATTATAAATAGTCATTGTAAAGCTAAAAATATTTCCTACATCATATTAGTTTTTTTTATAATTTTTAGACTTTAAATAAATTAATGTATTTATGACATCATGATGATGCAGCGATGACCTCATTATTTGACGATTTAAATAAAATGGAAAGATAATGTAAAATCTAAAACCTACACATGGTCAAAACCAATTGTATGATTGGAGTTAAGAGACTTATCACCTTATCCTAGAATTATATAAATGTGGGACCTTTTGAATCCGAAGATCTTTTTAAAATAAAATGACTTTTCTTTACCTTCCAAGAGTGCCCCTCCTCTCCTCTTATAAAAGGCCCCCACCTCTACCTCATTTCACACAATCCTCAAGCCTTTGGATCGGCCATCCCCTGCCCATTTACTCTCTACACATCCCTCTCCTCATCCTAGAGGATTTCATTTGGGCAGAATCCTTTCAAAGGAAGCCTTTAGGCTAAAATCAATAGGAGTTACACTTTTAAAGGTAATTCATTCTCTCATGTTCATTTGTTTTATTTTGCTTCTCCAACCCCCTAAACTCTTTTTATTTACTTCTTTTGTAACAACACCAGTATATTAAATATACTAGGATGTTTTTATAAGATTTATTCGCGCTACACTCTCACACAACTACATCAAATGGTTAAAGAACATACGGTTTCTGTGGATGGCGAAATTCTGCCTCCCGAAACGATGATTGTTCAATACTCATTTAACACCTTCAAAGGTGGAAATATGATGTCACTATTTTTATATATGATATATAATATTTTTATTCTTTCCTTAAGATTCTGTATTTTTCATTTATGGCATACCATTATTATTTCCATTATGGGTAAACACGATATCTTCATTTTAGGAAGTGCGGACTACCTCCCCCTGAAAGTGATTTTATTCGTTAATACCATATGTGAGATGTGTAAAGGATAAAGTTAATGATATTATATATATTATTTTACTAGAATTATAATATACTCTTATATCGTTATGATTCCATTCCAGAAAATACGAAATAGAAATGGAAGTAGCGTTCATGCGTACATACGGCTTACCGTCTCCATGAACGGTGCATTTCATTTCTTACCTCTAAATGCGATGTAATATTATAAATACATGTATATGATGAATATATATGATATGTATGTTATCCAAATCATTAATATCATTCTGGATATAATGAACCTTTGACCAAATTAACAACATGTAAGTGTAAGAAGTCTATTTATGACTTAAGAACCAAATACCGACAAAATGAATATTATTAACTTAAATGATTACATGATGTTCATAACATGGTATAAAAGGAATAATGAACTTGAAAAAGGTTCTTAAGCATGTAGATATTAACTCAAGTTTATTATTCAGGAGATTAAAGAACGATCGGGTCAAGTCGGATACGAGGTATGGGACTTCGTCTCAATCTCCTTTCATTGAGGCATATTTTGTTTTATACACAACCTTCTTTTATACGGTGTATAAACCCCTTTGAATTTCATGTTTATTCAAAAGGAATCTTTTTTATACGAAGTGTTTACTAAACGAAAAAAGGGAATGTTTTTGTCGTACGTATGCAGCGACAATGACTTCTCCGCCGCCGTGACCATTATTTGAGTTTTGGCTTCCTCTACAAGCCATTCCTTTTTCTAAAGAAAAATAAATACCATGTTTTAATTTTCTTTTATTTTGGTATTGAAAACGGTTTTCATAATGTTTTTATATCAATGTGTTGTATTGATATCTTGTGATTGAAAGGTGGAAATGTTATGTTTCCTTTATGCATGTTTTATGTGATACGATTATGTTGAGGTTCTTGGGAATTATTATCAAGACGGGTGGTTCCGTGATAGACTAAGGGCGGGTGAGCCCGATATAGCTCTCCAATGCATTGGGTAACTCGAAGGAGTGAAACGTTAAGGTTTCTATGAATAGATTTAGGGAATATACTCTGATGAGTATTCCAAACGTAACCAGGAGGGTTACTCCCTACGTAAGAATGTTATGAATGCCTCAAGTTACCTTTATGTCTCATGTTTTCTATGATTTATTCATGGTTTGATGAGGTATGTTAAAGTGCCTATATTTTATGGGTAAAGTATGATTTCATTCTTATGTATATATGAACTCATGTTTCCTTTCCATATTTTTATAACCCTTACTGAGCTTTTTATGCTCATCCAACATTTTTGAAATGTTTTTCACAGGTCAAGGGAAAGGTACATGATGTGATGATAGTGTCAAGGATGTATCAAGAAAGAATCCATGTTTTGTTTTCAATATGTTTCCATTGATGGGAAGAATGAATACTGTCTTTTATGTAAGCACTTTGTTTAAATGTGGAATGTAATGCATGTTTCATGATCTAATTCTCTAAAACCCTAAACCTGAAAAGATTCTCAATGTGTAATCTTGTAATAACTCAAGATTAAGTAAGGTTTAAGGCTGGGGACTTATACCATTGCCCCTACTACTGCTCTAGAAAGGGTCTAGCTGGGAACTACTACTGCTGAGGTGGGTGCTGGTACTGCCCACCCCCACCGTACTACACTCTGTCCGGGCACTAGTTTCGAAGGTTCCCATGGATTCCACAAATGAAGACCCTCGGTCTCGGGCCCGAAGGGAAAAGACGAGGACCAGGAGGCCGAAACTGGAAATGATGCGGCATCCTCCCTATTGGTCGGAACCTAGAGGGCCCTGATGCTGGATGCATGCTGCTAATAGCCTTCCCCTTTGACGATCCCAACTAGATCCCCTCTCCTGACACACCTCCCAGCGTGTGCATCCTCTCCACCACTTCAGCCTTCTTCTTCACCTCCAAGTATGTCTGTAGGGTGAAGGGGGTAACATCGTACTGAAGAGAAGGTTGGAGTGCCTCCTCTAAATGTCTGGCCTAAGACTCCTCATCCGGAAAAAGGTCCAGAGAAAAGTGAAGGAGATCCTTGAACTTGATCCTCAACTCTCTCACTGACATACTCCCCTGCTGGAGGGAGAGTAGCTCCTGCCTCTTATCGGCCTTCATCATGAAAGAGAGGAATTCCACTCGGAACTCCTTCTCAAAGTCATCCCACGGAACCGCAGCTTCCCTCTTCTCTCCAAGATAAAGTTTCCACCACTGACGAGATGCTCTATGCATCTGGATGATTTCCAGAGGAACCCAGTACTTTGTCGGAGCCCGAATCCGGCCGAAATCAATAACTAGTTCCTCGAGCCAGCTTTCTGTCTCCATATCTGAGGTGCTTCCCACATAATTCTCGAGGGTCTGTCACTGAAATTCTCAAAGCGTCTTTTTCCACTGATCAACCTCCTCCGCTCGGTCGGTCCTCTACCGATCGGTCAATTCACCCTCATGGGCCTCGATCGCCCGCACTACTTGTGGTCATCTCCCAGGTTCCATAGCTTCAAGGTAAACAAGGAATGCCAAAGCCCGAGTAGTGTCAAATATTGTTCTAAAATTTTCTTAGACTCCTTTATTTATTTTGAATCCGCAACAAACCTATGAAACATAAGAACACAAGTCATTATGATGAATGTACCTTTCCTAGTGTCTCTACCCTGCAATTAGTGTAGCCTCACTTGGTTGTTTGGTAGGTCCAAAGTCCTTGCATCAGATCACGGGGGGCCCTAAAATCTCGTGTCCTTGCCGGTCTTCCCTGGCCTAATTCACACACCAAAGTCACCCAACACTGTTTCCCTACCACCCCATGCAATCCTCACTTTTCCTAACTCCAGACTCCATCCTATCTCTCAACCACCCTTTGATACCATTCTATTATGACCCGCCTTCTCCAAAAAGGAGGGAAGTGTCAGCAGATTGAAAGGCCCTTCTTTCTTTAAGTTGAAGGAGAGATAATGTCCCCCGAAATCCACCTTCAATAGGTCCTGGAGTGGTGACCATCACCAATGGTATAGAATACCACACAAAATGGAAGGTATTACCCTTTTTATTTTTATAGGATCGAGAGATATGATAGAAACCCCAACAACACGGAAGCTGAATGTAGAGGTAAATCCAAAAGTAATCCATTCTCATATGTGTGTTCAAAAGTAAAAGATACAAGCCAAAAAAACTCCAAAGGTAAAGTACCAATAAAAAGGAAAACGTCAACAACAACTACCCCAAGGTCCAAGATAATACGGCCTCTCACGATTCCTGATGTCCTCCTGGAAACCTGGAAACAGTTTTATATATGTAGAGTGAGTATACAAGTACACTCATTAGGGAAAACCAAAGACTCTCGTTCACAGGTGGAGAGGCATTCTAATTCCCTGTGAGAAAAGAAAAACCAAGGAACCTAGCAAGGAAAAACTATCCACCAGAGTCTCACAAAGGCACACTCCCCAAATAATTCAAGGAAAGTAAAGTATAGTAACAACACATCGATATTTTAATACCCCCATCCACTTTCCCACTGGTTATTTAAGACATCATTCACATCGATCAAATCCCGCCATTCTCACCGTAGTCCCACTGCCAAACCCTGCCCGCACACACCTGGGTGACAACCACACTGCAGTCCCACTTCCAAACCCCACCCGCACACACATGGGACATAACCTCCCTGCATAACCACACCCGCAAACAACTGGTTCAGAACAACTACCACCATGCCCGAAGACACCAGGGCCTCATCTCGAAGACACTTGGGAAACAACCTTCCCGTAGACACCCGGGCCAACCTCCACAACTACCTTGCCTGATGATTCTTGGGCTAATAATTTACCCCATGCCATCACAACCTACCTGAAGAGTCATGGGCTATTTGAGAAATGGAGAAGAAAAGGATCTAATAACCAGCCACTCATGGGAGTGTTGGAAAAACACCCTCCCCATGAAATGGGGTGTTCGGCACTAAGTGCTCAACTTGGGTGGGGCGTGAATAAGAAACATAAGAAATAAAGTATATGTATAGGTAGCATGCACTCATCCCACCCTAGGGGCTCTAAAACCGAAGCCCAAACACCCTTTTACTATACATTCAAAAAGACCCCACACACTCATGGTCATGTCACAAATCACTCCCAACTAAATCCCCATTCAACCATTATTGTTTTCATGTTCACATGATCTCATTAGGGTGAATTATACTCTGTCGGGCAACTAAAAGGCATAAACACAAGCCATGAATAAAATAAACAACGAAACAACAATTTAAGTATTCACACCCAGTTCTCTTATATGGTCACAATGATAAGGGATAAGTGAGATCCCTCAATGTACTGGAACCATAGAAAACCTCACAAAAGGGATAAGTGAGATCCCTCGAAGTACTGAAGACAAAGAAAACCCCAGGACATAGCCCCATGTCCCCAAAACCAGGATCCCACCATTTATCAACGATATAGGATTCCACCCGAGTTTGTGTCACAGCAGAGCAACCACACAGCTTCGAATTCACAACCAACAACCACGCCACAATAGAGGATCTCATGTAATGTCCCTAATTTTTTCCATGTATTATTTAAATATTATATGGGAATTATTTCGAGACAAGGCTCTGAGACGGTGTGCAGTTCCGGGGCCTGGTGAGCCCGTAACAAATGTTTGAATTTAATTTTATAATTAAATTACGCACGCGTGTGGTTTTCCTGAAAAAGTGGAATAACTCCCGAACGGGTGCTCAAATTAAAAATATGAGGGCACCTTTGCATTCAGAACTGCGATTTTACCTAAGGTGAGGCCTAACATCATTCGGCGCAGGTCGGTGGTGAAATCTGATTTTTGGACACAACAATAATAAAATATGTAATTAAAATATTTTATTTAAACCCTGTTACATCTAATATCTATTATATTTTAAATATAGATTATGCAGGGTATTAGGGTTACAATCCCCATTACCCTGATTTTCCCCAAGAGGCTCTAAGGAAGCTCTAGAGGGAACCCCCAACACCCCGACGACATTCATGACGATTTTTGCCGGCGACGACGACATGGTGACCAGACCATCACCAAAAAACGCTGCGGATCCAAGTAGGATGTCTTTGTGATTTTATTCTTCCCCATTTTTATTTCTACGACGAACGCGGACTAATCCATGAATAGATTTGCCCGCGGATCGATCGTTCTTGCGGGATGGGCTTTTGTGGGGATTTTGGGGATTTGGTTCTTGTTATTGTTTAGTTTCATTTAACCTTATAACGGCGACGAACCAAGATCAACACGAACATCGATCGAGGTTCGTCCCTCTCGATTTGTGTGCATCTCTTTTCCAATTTTATCATGTTCTTCGTGAGTGTTCTTCATGTTCTTCAATGGATGAGGAACAACGGATCGTTTCACACTCGTTGAGCGATGCAACGGTCCCAAATTGAAGATCTAGCACTGGCACGACCCTACGGAGGTACGAATGCGGTGGAGATGGACAGATCGAAGCAGATTGGAAGATATCTTTCATCGAACAATTTCCGCACGGGTGACCAGAATCAGATTTTGGAGCCGATTGAAGGCCCAAAACCCATGGTTTCGGCGTCACGATGACGAGGCGATCCAACATCTCGAGTTTCACGGCAAACAGACGGCTGAATTGAAGTCCGGAGGATCTGCCGAGGTGTGCCGAGGAAGATGGAGTTTCTAGAAAAATCCCGACTACACGCCGGGTAGTATGGGCTACACGGCGTGTGTTCGTCGGTGAACGACCTGGCGTGTACTCAAAGAGTACACGGACACGGGCAGGGTACACGGCCATGCACATGCTGTGTATACCCCTCCCCGGCCAAACCTATCCAGATACACTGGATACCCCGTGTACTGGTACACCAGCAGGCGACAATGACACGGGTAGAGGCCGTGTACGGGCACATGGCCAGCGTACACAGAGCAAGCCCAGGTGCTTGAACATGGCGTGTGAATTTCTTCTAAACGTCTTGTAGTTGTTTTTATTTCCGACAAGCCAAAGGACACGGTCCGTTTACACGGGAAGTACTTGGTGTCAAGGAACACGTCGTGTATATTACTACACGTCGTGTAGTTTGGTTTTTCACGGCTTGAACGAAGGACACGGGCCATTTACATGAGCAGTACCCGGTGTCAAGGAACATGGCGTGTACTTTAATATACACTATGTAGTTTGGTTTTGCACGGCTTGAATGAAGGACATGGGCCGTTTACACGGGAAATACCCAGGGTCAAGGAAAACGAAATGTAACCACAATACACATCGTGTAATCTTTTCTTCATGGCTTGAGCCACTTGCCTTATGTGACTTCCACTAGTTATTAGGGTTCGTACCCTTGGTAATTCCATGAAGGTTCTGGTATCAATTCCTTTATACAGGAGTATGATCCCTTCAGTAGACTCCCTGAATAGAGTTGTTTGAATCCTCTCTGTGAGACTTAGAGCCAGATCCTCTATTCATTCCTTGAACCCTAGGTAGAGTTCTTGGTATTGACGTGACCAACATTACCCGGGCGCCGATCCTCTACTTAGAGGATTAGCTCAGACTGAGTTGTCGGAATCACCCCATTACATGGCTGTGATCCTCATCTGAGGAACTTGTTCCCAAGGTACTTGTGGAGTGTGTTCTCCCATAACGAGTACTTCGTGTCTCTCTCTTCAGACCTAGGAGTGTGTTCTCCCGAGGGTATGCATAGTGAAATCTTCTAGATGGATCCTAGTGGCGGTATCGTGAAGGTCGTTTGTGTATGAGTATATCTAGATATTCTTGTTATTTGTTCTGTCGACATATACTGTGTAGAGCTGACAGTACCTTTCTTTGTTGTATTTTCCTTGTTTGTATTTCCTTTTTGGTTTTCGGGGTGTCATACTGGGTATTGTTATACTCACCCCTGCACGGGCTTTGCCCGCACGTGTCGTGTCTTGTGCAGACGAGCGAGTCTTTGACAGGATTCTAGTCGGACAAGGACCGGACGGTGCCCAGTGAGATCAGACATGCCGAGGTGTGTTCCTTCGGTGAAAGGTTTCAGTACCAGTACCTTTCTCTATAGTTGGACATTGTTGCAGACTTTCTTTTGGTGGGATTGTACTTTTGGACCAGGGTTTTACTTTATTGTACATTACTTCCCTGTCGTACTCTGTTGGTTAGGGTTTAGTGTATGCATGCATATTTTCCTTTTAGTAGTTTTACTTTTCATCTTTGTGGGCTTGGAGATATGTGTGCGTGTGTACATGTTTATAGGCAATGCCTCCCATGTTAGTAGAATGCCTACTGGGTGCTAGTCACCAACCCCTGGCCTATTGGAGGTGGGCTTGGGGAGTTACGGCTCGGGCCCCACTGGGACGGGTCATGACAGAGTGGTATCAATGGTGGTCGGTTCTACATTAGGGCCGAGAGTCTGTGAGTTGGTTTGGGGAAAAAGTGTTAAGTGTTTCGAGTTCAGCTCTCAGGCCAGGGACCCCAGTGTTGGTGCAGCGGTAGACGTATCCATACACCAGGGCTCTGATAACTTGCTTTTTGAATCGTAACATGAAAACAGTAGTTGCATGTGGGGAAAATAATGGTACATGCATCATATAGGAATGGGTTGTGGATTCCATGTCCTTCTTATGTTAGATTTCTAGATATACTCACTGACTGTGATCCATATTTTTTCTTAAATAGGATGCCTCCGCGATGCGCACCCACTAGAATCCTGCAGCCTGATCACGAGGATGACCCCCTCAGTGATGAAGCTTTGATACAGGGACCAGATCCCCCAATTATACCACCAGGTGTCCAACCAGTTATCCCGCCACCTGTGGGGAAATTTTTGGCGCCTACTGTACCAGTGGAGGAGGAGCGCAGGCTGAGCGCACTCCACGAGTTTCAGAGACAAAGACCCCTCAGGTTTCGAGGTGAGCCTGACCCTCAGGCAGCAAAGGACTGGCTTGAGGCAATGGCCATCATCTTCTGTTTGGTCAGGACACCAGCAGACCATATGGTGATCCTGGCAGCGAGCCTTCTGCAGGGCTCGGCAGGGCGATGGTGGAGTTTGGTCATCCAGAATCACGAAGAGGCCACTCTTGCATGGTCGGAGTTTGAGCATCTGTTCAGAGAGGAGTTTTCACCGGTTACCCTGAGATCAGTACGCATACAGGGGCTTCTTCAGCTCCAGCAGGGAACCATGTCGGTGGCTGACTATTCATTAAGGTTTACTTACCTCTCACGGTACTCGATGGATATGGTCAGAGATCAGTACTTCAGATCTCAGAGTTTTGAGATGGGATTGAACAGAGATATCCATGCTAGCATTATCCCTATGAGCATTCCTACTAATGCTGGGGTGCTCGAGTGGGATTTGGTGGTCAAGAGCTTCCTGGAAGAGGAGGGACAGCCAGAAGTTTTCAGTAGTGGGAAAGCTGGAGCAGACAACTCAGTGGCGGGGAGCCGACGTTAGGGACCCAGGCTTGGGAGACGTTTCCAGAGGAGATCCCAGGACAGAGGATCAGCTGTACAAGGTTCACAGGGCACATCCATCCAGCCTCGAGAGAGGTGATGTTACTCATGTGACGGCTGGAGACATCTCTGTAACGACGCACAGTATTTCAATAGAAAATTTCCTTCTTATACTTATGTCATAAAAACACAAAATAATGAACTACTAAGTGATAAGTGACCTTTAAATATTATTTTGTCACCCCTATGGTTGGAATTTTAAAAATCTGACATACACGGTTGTGTTCAAGATGGTTTTTGGAGTCTAATGAAACAAAAATAATTTTTGGTGAATAGTAACCTACCCTTATGAATAGTAACCTACCCTTATGAATAGTAATATAACCCTTATGAATAGTAAATAAGAGTAACATTACCTAGGAATAATAAAATAAAATTTAGACATCATAGAAAGTGATAATTTGACCTTAGTAAACGTTTTTGGTATTTTATAAGTCATAAATGATTAATTATAATTAATTATTTAATTTAAATGAACATTTATTTTCCTGAAATATATTCCTAAATTTTTGAATCAATGTCTAATAGTTTTTAGATAATTTTATAAGACCCTACGTAATTTTTGAAAGAACTATAAAATCAGTTTAAATCTTAAAACTGTTTTTTTATGTAAATTATGATTTTATTTAAATATTAAATTAATAATATTTAGAAAATTATTTTTGAAAAATGGACTTCATTTTTGGATTCTACACGTCGAAAACTGGTTGGGGTAAATTTTTGGGAATTTTCTGAGATACTTGAATTTTTGATGAATAGTGGAATCCGATAATTCACAATAAAAGCTAAATAATGTATTAATTGAGTCATCGATGATGTTCTGCTGATGTAAGACCACTTGGTTCAGGATTACATTATAAAATTACTATTATTGGTTATCCAAGACTCACTATTCCTTGTCTTTCGTCAAATTAATAAACTAATCAATTTTATATTAAGGAAACCCCTTTCCCCTCCACTATAAAAGCCACCTTTCACTCCCTCTTTTCCTCACACCTCTCAAGCCCCAAGCCTTCTCTAAAATCTTCACAAACACCTTCCCTAGCCTCTCCCCCACGTCCAAAAGAAGCTGGTCTCATCAAAATACCAATCCTAGCTTTCTTAAGGAGGTTCTCAAGAGGAGGATTCTAAAGGTAATTTCTCTCCCTCTTCTCCTTTAATTTCCTTTCAAGTTCAAGTCCTTTTCTTGATCTCTTCCTACCTATCTTCATCCAAATTGTTTTTTAAATCTATTATTATATATATAATGTAATATTATGATTCTAATGGAATATTATATCACCCCACACCCTTTCCCTCTTCCTTTTATTTTATTAAAGAGAACGTTGCTCATGTGGTGATAATTTATCACCTTCAAAAACAACATGCTCTCTTCTTCCATTTCTACCTTCAATCTGGTAATGAAACAATTTTGTGGTTGAACCAGAATATTTTATATGTATTATTTTCTATTTTAAGTTCTGGAAATAACCTATGGCCATATTACTAAGTGAAAAGTTAAAACGAGTTCATTGTGATCAAAAAACCGCTCAAATAAACCAAAATAATCTTCATTTAATTCTCATCTAATGATTCGTACACATGGATCTAATATAACTCATTATAAAATCATTAAAGATTCTGTAATATCATTAATAACATGTAATATCAGTTCTGGATGTTTACCCATGATCTACCCAAACATCAAATTAAGAATACAAGTGGACCGCTCAAGAAAACCATGAAAACGAACATCCCCGATCAATGTTTTTAAACTCTATAATTCATCCAAAGGAACATAATATGAAATAATGAAACCAGAATGAACCCTATTAATGTATAAAAGGTTCTGTAATTTCTAATTAATTAATATAATGTCATTATACAGGACATTAAAGAGAAGGAGGCATTTGAGTACAAGGTAAGGGGAAATCTCGAACCCAATTTTTCTTCCATCGGGTTCTCCCTCTTTCACTCCATTTTTGATATGGTTACTCCTCAAAGATCATTTGGTCATAATTTACTTTAGTTTTCTGGGATATACATATTTGTCACTGGTTTTTATGTCCATCAAAATGTTTTCCAAAAGAACTCTTCTTTCAAGATCTCACCTTTTACCTCTCATTCAAGGTTGATGGTTCTTGTATCAAGTAAGTTGTTCCCTATTTCTTTTGGGAACCCAAAGCTTATGAATATCTTATTATGAGATGAAAACCATTCCTTTACATGGGTTATTTATGTACATGTTTGATATGTGTTCCATGTGGGAACCATGATAATGATAATATTATGATGTGACGGGTGCGCCTGGAATTATATAGCGCAATATGAATGTTTAAATGTGACGGGTGCGCCTCGAATTATATAGCGCTCCAATGAATTGTCTAAAGTGATGAATCTGATGAGTAAATGTGAAATGATGCGTGAACAAGATTCTAGCTTTGTTCACAAGTATGTGTGGTAGTAAACCACTAAGACATGATGTTTCATTTTTATGCATTGCCACATTTCAAGTTTATTGTTTATGCTCCTCTCATGTTCATGATCATTTTACCATGTCATGATTATGCTCACCCCATGATGTATTGTTCTTATATATCCTCTTACTGGACTTCTAGCTCACCCCTTTTGATGTATATCCTTAGGTGGCTACATGTACTAAGGAGAGGACAAGTCCCAATAAGAAGCTAGAGAAGATGAAATTAAATAAATGTTTATGGTTGATGTTGTATTTGTTATGTATGGTCCTAGATTGACCAAGACACTAAACCTATGGATCCTCTATGTGTAATACTATTATGTTGTTTATCTTTGAAATGATTTAATAGTAATGTAAGAAAAGGATGGGTCTCTATAGTTGGTATCAGAGGAAAGGTTTAGTTAATTTGGGGATTAGGATTAGTGAACCCTAGAGAAAATCTACAACATGAGACTAAGTACAGGTATGCACACAAGGATATTTACCTAGGGATCCCATATGTTATGTTTTTTGTATAATTGTTTAAATGGATAAGTTATTCATGAATTGTTACTCATGTTTTGTTCTAACCTTTTCTATTTTAGAAAATGGTGGGAACCAGGAGAAATCAGGCCAACAACTCTTGCGAGGACCAATGCAACGATTGCCCGAACAACACCCCCCATGATTTGGGAGGTGGAGTTCAAAACTTCATGGCGATGCTTACCCAAATATCTCGGGTTATTAATAATAACCATAATAACGGGGAACATCCTCCTTCACCAAAGAGGGAGCAACTATCTATCGAATGTTTTATGCAGAAACGACCACCGACGTTTTGTGGATCTTCTGATCCACTAGTTTCGGAACAATGGGTCAACTCCATGGAGAAGATATTTTCTGTTCTTCACTGTTCCGAGATGGAGAAGGTGACTCTAGCCGTTTATCATCTAGATGGAGAGTCCGATCAATGGTGGGATTTGATTAAGAACACCAAGCCAAGGGAGGAAATTGAAGAGATGGAATGGGAAGACTTTAAGATAATTTTTCTTAATAAGTACTTCCCAAGAACACTTCGCACAAAGATGGAGAGAGAATTCATAGAGCTCAATCAAAAGGAAGGAGAATCTGTCACAACCTATGAAGAAAATTTCACAAGGATCGCAAGGTATGATTCGGGTTTTGTTATCAATAATTATAGCAAAATTGATAGATTCTTTAGTGGATTAAAACCACATCTTTGAAAGGCTCTTGCAATTCGAGACTTTGGGAGTTATGAAGAAGTTGTTCGGTGTGCTCTAAAAGTGGAGATGGAGTTTGGAGAATGGTCCCATGGCTATGGTGATAAGAAAAGAAAGATGAAGTTTCAAGCTGGTGGATCTAGTGACAAAGGTGGGAAGAAAAATCGACCCACATGCGAAAAATGATGGAAGTTGCACCATGGAAACTGCCTCAAAGGTACGACGAAATGCTTTAAGTGTGGGAAGGAAGGACACCAAGCTCACGAGTGTCGAAAATACATGAAAATGAAGGATAATGTAGCCGATGAAAGGAGAGAACCACTCGTGGTTCAATGCTACAACTGTAGGGAGCTAGGGAACTATTCAAACCAGTGCACTAAACCTCGAGATCTTGAGGTTAATCAGCACCAACAACCACCAAAGCCAATGGAACAAGGGAAGGATTATGCCATCACTACTGTGGAGGTGGAACATGATAATGAAGTCATACAAGGTACACTTCCTATTCACTCATGAATGGAAAAAGTCTTATTTGATTATGGTTCTACGCATTCTTTTATATCTTTCAAGTTTGCTAGAACTATAGAATCAAAGCCGAGAAACCTTGAAGTAAAGATATCTATAAAAAAACCAAGTGGTGAAATAATTGCAACCCAAGTGTTTGATTCTTCTCCTGTTGACATATGTGGGAAGATTCTTCTGGAAAATCTCGTAATACTTCCCTTGGTGGAATTCGACGCTATAATGGGAATGGATTGGATCTCGTTATACAGAGCACATATCAACTATCGAGAAAAGGAAATATATTTTCATAGTCCGAACCATCCCATGATCCTCTACATATGCAAGGAAGATCATGAATATCCTTTGAAAAATCCTTCAATGATGTGGGTGTTGATTCCCTATGAATAAGCATACCTCGCCCAAATGGTTGAGTCGAAGCAAAGTGCTAACCTTGAGGAAATTCCCATCGTGAGGGAATACAGTGATGTATTTCCCGAAGAGTTACCCGGAATTCCCCTGGATCGTGAGGTAGAGTTCTCAATTGAACTCATACCCGGAGCTACTCATATCTCGAAGTGCCCCTATAGGATGGCTCCTATCGAACTAGAGGAGTTAAAGAAGCAGCTGCAAGAGAATCTGGACAAAGGGTTCATACGCCCTAGTGCATCACCTTGGGGTGCGCCAGTGCTCTTTGTAAAGAAGAAGGATGGAAACATGCGGCTTTGTATTGATTATCGGGAACTCAACAAGAACACCATATAGAACAAGTATCCTCTCCCAAGGATTAATGACTTGTTCTACCAGTTAAGAAAAGCTCAATACTTCTCAAAGGTGGATCTTCATTCTGGATATCATCAAGTAAAGGTGAAGAAGGAAGATATTAATAAGACTGCCTTCCGTACAAGGTATGGGCACTATGAGTTTTTGGTGATTCCATTAGGACTTAATAATGCCCCTGAAATCTTCATGGATTTGATGAATAGAGTCTTTAGACATTACCTAGACAAATTTGTGATAGTGTTTATTGATGATATTCTCATCTACTCCAAGAGCAAGGAGGAACTTGAATAACATCTAAGACTTGTGTTGGCGACATTGAGAAAGGAGAAGTTGTACGCCAAGTTCAGTAAGTGTGACTATTGGATGAATCAAGTCACGTTCTTGGGACATGTGATCTCAAGCGAGGGATTTTCGGTGGACCCTTCAAAGACAAAGGCGATTGCAGAATGTCCCAGGCCCTCTAGTGTCATAGAAATCTGTAGTTTTCTTGGATTAGATGGGTACTATCAACGTTTTGTGAGAAACTTCTCACGATTGTCAAGCTCGCTAACTAAGTTAACAAGGAAAGGGGTAAAGTATGTCTGGACGGATGAATGTGAGGGAAGTTTCAAGGAGATAAAGAGAAGGCTGATCACTGCACCAGTACTCACACTACCGAAAAGTGGATAAAGTTTTGTGATATACTGTGATGCTTCAAAGAAAGGATTGGGTTTTGTACTCATGCAAAATGATAATGTGATAACCTACGCCTCACGATAGTTCAAGGTCCATGAGAAGAACTACTTGACGCATGATCTAGAGCTGGCAGCTGTGATTTTTGCTTTGAAAATCTGGCGGCACTACCTTTATGGCGAGAAGTGTTACATATACACTGACCACAAGAGCCTAAAGTATATATTCACACAAAAGGAGCTCAATATGCATCAAAGGAGATGGTTAGAGCTAATCAAGGATTACGATTTCTCTATTCACTATCATCCTGGAAAGGCGAACAAGGTAGCTGATGCTCTAAGTAGAAAAGAACCTTCTACTCTATCCATGTTGAGGATTGAGAAAGACCCTATCTTCCTGGATATGCAAAGGATGGATTTGGGAATCGTAAGGGCATGAGATACATCCTACCTTGCCCAAATGATTTCACAACCATCCATCTAACATAAGATTAAGGAAGCACAAAAGGATAATGTGGAGATATAAAATAGGGTGAATGTAGTAAAGGAAGGGAAGCTGCAAGAGTTCCATATCGACAATGATGGTGTGATTCGGTTTGGAACGTGGCTTTGTGTGACTTCATCACCAGGGATAAAGAATGAGCTATTGGATAATGCACATAGCTCAACTATCTCTATCCATCCTAGAAGTACCAAGATGTATCGTGATCTCAGAGAACACTTCTGGTGGGATAACATGAAGAAGGAGATTGCAGAATATATATCAAGGTGCTTGGTATGTCAGCAAGTTAAATCTGAGCAACAAAAGTCCAAAGGTATGATGCAGCCATTGCCTATACCCATGTGGAAATGGGAAAATGTTACTATGGACTTTGTCATGGGTCTCCTGAAGACGTCAAAGGGGAATAATGCGATATGTATTGTGGTTGACCGACTCACCAAGACTACCCATTTTATCACAATTCAGGAAGACCTATCGCTTGAACAACTTGCACGAATATATGTGGAGGAAGTGGTGAGACTGCACGGTGTTCCAATCTCAATTTTCTCTGACCGTGATCCAAGGTTCACATCTAAATTCTGGAGGAGCCTTCAACATTCTTTGAGTACTGAATTAAATTTCAGCACTGCCTATCACCCCCAAACCGATGGCCAGTGTGAAAGGACTATTCAGACGCTCGAAGATATGCTAAGAGCATGCTCTCTAGAATTCAAAGGTGGATGAGATCAGCACCCCCCATTGGTTGAGTTCTCATATAACAATAGCTTCCACTCGAGTATTCAGATGGCTCTGTATGATGCTCTTTATGGGAAGCGATGTAGAACTCCAACCTGTTGGGATGAAGTTGGAGAAAGAAAGCTACTTGGACCCGATCATGTGCAGGAGATGACCAAGAAGGTTCAAGTCATCCAGAAACACATCAAAGATGCTCAAAGTCAGCAAAAGAGCTATTCTGACAATTGTCGAAGGGACTTGGAGTTCGAAGTTGGAGATAAAGTCTTCCTTCAAATATCTCCATGGAAGAGAGTCATGAGATTTGGGAAGAAAGGGAAGCTAAGCCCAAGGTACATTGGCCCCTTTAAGATCCTTGATCGTATAAGAGCCGTGGCCTATCGTCTGGAACTTCCACGAAATATGGCTCAAGTTCATGATGTGTTTCATGTATCTCTACTGAGGAAGTACATACCAGACCCCTCACATGTACTAAACTCAGAGGTGGTACAGCTGGATAATGATCTCTCCTATGAGGAGCAGCCGGTAAAATTTTTGGACAGAAGTGATAAGGTTCTACGCAACAAGACTGTAGAGACCCGATGCTTGACGTACATGGACATTACATTACTTTAGCGGAATAGTTAATACATAACAAAAACAGACACACAAGGACCGTAATAGTTTAGTGTCTTTGGAAACATGGAACGTAATCTTTTAATCATGATAAAAGATCTTCAACATCTCCCATAAAGATCTTCCCATTTTTGTTTGCTTACCTAAAATATTTCTTTTCATCCTAGGGGAAAATAAAACATAAAAATGGTGAGCTCAAATTCTCAGTAAGGTTTAGCATGGATAAAATAAAACATACCACATACATTTGATCTTAAAAACATGAACGTAATGTTTAAACATCAAAATCTTGAGCATCAACTCAAAACATGGAAGTACATAAGGCATAAATCATAATGAAACATAAATCATGATAACATAGCATGAGAATAAAACATATAATTGTGGAATCCATTAATCACATGTAATGATTTCCACAGTAGCCAAGGCATTGCTGCCAAGACCATCTTAGTGGACAAAGTCCCTTTCTGAATCGAGTTCACTCATCGTTTCAGTCCTGTAACACTGAACCAGATTAACTTACCATTCCAGCCATGTCTATCTCATGAGATATAAATCTTTACCCAATGCATTAGAGGGAGATATAGGTCCCACACATCTCATAATGAAATCATTCTTACTTGTGCCACAATATAAACATAAATCATTCATCATAACCCAAAGAATAAAATGGGTTTCATAAACATCATCCCATCATCACATAATTCACAAAAAAGAAATGGATATCATTTCATAATAATAAAAGTTAAACCATTTTAATCATAGAGAAATGATACTTGAAACATACACATGTTAAATAATTTCATCTTAGTTGAAAATGGTTTTGATAAAACACTTGAAATGAATTCTTGAGGAAAATATCCTTTTTTCTTCAAAATAATTTTCTTTTCACAAAATGTCAAGAAATTTTAAAAGAAAAGTATTTTATTGAAAATATTCATGAAATATTTTGGAGGAAGCTTCATGAAAATAAGGCTTTATAAAACCATAAAAATCCTTTCTTGCTGTATAGGTTAAAAAAGACATTCTTCTCGTACTTTTGCAGGAAATGTCAAAAAAGTACCTCGTAACGTAAACAAAAGAAAGATTCCTTACAAAACATGTAGTAAAAGTCAAAAATGGGTAAAAACGACTTTAAACATACATGAAAACACTTTTATAAAACATGTACATGATATAAATAACCCCAGTAAATACTTGCAAATAAGCAATCTCATATACACATGAGATTTGCAAAATTATCCCTTACCTTAGGTCTGATATGCTTCGTACGTATCCGGACCTCATGTAATATGATTTAAATAATGTCATTGACTTATTACAGAATCATATTCATTGTTATGATATCATATATGGTTCACTTATGACTTTATATTACCCATTATTTTGTAAATTCCATGTTAAAGATAGTTTTGGGTAAAATCGTTTCATTTGTTGTCCGTGTTTTGACTTGTAATTTTTCATATGATTACTTAGATCATGATTACTTAAATCCAGAATATTAAACATGATTTATATATAATATATATTCAGAATATACATGTATATAATATATCTATAAGTGGAAAAAATACACCATTCATGGAGACGGTAGGCCGTACGTACGCATGAACGTTGTTTTCGTTTCCTCATTAAATTGAATGGAAATTATTTGGATGACATACATATAAATATAAATCAATCCAGTATCATTATTATTTCATATATTTCATGATTAATTATAATATATACTTTATAATCATTTATGAATGGTTAATCCTTGAGAATGAATATCATCGCATCGTGGAGACAGTATTCCGTACGTACGCACGAGCGATGATATCGTTCCCATGATCGTGGAATTTTATTGGAGTGTATGTATACTATTACTGAATAAATATCACTTTACAATAATCATATATAGTTCTTATTTACACCATTATACCCATTCATGTAAGGTGGTGGTGGAAAATAGATTACACCACGGTGTGGACACGATATTCCGTACGTACGCACGTGCGGTGATTTCGTTTTCCGTAGGATGGATTGATGGTGAAATAGGGTTGTTTCATACTTATAATAACATATCAGTATGTGAGTGATACTGATGTTATTACTTCATAATGAAACAACCTATGAAGAAGAAGTGTAAGAAGAAATAAAGTTGAAAGAATCGGTAAAGGACATTACCTCTTCTTTGAAGCACCTCTTTGAGACCTCCTCTTAGGGAACTAAAATTGGTCTTTGAAGAATACCAGGACCTCTAGGATGTTTCTAGGGATGTGGAGAAGAGAATTGGGTAGGGGTTAACCGAGATTGAAGGCTCAAAGTGGTGTGTGGAAGAGAGGGGGGAGGTTCCCTTTTATAAGGGAGGAGAGGGGCACCTTTGGAATTCTTAAAAATATTAAATTATAATAATTCTAACCCCACATAACAACCTCCAAAAATTACTCATATTAGAATATTAGATGATATAGGGTTGTAATAACATCAAACAATAAAATTTAGACATGTTTGGATCTTATTTTAAACCTTATCAATTTTATTTATCCTTATTTAATCTATTTAAGTTTATTTGTGGTAATAAAATTCTAAATTTTAAATTATAAAAAATAATTACTTATTTGTTGTGAATATTCCATAATTATTTACTTTATAACATTATAAACAATATAAATTTAAATTTATAATTTTTAAAGATTTTTGTGATTTTTAAACAATTTTATAATATGATATTTTTATAAAATAACAATAGTGTCAATTTTGAAACTATTCATTTATTTGAATATATATAGAAGATATGTTCGAAATAAAAGATTTAATAGATTCATAAAAGGTCATATGTGTCTATAAATTTAGTGGATCACATTAAATAGTACATATAATATTTATTTTATTATTTTTAAAACCATTTATTTTATTTATCTCTTAAACAAATAATTACTACAACATTTTTGTATAATTATTTAATATACTGATTTGTTACATAAAAATTATAAATAAAATCCTATGATGAAGATAAATCTATTACCCGTCACAATAATACTTTTACTCGATTTATCATCTTAAAATAACAATATTTAAATTTTTATATTTATTAAATTATGAAGGTGACAACTTTGGCATCATTTAAAATAAAATAATATAAGTGTCATAATCACTTTTATATGGCTCCAAACGGTTATATATTAGGTAATTTCATGATTAAGGTGTATATATACACTACCAATAAGGTTTGGTCTGGTGTTTGGGGCTTTTAATGGGTATTAGTATTTCAATAAAAACTGTTTTACTTATTTTTCACTTAATAAATAATTTCTGTATCATTAATGTATCACCCTTAATGACAATTATTTAATCCCTAAAAATTCTAAATAAATTATCATGATGTAGATAATTTTATTATATTTCTGGAGACTATTCATGTTTGAAGTTTTATGATGTTTATCACTAAATTAAAATTATTATACTTATAATATTTAAGAGAGTGACATGTTGTCACTTTCTTTGGTTTTAATAATAATTAAATTATTTTCATGGTCAAAAGTGAATAAAATGAATCTAATACGACCCTTAGGTTATATGGCTCTAATTTTATCCATCCAATAGAATTTTCACATGTGTTAGGGTAATTTTATAATATTATATTTACCCTTAATTACCCGATCTACCTTTAACTATGGTAAATAAAATTTACTGTAGTTACTATTCATAATTCCCAAAAATAAAAAGTAGCTTATTAACAAAATTTGGACCCACTTATTCCAAATATTAAATCCATTTTTCCAAATTCAATACACAAATGTTTCTGAAATTAAATTAAAATTAATCCCATTGTAGAAAGAAAATAGGTTTTTCTTTAAAACATTGCAAAAGATTGAATTGATTTAAACAACGAATTTAATGTAACATCAATGCTAATTACATAAATTATATTAAATGGAAAAAATATATTCTATTTATACTTTAAACCATTCAATATTATAATTTAACCATATAAATTATTGCGATGAAAAAAATTTGTTTTTAATTAAAATATTGCGTATTTTTACTATTCATCAAAATATGAAAGTTACCAGAATAATATGAAAAATTTATCCAAAGTAAATTTTTATTTCTTGATTCCAAGAAGAATTTTATTTTGTCAAATTTAACTTATAAACATGTCAAAAACTAGATTTAAATTGGGTGCGCCATCACAAGGCGGCAAAATTGCATTTTTTGAAAAATACTAATTTTACCCGAAAAAATTATTTTGTTCTTATACCATGTTCCAGAAAATGTGTAAGATGAATAATAATGTTATAAAATTAAAAATTTAGTTAATAATATTCATAATAGCTAGTTCTTAATAATATTATAATAATATATCGTTGTTTAGTAAAACCCGGTATTGCGTACAACACACGCTATCGAGGAAGGTCGTGATTACGTATAATGAAAGCCAAGTCAGGGTTGCGTGTTGTGCAAGAATCCTTCGTTGTTTTGTATAACATAATACAAACATATTTCATTTATACATTGAATATATATATATATATATACTCAATGTTTCGTAGAATAACTATTATCAAAATTGTGTGTAACATGATCCAAGAATAGTGTTGCGTATACTGCAAGCTAATACGATGTTGCGTATAGTGCAAGGTAATCTTGGTGTAGCATACAACACAAGACATTAATGAAATTAAAAATAATATTTTTTATAAAATCTCGGGGTGTTACATTCTACCCCCCTTAAAATGAATTTCGCCCTCGAAATTCGTCGGGGTTATAAATGGTTTACTATTCGAAAGTTTCTTTAATAGAAACCCACATCATAAAAACGAATACCAAAACCAATCTTTAAAAATAATAGTATTAAATGTAATGGTTACCCAAATAAACTAATCACTAGTTTTCCACATAGGTGAAAATATGGATATCGAAGAGAAATCTAACCATCATGTTCTGATGGAGAGTGGTAGAGAACATGGCTATGGAAAAGCTAGCAATCACAAAGCCATAAATTTGTGACGATCTAAGGTACCATCTGATTCATCAGATATAAGAGCACTAGGACAACATTTTTGTTTTTCAAGATCATTTCCCTAAAGTTGATGAAATTGGAATTAGAAGAAATACTTTCTTGATTTTGGTATAGTCTCACTGTTGGTCGTTCTTTGGACAATTTCCACTTCATCTCTTAAAGAAATGAAGTTGAATTTGTCATTCGTGATGTGTCAGCAGATCATGTGATAGAATGATGGGTCATTCCATCTGTCTCAAACAAAAGGTTAGATAAGTTATCAAAAAATACATAAGTCCATCTATAGTGAGATTAATCCTATATGTTTCTTAAAATGGACTTATACCTCATATATCATACTGCTTAATATTATAAAACTAGTTTCTACTAAACAGGGACTTCCTGTATGCCAGTGGTAGGCGATAAGGGCCAGTCGTACTTCGGTTGTGGGTTCGATTCCCACAGCCTTGTCTGACACGATGGGCTGTCACCCGTCCTACAGGTTGTCCTTTTTCTAAAACTATATTACTATAACATCCCATCAATAATATCGAAAAAAATTTATCCTTAAACAATACTATCTTATGTCCAACATAATCCATTCCAATCTTTAGGCTTATCTATAATACTACAGTCCACTCTCATATTATAGTGAAAATGATTACCAGAGATTTCATATAACAAGCATGTCAATTCCATCGTTGATCCCCATATATCATAAGATATGTCTTATTGGTCACATTCCAAACATTTGAAGGCCTTAATCATGTATTCTTTTGAAAATTGAATACCCATTGAATCTTAGTGAAAACATGAATGCTGTCAAAAGTTATCTCTTTCCACATACCAAAATCCAAAAAATCTATATACTCAAACAATGATATAACCTTCTCCTTATATCAGTCATGAGCTCATGAATACTATCAAACATTTAATTTTCTCATTATCCCTTCATTATTGCGCATATCATCTACTTTCCAAAAATATCTGAATAACCTTTCATGGATAATGGTACCATTAATCATACACTTTTGAAACTTAAGGAAAGACAACAGTGTAAAAATCCTTAGATGTCTCTTTATTCCATAGTACCATGAGATTACTTATACAACGTTACACTTGATAAACATGTAATCATTCCACTACCTTCTTAAACCATTGACCGAGCTTCAACAATTCTTTCATCTCACATATCATTTGCAGTCTCTTCATCATCATCAACATAAATACTACCCATACAACCGTACTGATTCTCTTCACGAGACTTTTCCTTAGGTAATTGGTTTTTATAATGCCCATACATTCCACATTTAAAACATTTAACCATTTTTGATGTCGTAGCAATACCATTATCCTCATCCATGGTGTTAACTGAAACGTTTCCTTTGCACTTACTGGCTTCGTGTCCTTCTATTCCACACCCAAAGCATCTTCCAGTTCCCTTGAAACAATATCCCCTATTCCTCTTCCCACATGATTTTCATGAGGGAGATTGAACTTTCTTTCCTCTACGATCATCATGAAACTCCATCTTTATCTTATTATCTGAGTCAGGAAACTTACCAAAGTTGAGATTATTGATCATATTATGAGATTTCTGATTAGGCATAATAACGATGATTGGACTTCCAAATCCCATTTCATTTGGTTTCTCATGAAGAATATCTTTCCATTGTCCATTATATCCTCCATTATCATGAATCTTCATGTTTCCATCCATTTTCTAAAACCCAAAAAGAATAGTGTGAGAGGCAAAAATCATGCTAGGGAAAACAACATAGTAAAGGGGGAGTGCCCTCAATATCTAACATCTTAGGTTTAATTCTAAGATTGTTACCGTAATTCTAGGAATATAACCTATACGTATACTTATCCTTAGGTACATCCCTAGACATACCTTAGAAATATCTATACGGATCTCACTAATGTTTTCGCATACTAGTTTCCGAAGGTTGACTAAACCTTTCCTCTAATTCCAACTGTAGAGACCCGATGCTTGACGTACATGGACATTACATTACTTTAGCGGAATTGTTAATACATAACAAAAACAGACACACAAGGACCGTAATAGTTTAGTGTCTTTGGAAACATAGAACGTAATCTTCTAATCGTGGTGAAAGATCTTCAACATCTCCCATAAAGATCTTCCAATTTTTGTTTCCTTTCCTAAAATCTTTCTTTTAATGCTGGGGGAAAAGAAAACATAAAAAGGGTGAGCTCAAATGCTCAGTAATGGTTAGCATGGATAAAATAAAACATACCACATACATTTGATCTTAAAAACATGAACGTAATGTTTAAACATCAAAATCTTGAGCAACGACTCAAAACATGGAAGTACATAAGGCATAGATCATAATGAAACATATATCACGATAACATAGAATGGGAATAAAACATGTAATTGTGGCATCCATTAATTACATGTAATCATTTCCATAGTATCCAAGGCATTGCTGCCAAAACCATCTTAGTGGACAAAGTCCCTTTCTGAATCGAGTTCACTCCTCGTTTCAGTCCTGTAACACTGAACCAGATTAACTTACCATTCCAGCAATGTCTATCTCATGAGATATAAATCTTTACCCAATGCATTTGAGGGAGATATATTTCCCACCCATCTCATAATGAAATCATTCTTACTTGTGCCACAACATAAACATAAATCATTCATCATAACCCAACGAATAAAATGGGTTTCATAAACATCATCCCATCATCACATAATTCACATAAAAGAAATGGATATCATTTCATAATAAGAAAAGTGAAACCATGTAAATCATATAGACATGATACTTGAAATATACACATGTGAAATAATTTCATCTTTGATGAAAATGGTTTTGATAAAACACTTGAAATGAATTCTTGAGGAAAATATCCTTTTTTCTTCAAAATGATTTTCTTTTAAAAAAATGTCAAGAAATTTTAAAAGAATAGGGTTTTATTTAAAATAGTCATGAAATATTTTCGAGGAAGCTTCATGAAAATAAGGCTTTGTAAAACCGTAAAAATCCTTTCTTGTTGTATACGTTAAAAAAGACATTCTTCTCGTACTTTTGCCGGAAATGTCAAAAAATTACCTCGTAACATAAACAAAAGAAAGATTCCTTACAAACCATGTAGTGAAAGTAAAAAATGGGTAAAAATGAATTTAAACATACATGAAAACACTTTTATAAAACATGTAAATGATATAAATAGCCCTAGTAAATACTTGCGAATAAACAATCTCAGATAAACATGAGATTTGCAAAATTATCCCTTACCTTAGGTCCGATATGCTTCGTACGTATCTGAACCTCCAGTAATATGATTTAAATAATGTCATTGACTTATTACAGAATCATATTCATTGTTATGATATCATATATGGTTCACTTATGACTTTATATTACCTGTTCTTTTGTAAATTCCATGTTAAAGAGCATTTTGGGTAAAATCGTTTCATTTGTCGTCCGTGTTTTGACTTGTAATTATTCATACAATTACTCAGATCATGATTACTTAATTCCAGAATATTAAACATGATTTATATATAATATATATTCAGAATATACATGTATATAATAGATTGATAAGTGGAAATAAATACACCATTCATGGAGACGGTAGGTCGTACGTACGCATGAACGTTGTTTTCGTTTCCTCATTGAATTGAATGGAATTAATTGGATGACATAAATATATATATAAATAAATTCAGTATCATTATTATGTAATATATTTCATGATTACTTATTATATATACTTTATAATCATTTATGAATGGTTAATCATTGAGAATGAATCTCATCGCGTCGTGGAGACTGTATTCCGTACGTACGCACGAGTGATGATATCGTTCCCATGATCGTGGAATTTTATTGGAGTGTATGTATACTATTACCGAATCAATATCACTTTAAAATAATCATATATAGTTATTCTTTACACAATTATACCCATCCATGTAAGGTGGTGGTGGAAAATAGATTACACCACGGTGTGGAGACGGTATTCCGTACGTACGCACGCGCGGTGATTTTGTTTTCCATAGGATGGATAGATGGTGAAATAGGGTTGTTTCATACTTATAATAACATATCAGTATGTGATTTATACAGATTTTATTACTTCATAATGAAACAACCTATGAATAAGAAGTGTAAGAATAAATAAAGTTGAAAGAATCAGTAACAGACATTACCTCTTCTTTGAAGTGCCTCTTTGAGACCTCCTCTTAGGGAACTAAAATTGTTCTTTGAAGAAGACCAAGACCTCTAGGATGTTTCTAGGGAAGTGGAGAAGAGAATTGGGCAGGGGTTGGCCGAGCTTGAAGGCTCCAAGTGGTGTGTGGAAGAGAGGGAGGAGGTGCCCTTTTATAAGGGAGGAGAGGGGCACCTTTGGAATTCTTAAAAATAGTAAATTATAATAAATCTAACCCCACATAAAAACCTCCAAAAATGACTCATATTGGAATATTAGATGAGATAGGGTTGTAATAGCATCAAAAAATCAAATTTAGTCATGTTTGGATCATATTTTAAACCCTATGATTTTGATTTATCCTTATTTAATCTATTTAAGTTTATTTGTGGTAATAAACTTCTAAATTTTAAATTATGACAAATAATTAATTATTTGTTGTGAATTTTCCATACTTTGTTACTTTATAATATTATAGACCATATAAATTTATAATTTATAATTTTTAAATATTTTTGTGATTTTTAAACAATTTTATAATATGATATATTTATAAAATAACAATAGTGTCAATTTTGAAACTATTCATTTATTTGAATATATATAGAAGATATGTTCTAACTAAAAGCTTTAATAGATTAATAAAAGGTAATATGTATATATAAAATTATTTTATTACATTAAATAGTTCATATAATATTTATTTTATTATTTTTAAAACCATTTATTTGGTTTATCTCTTAATAAAATAATTACTACAACATTTTTGTATAATTATTTAATATACTGATTTGTTGCATAAAAATTAAAAATAAAATCCTATGATGACTATAAATCTATTACCTTTCACAATAATAATTGTACTCGAATTTATCATCTTAAAATCACTATATTTAAATTTTTTTATTTATTAAATTATGAATGTGACAACTTTGGCATCATTTAAAATAAAATAATATAAGTGTCATAATCACTTTTATAAGGCTACAAACGGTTATATATTAGGTCATTTCATGATTAAGGTGTAGATATACACTACCAATAAAATTTTTTCTGGTTTTTGGGCATTTTAATGGGTAATATAATTTCAATAAAAACTGTATTACTTATTTTTCACTTAATAAATAATTTCTGTATCATTAATGTATCACCATTAATGCCAATTATTTAAACCCCAAAAATTATAAATAAATTATCATGATGTAGATAATTTTATTATATTTCTAGAGACTATTAACGTTCTAAGATTTATTATGTTTATCACTAAATTAAAATTTTTATACTTATAAGATTTAAGAGAGTGACATGTTGTCACTTTCTTTTGTTTTAATAATAATTAAGTTATTTTCATGGTCAAAAGTCCATAAAATGAATATAATCCGACCCTTAGGTTATATTTATCCAGTGTTAGCCATCCAATAGAGTTTTTTCATGTGTTAGGGTAATTTTATAATATTATATTTACCCTTAATTACCAGATTTAACTTTAACTATGGTAAATAAAATTTACCGTAGTTACTATTCATAATTACCAAAAATAAAAAGTATCTTATTAACATAATTTAGACCCACTGATTCCAAATATGGAATCCATTTTTCCAAATTAAATACACAAAAGTTGCATAAATTAAATTAAAATTAATCCCGTTGTCGAAAGAAAACAGGTTTTTCTTTAAAACATTGCAAAAGATTGAGTTGATTTAACCTACGAATTTAATGTAAAATCAATGATAATGACATACATTATATTAAATGATAAAAATATATTCTATTTATACTTTAAACCATTAAATATTATAATTTAACCATATAAATTATTGCGATGAAAAAAAGATGTTTTTAATTAAAATATTGCGTGTTTTAACTATTTATCCAAATATGAAAGTTACCAGAATAATATGAAAAATGTATCCAAAGTAAATTTTTATTTCTTGATTCCAAAGAAGAATTTTATTTTGTAAAATTGAACTTATAAACATATCAAAAACTAGATTTAATGTGGGTGCTCCATCAAAAGGCGGCAAAATTGCATTTTTTGAAAAATACTTATTTTACCCGAAAAATTTATTTTGTTCTTATACAATGTTCTAGAAAATGTGTAAGATGAATAATAATGTTTTAAAATTAAAAATTTAGTTAATACTATTCATAACGGCTAGTTCATAATAATATTATAATAATATATCATTGTTTAGTAAAACTCGGTATTGCGTACAACACACGCTATCAAGGAAGGTCACGATTGCGTATAATGCAAGCCAGGTCAGGGTTGCGTGTTGTGAAAGAATTATTCATTGTTTCGTATAACATAATCCAACAATATTTCATTTATACATTGAATATATATATATATATATATACTCAATGTTGCGTAGAATAACTATTATCAAAATTGTGTGTAACACGATCCAAGAATAGTGTTGCATATACTGCAAGCTAATAAGGTGTTGCGTATAGTGCAAGGTAATCTTGGTGTAGAATACAACACAAGACATTAATGAAATTAAAAATAATATTTTTTATAAAATCTCGGGGTGTTACATTCTACCCCCCTTAAAATGAATTTCTCCCTCAAAATTCGTCATGGTTATAAATGGTTTACTATTTGAAAGTTTCTTTAATAGAAACTCACATCGTAAAAAGGAATACCAAAAACAATCTTTAAAAATAAAAGTATGAAACGTAATGGTTACCCAAATAAACTAATCACTGGGTTTCCACATAGGTGAAAATATGGATATGGAAGAAAAATCTAACCATCATGTTTTGATGGAGAGTGGTAGAGAACATGGCTATGGAAAAGCCAGCAATCACAAAGCTATAAATTTGTGACGATCTAAGGTACCATCTGATTCATCAGATATAAGAGCACTAGGACAACATTTTTGGTTTTCAAGATCATTTCCCTATAGTTGATGAAATTTGAATTAGAAGAAATACTTTCGTGATTTTGGTATAGTCTCACCGTTGGTATTTCTTTGGACAATTTCCACTTCATCTCATAAAGAAATGAAGTTGAATTTTTCATTCGTGATGTGTTAGCAGATCATGTGATAGAATGATGGGTCATTCCATCTGTCTCAAACAAAAGGTCAGAAAAGTTATCAAAAAATACATAAGTCCATCTATAGTGAGATTAATCATATATGGTTCCTAAAATGGACTTATACCTCATATATCATATTGCTTAATATAAATAAACTAGTTTCTACTAAACAGGGACTTCCTGTAGGCCAGTGGTAGGCGATAAAGTCCAGTCGCACTTCGGTTGTGGGTTCGATTCCCACAGCCTTGTCCGTCGCAATGGGATGTCGCCCGTCCTACTGGTTTCCCTTCTTCTAAAACTATATTACTATAACATCCCATCAATAATATCAAAAAAACATCTATCCTTAAACGATACTAACTTATGTCCCACATAATCCATTCCAATCTTTAGGATTATCCATAATACTGCAGTCCACTCTCATATTAAAGTGAAAATGATTACCAGAGATTTTATATAACAAGCTTGTCAATTCCATCGTTGATCCCCATATATCATAAGATATGTCTTGTTGGTCACATTCCAAACATTTCAAGGCATTAATCATGTATTCTCTTGAAAAATGAATACCCATTGAATCTTAGTGAAAACATGAATGCTGTCAAAATTTATCTCTTTCCACATACCAAAATCCAAAAAATCTATATACTCAAACCATGATATATCCTTCTCCTTATATCAGTCATGAGCTCATGAATACTATCAAACATTTAATTTTCTCCTTATCCCTTCATTATGCGCATATCATCTACTTTCCAAAAATATCTGAATAACCTTTCATGGTTAATGGTACCATTAATCATACAGTTTAGAAACTTAAGGAAAGACAACAGTGTAACAATCCTTAGATGTCTCTTTATTCCATAGTACCATGAGATTACTTATACAAAATTACACTTGATAAACATGTAATCATTCCACTACCTTCTTAAACCATTAACCGAGATTCAACAATTCTTTCATCTCACATATCATTTGCAGTCTCTTCATCATCATCAATATAAATACTACCCATACAACTGTACTGATTCTCTTCACGAGACTTTTCCTTAGGGCATTGGTTTGAATAATGCCCATACATTCCACATTTAAAACATTTAACCATTGTTGATGTCGTAGCAATACCATTATCCTCATCCATGTTGTTAACTAAACCTTTTCCTTTGCACCTACTGGATTCGTGTCCTTCTTTTCCACACCCAAAGCATCTTCCAGTTCCCTTGAAACAACCTCCCCTATGCCTCTTCCCACATGATTTACATGAGGGAAATTGAACTTTCTTTCCTCTATGATCATCATGAAACTCCATCTTTCTCTTATTATCTGAGTCAGGAAACTTACCAAAGTTGAGATTATTGATCATATTATGAGATTGCTGATTAGGCATAATAACGATGTTTGGACTTCCAAATCCCATTTCATTTGGTTTCTCATGAATAATATCATTCCATTGTCCATTATATCCTCCATTATCATGATTCTTCCTGTTTCCATCCATTTTCTAAAAACCAAAAAGAATAGTGTGAGAGGCAAAAATCATTCTAGGGAAAACAACATAGTAAAGGGGGAGTACCCTCAATATCTAACATCTTAGGTTTAATTCTAAGATCGTTACCATAATTCTAGGACTATAACCTATACGTATACTTATCCTTAGGTACATCCCTAGATATACCTTAGAAATATCTCTAGGGATCTCACTAACGTTTTCGCATCCAAGATTCCAAAGGATGACTAAACCTTTCCTCTAATACCAACTATAGAGACCCGATGCTTGACGTACATGGACATTACATTACATTAGCGGAATAGTTAATACATAACAAAAACAGACACACAAGGATCGTAATAGTTTAGTGTCTTTGGAAACTTGGAACGTAATCTTCTAATCGTGGTGAAAGATCTTCAACATCTCCTATAAAGATCTTCGCATTTTTGTTTCCTTACCTAAAATCTTTCTTTTAATCCTGGGGGAAAAGAAAACATAAAAAGGGTGATCTCAAATTCTCAGTAAGGGTTAGCATGGATAAAATAAAACATACCACATACAGTTGATCTTAAAAACATGAACGTAATGTTTAAACATAAAAATCATGAGCAACAACTCAAAACATGGAAGTACATAAGGCATAGATCATAATGAAACATATATCATGATAACATATCATGGGAATAAAACATGTAATTTTGGCATCCATTAATCACATGTAATGATTTCCATAGTAGCCAAGGCATTGCTGCCAAGACCATCTTAGTGGACAAAGTCCCTTTCTGAATCAAGTTCACTCCTCGTTTCAGTCCTGTAACACTGAACCGGATTAACATATCATTCCATCCATGTCTATATCATGAGATATAAATCATTACCCAATGCATTGGAGGGAGATATAGGTCCCACCTATCTCATAATGAAATCATTCTTACTTGTGCCACAACATAAACATAAATCATTCATCATAACCCAAAGAATAAAATGGGTTTCATAAACATCATCCCATCATCACATAATTCACATAAAAGAATGGATATCATTTCATAATAAGAAAATTGAAACCATGTAAATAATATATACATGATACTTTAAACATACACATGTGAAATAATTTCATCTTAGATGAAAATGGTTTTGATAAAACACTTGAAATGAATTCTTGAGGAAAATATCCTTTTTTCATCAAAATAATTTTCTTTTCACAAAATGTCAAGAATTTTTAAAAGAAAAGTATTTTATTGAAAATAGTCATGAAATATTTTGGAGGAAGCTTCATGAAAATAAGGCTTTATAAAACCGTAAAAATCCTTTCTTGCTGTATACGTTAAAAAAGATATTATTCTCGTACTTTTGCCGGAAATATCAAAAAAGTACCTCGTAACGTAAAAAAAAGAAAGCTTCCTTACAAACCATGTAGTAAAAGTCAAAAATGGGTAAAAAAGACTTTAAAAATACATGAAAACACTTTTATAAAACATGTACATGATATAAATAGCCCTAGTAAATACTTGCGAATAAGCAATCTCGGATAAACATGAGATTTGCAAAATTATCCCTTACCTTAGGTCTGATATGCTTCGTACGTATATGAACCTCCTGTAATATGATTTAAATAATGTCATTGACTTATTACAGAATCATATTCATTGTTATGATATCATATATGGTTCACTTATGACTTTATATTAACTGTTCTTTTGTAAATTCCATGTTAAAGAGCGTTTTGGGTAAAATCGTTTCATTTGTCGTCCGTGTTTTGACTTGTAATTATTCATATGATTACTTAGATCATGATTACTTAATTCCAGAATATTAAACATGATTTATATATAATATATATTCAGAATATAAATGTATATAATTGATCTATAAGTGGAATGAAATACACCATTCATGGAGACGGTAGGTCGTACGTACGCATGAACGTTGTTTTCGTTTCCTCATTGAATTGAATGGAATTAATTGGATGACATACATACATATATATAAATAAATATAGTATCATTATTATGTAATATATTTCATTATTACTTATTATATATACTTTATAATCATTTATGAATGGTTAATCATTGAGAATCAATCTCATCGCGTCGTGGAGACGGTATTCCGTACGTATGCACGAGCGATGATATCGTTCCCATGATCGTGGAATTGTATTGGAGTGTATGTATACTATTAACAAATCAATATCACTTTACAAAAATCATATATAGTTATTATTTACACCATTATACCCATCCATGTAAGGTGGTGGTGGAAAATAGATTACACCACGGCGTGGAGATGGTATTCCGTACGTACACACACGCGGTGATTTCATTTTCTGTAGGATGGATAGATGGTGAAATAGGGTTGTTTAATATTTATAATAACATATCATTATGTGAGTGATACTGATGTTATTACTTCATAATGAAACAACCTAAGAAGAAGAAGTGTAGGAAGAAATAAAGTTTAAAGAATCGGTAACGGACATTACCTCTTCTTTGAAGCGCCTCTTTGAGACCTCCTCTTAGGGCACTAAAATTGGTCTTTGAAGAAGACCAGGACCTATAGTATGTTTCTAGGGAAGTGGATAAGAGAATTGGGCAGGGGTTGGCCGAGCTTGAAGGCTCCAAGTGGTGTGTGGAAGAGAGGGAGGAGGTTCCCTTTTATAAGGGAGGAGAGGGGCACCTTTGGAATTCTAAAAAATATTAAATTATAATAAATATAAACCCACATAAAAACCTCCAAAAATGACTCATATTAGAATATTAGATGATATAGGGTTGTAATATCATCAAACAATCAAATTTATACATGTTTGGATATTATTTTAAACCTTATCATTTTGATTTATCCTTATTTAATCTATTTAAGTTTATTTGTGGTAATAAAATTATAAATTTTAAATTATAACAAATAATTACTTAATTGTTGTGAATTTTCCATAATTGGTTAATTTATAACATTATAGACCATATAAATTTAAATTTATAATTTTTAAATATTTTTTTGATTTTTAAACAATTTTATAATATGATATTTTTATAAAATAACAATAGTGTCAATTTTGACACAATTCATTTATTTGAATATATACAGAAGATATGTTCGAAATAAAAGCTTTAATAGATTCATAAAAGGTCATATGTATCTATAAAATTAGTTGATCACATTAAATAGGTCATATAATATTTATTTTATTATTTTTAAAACCATTTATTTGGTTTATCTCTTAATAAAATAATTACTACAACATTATTGTATAATTATTTAATATACGGATTTGTTGCATAAAAATTAAAACTAAAATCCTATGATGAAGATAAATATATTAACTTTCACAATAATACTTGTAATCGAATTTATCATCTTAAAATCACAATATTTAAATTTTTATATTTATTAAATTATGAAGGTGAAAACTTTGGCATAATTTAAAATAAAATAATATAAGTGTCATAATCACTTTTATAAGGCTCCAAATGGTTATATATTAGGTAATTTCATGATTAAGGTGTATATATATACTACCAATAAGATTTGGTCTGGTTTGTGGGCATTTTAATTGGTATTATTATTTCAATAAAAACTCTATTACTTATTTTTCACTTAATAAATAATTTCTATATCATTAATGTATCACCATTAATGACAATTATTTAATCCCTAAAAATTCTAAATAAATTATCATGATGTAGAAAAGTTTATTATCTTTCTGGAGACTATTCATGATCTATGATTTATGATGTTTATAACTAATTTAAAATTATTATACTTATAAGATTTAAGAGAGTGACATGTTGTCACTTTCTTTGGTTTTAATAATAATTAAGTTATTTTCATGGTCAAAAGTCCATAAAATGAATCTAATACGACCCTTAGGTTATATGGCTCTACTTTAATCCATCCAATAGAATTTTGGCATGTTTTAGGGTAATTTTATAATATTATATTTACCCTTAATTACACGATTTACCTTTAACTATGGTAAATAAAATTTACCATAGTTACTATTCATAATTCCTAAAATTAAAAAGTAGCTTATTAACATAATTTGGACCCACTGATTCAAAATATGGAATCCATTTTTCCAAATTCAATACACAAAAGTTTCAGAAATTAAATTAAAATTAATCCCGTTGTCGAAAGAAAATGAGGTTTTCTTTAAAACATTGCAAAAGATTGAATTGATTTAACTTACGAATTTAATGTAAAATAAATGCTAATGAAATACATTATATTAAATGCAAAAAATATATTCTATTTATACTTTAAACCAGTCAATATTATAATTTAACCATATAAATTATTGAGATGAAACAAAGTTGTTTTTAATTAAAATATTGCGTGTTTTTACTATTCATCAAAATATGAAAGTTACCAGAATAATATGAAAAATTTATCCAAAGTAAATTTTTATTTCATGATTCCAAAGAAGAATTTAATTTTGTCAAATTGAACTTATAAACATGTCAAAAAAATAGATTTAAAGTGGGTGCGCCATCAAAAGGCGGAAAAATTGCATTTTTTGAAAAATACTTATTTTACCCGAAAAATTTATTTTGTTCTTATAACATCTTCTAGAAAATGTGTATGATGAATAATAATGTTATAAAATTCAAAATTTAGTTAATAATATTCATAACATCTAGTTCATAATAATATTATAATAATATATCATTGTTTAGTAAAACCCGATATTGCGTACAACACACGCTATCGAGGAAGGTTGCGATTGCGTATAATGCAAGCCAAGTCAGGGTTGCGTGTTGTGCAAGAATCCTTCACTGTTTCGTATAACATAATCCAACCATATTTAATTTATACATTGAATATATATATATATACACTCAATGTTGCGTAGAATAACTATTATCAAAATTTTGTGTAACACGATCCAAGAATAGTGTTGCGTATACTGCAAGCTAATACGGTGTTGTGTATAGTGCAAGGTAATCTTGGTGTAGCATACAACCCAAGACATTAATGAAATTAAAAAGAATATTCTTCATAAAATCTCGGGGTGTTACAAAGACATCCCGCCTTGTCAAATTTTTGTGAAGGAACCATAAGTTTGAGGAAGCAACTTGGGAACCAGAAGAGGCAATGAAAGAGAAGTACCCTCACCTGTTTGTGTAAAGTGAAATTTCGGGGTCGAAATTTTTTTAAGGGGGGAGGAATGTAACGACCCAAATTATTTCAATAGAAAATTACCTTCTTATAATTATGTCATAAAAACTCAAAATAATGAACTACTAAGTGATAAGTGACCTTTAAATTTAATTTTGTCACCCCTATGGTTGGAATTTTAAAAATCCGAAATACACGGTTGTGCTCAAGATAGTTTTTGGAGTCTAATGAAACAAAAATAATTTTTGGTGAATAGTAACCTACCCTTATGAATAGTAATATGACCCTTATGAATAGTCAATAAGAGTAACATTACCTAGGAATAATAAAATAAAAATTAGACATCATAGAAAGTGATAATTTGACCTTAGTAAACGTTTTTGGTATTTTATAATTCATAAATAATTAATTATAATTAATTAATTAATTTAAATGAATATTTATTTTCCTGAAATATATTCTTAAATTATTGAATCAATGTCTAATAGTTTTTAGATAATTTTCTAAGACCCTACGTAATTTTTGAAAGAACTATAAAATCAGTTTTAATCTTAAAACTATTTTTTTATGTAAATTATGATTTTAATTAAATATTAAATTAATAATATTGAGAAAATTATTTTTGAGAAATGGACTTCATTTTTGGATTCTACACGTCGAAAAATGGGTGGGGTAAATTTTTGGGAATTTTCTGAGATACTTGAATTTTTGATGAATAGTGGAACCTGATAATTCACAATAAAAGCTAAATAATGTATTAATTGAGTCATCGATGATGTTCTGCTGATGTAATCCCACATGGTTCGAGATTACATTATAAAATTACTATTATTGGTCATCCAAGACTCACTATTCCTTGTCTTTGGTGAAATAAATAAACTAATCAATTTTATATTAAGGAAACCCCTCTCCCCTCCACTATAAAAGCCACCCTTCACTCCCTCTTTTCCTCACACCTCTCAAGCTCCAGGCCTTCTCTAAACTCTACCCAAACAACTTCCCTAGCCTCTCCCCCACGTCCAGAAGCTTCTGGTCTCATCAAAAGTCCAATCCTAGCTTCCATAAGGAGGTTCTCAAGAGGAGGATTCTAAAGGTAATGTCTCTCCCTCTTCTCATTTAATTTCCTTTCAAGTTCAAGTTCCTTTCTTAATCTCTTCCTACCTATCTTCATCCAATTTTTTTTTTAAATCTAGTATTATATATATACTGTAATATTATGATTCTAATGGTATATTATATCACCCCACACCCATTCCCTCTTCCTTTTATTTTATTAAAGAGAACGTTGTTCATGTGGTGATAATTTATCACCTTCAAAAACAACATGATTTGTTCTTCCATTTCTACCTTCAATCTGGTCATGAAACCGTTTTATGGTTGAACCAGAATATTTTATATGTATTATGTTCTATTTTAAGTTCTGGAAATAACCTATGGCCATATTACTAAGTGAAAAGTTAAAACGAGTTCGTTGTGATCCAAAAACCGCTCAAATAAACCCAAATAATCTTCATTTAATTCTCATATAATGATTCATCCACATGGATCTAATATAACTCATTATAAAATCATTTAAGATTCTGTAATATCATTAACAACATGTAATATCAGTTCTGGATGTTTACCCATGATCTACCCAAACATCAAATTAAGAATACAAGTGGACCGCTCAAGAAAACCATGAAAACGAACATCCCCGATCAATGTTTTTAAACTCTATAAGTCGTCAAAAGGAACATAATATGAAATAATGAAACCATAATGAACCCTATTAATGTATGAAAGGTTCTGGAATTTCTAATTAATTAATATAATGACATTATACAGGACATTAACGAGAAGGAGGCATTCGAGTACATGGTAAGGGGAAATCTCGAACCCAATTTTTCTTCCTTCGGGTTCTCCCTCTTTCACTCCATTTTTGATATGGTTACTCCTCAAAGATCATTTGTTCGTCATTTACTTTACTTTTCTGGGATATACATTTTTTTCACTGGTTTTTATGTCCAACAAAATGTTTTCCAAAAGAACTCTTCTTTCAAGATCTCACCTTTTACCTCTCATTCAAGGTTGATGGTTCTTGTATCAAGTATGTTGTTCCCTCTTTCTTTTGGGAACCCAAAGCTTATGAATATGTTATTATGAGATGAAACCCATTCCTTTACATGGGTTATTTATGTACAAGTTTGATATGTGTTCCATGTGTCAATCATGTTAATGATAATATTATGATGTGACGGGTGCGCCCAGAATTATATAGCGCAATATGAATGTTTAAATGTGACAGGTGTGCCAGGAATTATATAGCGCTCCAATGCATTGGCTAAAGTGAGGAATCTGATGAGTAAATGTGAAATTATGTGTGAACAAGATTCTATCTTTGTTCACAAGTATGTGTGGTAGTAAACCACTAAGACAAGATGTTTCATTTTTATGCATTGCCACATTTCAAGTTTATTGTTTATGCTCCTCTCATGTTCATGATCATTTTCCTATGTCATGATTATGCTCTCCCATGATGTATTGTTCTTATATATCCTCTTACTGGGCTTCTAGCTCACCCCTTTTGATGTATATCCTAAGGTGGCTACATGTACTAAGGAGAGGACAAGTGCCAATAAGAATCTAGAGAATATGAAATTAAATAAATGTTTATGGGTGATGTTGTATTTGTTATGTATGGTCCTAGTTTGCCCAAGACACTAAACCTATGGATCCTCTATGTGTAATACTATTATGTTTTCTATCTTTGAAATGATGTAATAGTAATTTAAGAAAAGTCTGGGTCACTATAATCTCACTCGAGATTGTCCAACCCACCGAACTACTGACACAGGAGCCGTGGATGGACCACCGAGGAAGAGGAAACCTATGGAGAAGGCAGATCTACAAGGTGGCGGACATGGTAGAGGAGCTGGGAGAGCAGCTAGAGGTGGACTGCGTTTCGACCCTTTACCACCACCACCCCTAGGAGGACCTACCCAGGCTCAGGGAGCTGGTGGACACAGGCAGGGGCAGCTGCAGGCGGTAGAGGCTTATGACCCAGGTACTCCCATAATGATTAAAGGTACAATCTGTGTCTTTTATACTTTGGTTGCCATATTGATAGACACAGGTTATAGTCATTCCTTTCTGGATTCTTATCTTGTTCGAGACCTTGAGATTACCGTTGAGCCATTGAATCGACCCTTACGGATAGAAACACCGACTGGAAGTGATTCACAGATCCCACCCCTTTGCAGGCAGTGTGACCTGACCCTTGGAGGTGAGAGTTTCGGCTAGAACCTATTGGTGGTAGAGTCGAGGCCTTACGATGTCATTCTTGGTATAGATTGGCTATCCATAGTTCATTCCCATATTTTTTGTTTTAGTCAAAGGGTGCGGTGTGTCCACAGTGATGGGACGAGGTTCTCTTTTGTCGGTGAAAGAGAGACCCAGGAAGTGCAGGATGGACTCGTGCATAGGAGGGAACAACTGATTTCACATAAGTTCGATTTCATAGCCCTTGTCATGGTAGATATTATGAGTTTCCAGTTTCCAGGAGTGGTGTCTGAGTACAAGGAAATCTTTCCGGAGGATGTCCCCGGGCTACCTCCCTATCGAGAGATATATTTCTGCATTGAGTTGCAACCCGGGACGACCCCGATATCAGAATCGGCTTATCAGATGTCTCTTGCAGAGCTTCGTGAGCTGAGGATGCAGTTGGAAGACTTGCAGAAGAAGGGATTTGTGAGACCCAGCATTTCACCCTGGGCAGCCTCAGTGTTGTTTGCCAAGAAGGCGTACATGAGCTTGAGGCTATATGTGGATTACCGGCGCTTAAATCAGGTGACCGTGAAGAACCGGTATCCACTACCGATGATCGATGACCTCTTCGACCAGTTGAGAGGGGTACAATGGTTCTAGAAGGATGATCTACGATCAGTCTATCACCAGTTTCGAGTACTGGAGGAGTATATACCGAAGACGACTTTCAGATGTCTCTATGGTCACTATGAGTACTTGGTGATTCCCTTAGGCGTGACGAACGCCCCGTCAGTATTCATGGGACTCATGAACCGGATCTTTCAGCTCTATCTATACTGGTTTGTAGTGGTCTTCATCAATGATATCCTTGTGCTCTCAGCGTCCGAAGAGGAGCACGCGAGACACCTATGGATGGTTCTGGACACACTCTGAGAGCACCAGTTGTATGATAAACTCTCAAAGTGTCAGTTTTGGTTACAGGAGGTCCACTTTCTGGGGCCAGTTATCTCAGCGGATGGTGTAGCAGTGGACCCAACAATGGTGGAGGCAACGCTAGCATGGGAGCCACCCCGGAGCATGACGGAGGTGCGGAGTTTCCTTGGGTTGATAGGCTATTATCGGAGATTCATCCATGATTTCTCCAGGATTGCAGCACCCATGACAGCTTTGACCCAAAAGGGATAGCCTTTCATGTGGACCGAGAGATTCCAGCAGGCATTCCAGCAGTTGAGACAGTCTTAGAGTGCCCCGATCTTGATATTACTGGAGGATGGTGTTGAGTACGTAGTGTTCTGCAACGCATTAGGAACTGAGCTTGGTTGTGTCCCGATGCATAGGCAAGAGGTGATTGCCTATGGCTCATGTCATTTGAGGCCACATGAGCAGAACTACACGACCCATGATCTTGAGTTAGCAGCGGTAGTCATCGCATTGAAGATGTGGCGGTACTACCTGATGGGCGAACAGTTTACTGTCTACTCTGATCACAAGAGTCTCAGAAATATCTTTTCTTAGAAGGATCTGAATTTGAGATAGAGTCGATGACTTGAGTTCTTCCAGGATTACGACTTTGAGATCATCTATACTCTTGGGAAGGGGAACGTGGTGGAAGATGCTCTCAGTAGGAAATCAAGATCACAGTTGCTGGATGAGGCAACAAGGAAGTTGGCCTCTTTTCAGTTGTCCTTTATGGATAGAGATGAGGGAGCTTACCTTTAGTCGATGGTTGTTACCCATCCACTCTTACAACGAGTCAGAGAAACACAACACGAGGATCCTAGCTGTGAGACTCTACATGATCAGATATCCACAGGTGATGCTACTGATGGATATTCGAAGGTGGGGAGAACGTTGTCCTTTTCAGGGGGCGCACGGTAGTACCAGTGACGTTACTGGAGGAGGTTCTAAGGGAGTTTCATACATACCCTTTGGCGGTGCATCCAAGTGAGGAAAAGATGTACCCGGACCTCCGACGTCAGTTCTGGTGGCCAAGAATGAAGAAGAGTGTGGAAGAGTTTGTTTCTCGGTGCCTTACTTGTCAGCAAGTAAAGGCTGAGCACTAGGTTACAACATGTTTGACTCAGCCCCTTGAAGTTCCAGAGTGGAAGTGGGACGAGATATCCATGGACTTCGTGACGGGTGTACCATGCACGTCCAGGGGACACGATGCCATATGGGTGATCATTGATTGACTCACCATGTCGGCCCACTACCTAGCCATATGGGAGCAGAGTTTAGTAAAGAGATTGAGACGCTTCTACGTCTAGGAGATAGTTCGACTTCATGGAGTACCATCCACGATCGTCTCAGATCATGATGATCATTTCACATCCCAGTTGTGGAAGGGATTGTAGGAAGCTTTTGGGACTCAGTTACGCTTGAGCACAGTGTTTCATCCCCAGACTGATGGTCAGACAGAGTGGACCATCCAGGTCCTGGAGGATATGCTACGAGCTTGCATACATGACTTCGGTCATAGCTGGAAGGATCACCTACCACTGGTGGAATTTGATTATAACAACAGTTATCATTCCACTATTGGTATGGCACCATTAGAGGCTCTATACGAGCGACCATGCAGGTCGCCACTTTGCTGGACTGACCCGGGAGAGTCAACACTCATGGGCCTAGAAATGGTGAGAGCTACTACAGAGAAGGAGCAGGTCATCCAGGAGCGGATGAAGACTGCACAGAATTAGAAAAGTCTTATGCCGGCCGGATGTGGAGGCCTTTCGAGTTCGAGGAGGGAGACCATGTGTTCGTTCGGGTCTCACCTCGACGAGGATTGTGTAGATTTGCCCGCGACAGAAATCTATCTCCAAGATTCGTTGGCCCTTTTCAGATTCTGAGTAGAGTTGGCGAGGTGGCTTATCGCTTGGCTCTACCTCCTAAGATGGACCGGGTACACAACGTCTTCCATGTGTCACAGCTACGGAGGTACGTGCATGATCCATCGCACGCCATCGACTAGGGAGAGCTGGACATCGATGATGGACCGACCTTTGCTGAGTACCCAGTGGAGATTGAGGATCGGCAGGAGAAGATCCTTCGTGGGCGAGCTATTCCCTTGGTGCGTGTCCGGTGGCAGCATGAGAATCTCCAAGAGAGTATGTGGGAGCGGGAGGCTCAGATTCGTGTGCAGTACCCAAATCTTTTTGAGTAGCCTTTGATTTGGCTTTTTAGGAATGTAAAATCCCTAAGGTGGGTGTGATGTAATGTCCCAGATTTTTTCCATGTATTATTTTAATATTATATGTGAATTATTTCAAGACCAGGCTCTGAGACGGCGTGCAGTTCCGGGGCCCGGTGAGCCTGGAAAAAATGATTGAATTTAATATATTAATTAAATTACGCCCGAGTGTGGTTTTCTTGAAAAAGTGGAATAACTCCTAAACGGGTGCTCGGATCATAAATCTGAGGGCACCTTTGCATTCAGAACAGCGATTTTACCTAAGGAGAGGCCTAACATCGGCCGGCGCAGGTCGGTGGTGAAATCTAGTTTTTGGATGCAACAGTAATAAAATATTTTATTATAATATTTTATTTAAACCCTGTTACGTCAAATATATCTTATCTTTTAAATAGAAATTACGCAGGGTATTAGGGTTACAATCCCCATAACCCTGATTTTCCCCTAGAGGCTCTAGGAAAGCTCTAGAGGGAACCCCCAACACGGCGGCGACATTCTTGATGATTTTCACCGGCGACGACGACGCGGTGACCGAACCATCGCCAATGAATGTCGCGGATCCAGGTAGGATGTCGTTGTGAATTTATTCTTCCCTGTTTTGATTTCTATGATGAACACAGACTAATCCATGAATAGATTAGCCCGCGGATCGATCTTTCTTGAAGGATGGGCTTTTGCGGGGATTTTTGGGATTTTATTCTTGTTATTGTTTGGTTTTGTTCATCCTTCTAACAGTGATTAACCAAGATTGACACGAACATCGATCATGGTTCATCCCTCTCGATTTGTGTGTGTCTATTCCCCAATTTTATCACGTTCTTCGTGAGTGTTCTTCATGTTCTTTGCTGGATGAGGAACAATGGATTGTTGCGCACCTATTGTGTGATTCAACAGTCCTAAATTGAAGATCTAGCCCCAGCAAGACCCTACAGAGGTGCGGCTGCAGTGGAGACAGATGGATTGAAGCGGATTGGAAGAAATTGTTCTTAGAACGATTTCCACACGGGTGACCAGAATCGTATTTTGGAGCCGATTGAAGGCCCGAAATCCATGGTTTCCGCATCATGATGACGAGGTGATCCAGCATCGTGAGTTTCGCAGAAAACGGACGGCTGAATCGAAGTCTTGAGGATCAGCCGAGGTGCGTATTGGAAGGTGGCGTTTCTGGAAAATTCCTGACTAAATGCCATGTATAATGAGATACATGGCATGTGTTTGTCGGCGAATGACCTGGCGTGTACTCTGAGAGTACACGAACACTGGAAAGGTACACGGACATGGACACACCGTGTATATCCCTCCCCAGCCAGACCCGGCCAGATACACGGGATACCCCATGTACTGGTACACGGGCAGGTGACACGGACATGGGCAGAGGCTGTGTACGGGCACATGGACAGCGTACACGGAGTGATTCCAGGTTCTCGAACACGACATGTGAATTTCTTATACACGCTGTGTAGTTCATTTTCTATCTAAAAAGTCGAAGGACATGGGCCGTCTACACGGGCAGTACCCAATGTCAAGGAACACGGCGTGAACTTTAATACACACCATGTAGTTTGGTTTTGCATGCCTTGAACGAAAGACACAGGCTATTTACACGGGCAGTACCCTGTGTCAAGGAACATGGCGTGTACTTTACTACACACCGTGTAGTTTGGTTTTGCACGGCTTGAACGAAGGACACGGGCCGTTTACACAGGCAGTACCTAGGGTCAAGGAACACGGCGTGTAACCATACTACATGCCGTGTAAACTTTTTTCATGGCTTGAGCCACTTTTCTTCTGTGACTTGGACTAGTTCTTAGGGTTTGTACCCTTGGTAATTCCCTCAAGGTTCTGGTATCAATTCCTTTATACAGGAGTATGATCCCTTTAGTAGACTCCCTAAACAGAGTTATTGGAATCCCCTCTATGAGACTTAGAGCCGGATCCTCTATTCATTCCTGGAACCCTAGGAAGAGTTCTTGGTATCGATGTGACCAACTTTACCCGGGCGCCGATCCTCTGCTTAGCAGATTAGCTCAGACCGAGTTGTCAGAATCACCCCATGAATTGGCAGTGATCCTCATCTGAGTATATTGTTCCCAAGGTACTTGTGGAGTGTGTTCTCCCGGAATGAGTACTTCGTGTCTCTCTCTTCAGACCTAGGAGTTTGTTCTCCCAAGGGTATGATTAGTAAAATCATCAAGATGTATCCTAGTGGTGGTATCGCGAAGGTCGTTTGTGCATGAGTATATCTGGATATTCTTGTTATATGTTCCGTAGACATATACTGTGTAGAGATGACTGTACCTTTCTTTGTGGTATTATCCTTGTTTGTATTTCCTTTGTGGTTTTCAGGGTGTCCTACTGGGTATTGTTATACTCACCCCTTCATGGGTTTTGCCCGCACGTGTCGTGACTTGTGCAGACGAGTGAGTCTTTGACAGGATTCTAGGTGGACCAGGACTGAACGGTGCCCAGTGAGATCAGACAGGCCGAGGTGTGTTACTTCGGCGACAGGTTGCATTCCCAGTAC